>CM060171.1:105271391-105871391 GCA_030549775.1 Tamarix chinensis | reverse complement strand
TCGTTGTTCTCAAGGATCAAAGATTAAAAATTTGGCCTACAAATTGTTGTAATAGTCCCAAGTAGCATCTTCAGTAGTGCCATTTTCCCATTGAATAAAAACTTGAGTTGCAGTCGAGTGACCCCACATGAAAAAGTGCTGTCTAGTATTGCATAGGGCACATATAGCAAGCCCCTAGTGGTCTGATAAGAAGGTAAGGCTACATGTACTCTGTGATTACCATGTTTCTTCTTCAAAAGATAGACATGGAAGATTGGATGTACCCAAGTCTGTGGTGGGAGTGAGAGCTTGTATGTCATAGAACCGATCCTATCTAAAATTTGGTACGGTCCATAGTACCTCGGTGAAAGTGTGTGCATGACACAATGTGTTAAGGAATGTTGTGTATAAGGATGGAGTTTAACATAAACCTAGTCTCCGATCTCGAATTTGCAGTTAAATCTATGCGTATTGGCTTGATGCCTCATTCTCTCTTGTGTTTTGCATACGTGGTGCTTGAGTATTTAAAGGGCGGTCTCCCTAGCTATTAGTGATATGTCAATTGTTGTGACTATTGAGTCCCTTGGGAATTAATGTAGATGAATCGGGGGTAGCTGGTAGTAGATAATTTCATAAGGGGTTTCCTAATTTGTTGTGTGGAACATGATGTTATACCAAAATTCAACCAAGGGAAGCCATTTGCTCCATTCTGTGGGAAAGTCCCATGTTATGTACATAAGGTAGTTTTCCAAACACTTATTGAGCACCTCTTATTGATCATATGTCTGTGGATGGTAAGATGAGGATAACTGGACCTAAACCCCTTATTGTTTAAAAAGTTCCTGCCAGAAGCTACTTACAAAAATGGGATCTAAATCACTGGTAATACTCTATGGCAATCCATGGAGTCAGTAAAACATATCTAGAAATATTTCTGCTATCGTCTTTATAGTGTAAGGGTGACTCAACGCAATAAAATAGGCATATTTACTCAGCCGATCAATGACCGCCATGACCACATCTTTGCCACGAGATTTTGGAAGGCCTTCTATAAAGTCCATATTAATATCTGCCCATACTATTATAGGAATGGGCAGTGGCTATAGGAGCCTAGGTTGCGCTCGAATGTTATACTTATTTTTCTAGCAAGTGTCACACTCCCGATTGCATTCCTTGATTCTTCTATTCATGCTCTTCTGGTACATTAGTGATGATATCTGCTTGTAGGTAGCCTTGACACCTGAATGCCCCCTTGTGGAGTGTCATGGTACACGGATATTAAATTTTGCTGTAGATTCGCATCATTGCCTACCATAAGCTAACCCTTCCTTTAGAGCAACGTTTGGGATCAAGTGTATTTTGGAAAGCTTTGAGGGACTTTTCGGAGAGATTCCATAATCCCCTTTAGGTGTGTATCATTGTCCTGACTGGCCTTAATCATGTCCACCAGACCATGGTGCATTGCTGATAGGATTAGAGTAAATACCTCCGAACCACAAGCCCTAGAGAGAGCATCAACTACTATGTTATCCCTACCTTTCTTGTACACTATCTTATAATTGAAGGGCATCAGTTTAGCCAACCAATATGTTGAAAGGTGGTGGTGAGTTTTTGGCCCAAGAGGTGCTTCAAGGGTTGGTGATATGTTATGATGATGAAATGTCTACCCCGTAGATAATGAGCCCATTTCTCAACCGTAAAAAGAATGGCTAGCATTCCCTTCTCATACACAAACATGCACTAATGCTTGGGTGAGAAGGTTTTATTGATATAAGCTAAAGGGTGGCCTTCTTGCATGAGCACTACTCCCATTCCCACATAAAATGCATTAGTCTCGATAATAAATTGCTTAGTGAAGTTGAATATTTTCAAGACTGGGGCCGAAGTTAGGGCTAGCTTAAGTTCATCAAAAGCTTCCCAAGAATCATCCTACCATCTAAATTTATCCTTCTTTAACATGTTTGTTGAGGGTCTTGTGATCATACCATAACCCTAAAAAAAGCTCCTATAATATCCAGCAAGGCTTAGGAATCCCCTAAGTTGGGTTGAATCTATAGGAAAAGGTCAAGCTTGGACAACCTTGACCTTCTTTGGGTTTGTAGACACCCCATTTCCAGAGATGATATAACCCAAGTACTGTAAGCTTTTATCCCAAAATGTGCACTTAGCCTCTTTAGCATACAATATATTCTGCACGAGTACCTCTAGAGTGATTTTCAAATGAGTAAGGTGAGAGGTCTAATCTCTGTTATAAACCCGACTATCATTAAAAAAGAAATACTAGAATGAACTTGCGCAAGTAAGTCTTAAAGATGTGGTTCAAAAGGGCTTGGAAAGTGGAGGGGGCATTGGTTAAGATAAATGGAATAACCAAATATTCATAATTCCCTTCATGTGTTTTAAAAGCAGCCTCGATAATATTCGAGGGATACATTCTAAACTAGTGGTTTCTCGACCAGAGGTCAAGTTTCAAGAAGTATTGATCCCTATGTAACTCCTCCAAGAGCTCTTCAATAATCGAAATTAGAAATTTTCCCTTTATAGTATGCTTATTGAGCTCTTTATAATCTATACATACCCTCCAACTATTATCTATTTTGTTTTTTTAACTAAAATAATAAGGGAAGAATAAAGACTCAAACTAGGTTGGCTATAATATCATTCAACATCTCTTGCACTAATCCTTTAATAACATCCTTTTGGAGGGAAGAATATTGATAGGGCCTAAGATTGATGGGATTGGTACCTTGCTTTAAGGGAATGCAGTAATCATGAGACTTGATAGGGGGAAGACCCGTAGGTACCTTGAAAACTTCAGAAATTTTTTTAAGCCTAGATTTCAAGCCTGGTTGTTGGCTATGGTCAATTCCTCCAAGGTTTAGGGTCAGGGAAGTGAGTTGATTCACCCTTTGTTCCTCCACTAGTAGAGAACATAGTTGGGTCATTGCTTGTTAGAGATCCTACGTATGGACTTGTTCACTTCCTTACCCTTCAGTAACCATGTCTTCCCATGTTGAGATCATCTCAGGACAATCCTTATCCCCTGTACCGCAAATTCCATCAGCAACTATTAGAAGTCCAATGTAATAGGACCTAAAGTGGATAACCATTGAACCCCAACACCATCTTACACCCCCTAAGGGCATGATCATCATGTCCCCCTAAAATTCATGGTTTGATAGCTTCCAACTCAAATCCTTGTTGAGAAAGGTGTTGTGGATCTCACATCCATCAGCCACTGCGATAGCCAGAGGTTGAGTAAGAGCCATATGGCACCCCAGTTGCTTAGCCACTTACAAATCAAGAAAATTATGAGTGGATCCATTGTCAATTAGCATACTCACGATCTTATTCTTGATTTGTCCTATCACCCTCATATTATGATATGTGGGAACCCTAAGTAAGGCATGCACTAAAATTTGAGGAATGTCATTCGGGGTTTAGTTAATCTCTGTCTCATTTCTGACCTCCTTCTCACCCTCTTCTTCATCCTCCATTAAGTCCATAACGAATATTTGTCTCTTGGAGCATTTATGACCAGGATGAAACTTCTCAATACACCAGTAGCATTCATTTCTAGCCCTCTTGGCATCCATTTCCTCCTTAGATAAAGCTTGGAATCCTTGTGGGACTATGGTAATGTGTCTAAAATCAGGGGATAAGATTAACTTTGATACTAAAATGATAGTGTCAATTAGCTTTTCGCCCAAGAAGCCTAAGAATAGAGACTAGACTTTGAGAAGTAGGAGAAAATACAAAGAAAATTATAGAATTGAGAAGATAACTGATTTCATTCCTAATCTTAATCGAATCCTTCCAAAAAGATATAGCCATTATAGTGCATAATGGAATTCATTGGAAGTGAAATTCATCCGAGATGAGGCATACAATAAACTAGATGGAATATAGTGGTAAAAAGAGAAAGAAGGTTTATGACTATGGATAGATTCGATAGATGAGCCTAGGCTAATGCTATGTTAGAACCTAGATCGTATCATGCAGTCAATTTAACTAGTAATTTTGAGTTAATAATATACATTATTTTGAGTTATTTTAATTTTTAGTAATTATTATATTAATATTTACCTCTTGATGAGTTTCCATGGATTATTTCACCAAACTAAGCCAAAGACAAATTTTTTGATTGCATCATCTCTTATGTGGGAATTGAAATGGAAAAAAGCCAACTAACCAAAAAGAAGGGTAGCGTTGACGGATGAAATCTTTCTAAACTAAGACTTGTTAGTTAGACACTTGAACGTCAAGAGAAGCTCGGTGTTACAATTCCGTCCATATGACCATCCGTCCCTCGAGAAAAAACAAGAAAGAAATATGGACGGCAATTTCGTTAAATTTTCGGGGATTGTTAGAAAAGAGAGAGAGAGAGAGGGGTCCTCTTCCGATCCCATATATGTATTGTAAACTTTTATTAATTTATAAAAGAAATATATATATATCTAGCAGACTTTTGAGAACGACCGCCCCTTTTTTCCTTTTTTCTTTTTTTTTGGTTTGTGATGATATATAATCAACTAACTCCTTAATGCTGCGCTCATCTATTTTTCAGGCCTACACGTATACAGTCGTTCAACACTGTTATATGAATAAGTCAATTATTTTTTCGTAATACCATTATTAACCCCACCTTGTAATAGTCCACATTAAGGTTATGTTGTAATTTGATTGCACAGTCGGAGGACATCCATGGAATACGACGCCTATAAATAGCCATTAGATTCCATTCAATCCCACTAGTTTCAGATTGCAGCGAGCGTTCCTCCGCCTCTTCCTCCTCCTCCTTCTCCTCTTCATATTTAGTTGTTACCGATCCCACCGTCCCTCGAAATTCAAAATGATGCAAATGAACCCAACAATTCCGAGCAGTACTCAAAATTTCACCAATAGTTACCAAATCAAGCCGGTCAATTTCCATTGCAGCAGAGGAGGATCGCCATTAAACCCGACCTCATGTTCCGCACAGAGCGTAAATGGACCAACCGAGAAAAATAGAATTCATTTGAACAATCTCGAAAAGCTTCTCCAGAAGCGATCCCAACAACCCACCCAACAACCCGACCCTATCCCCGTTCAGCAGAGAGGAAGGGCAGGCATTTTAGAAGGCCTTGACGTGACTAGATTTTGGCCGGACATGATGACGACGATTGCGTCGGCTACTGCCGATCATCACGATAAGAACGAGACAGCATCGCCTAATTGCCATTTGAACCGTCTGCAGCAGCTCCTATCTAAGACACCCGAGTACTCCCCGAGGAATCATATCAGCACCCGGTGGCGAGAGTACCACGGATGCAATGATTGGGCGGGTCTTCTCGACCCGCTCGATGAGAACCTGCGCCGGGAGGTGGTGAGGTACGGGGAATTCGTACAAGCGGCCTACCATTCCTTCCATTCCAGTCCGGCCACATCAACGGCGGACTCGTCGGCTCTCAATTCCCGGAATAACGAGGTGGCACTCCCCGACAGGTCATATAAAGTGACTAAGAGTCTTTATGCCACGTCATCGGTCGGGTTGCCGAAATGGGTTGACGAAGTAGCACCTGATCTTGGGTGGATGACCCAGAGGTCGAGTTGGATCGGGTACGTCGCCGTGTGTGATGATCAACGGGAGATTGCAAGGATGGGGAGGAGGGATATTGTGATCGCTCTTCGCGGCACCTCCACGTGCCTGGAGTGGGTCGAGAACGTGCGGGACGTTTTAGTGCCCATGTCTCCATCCGCTTCATCATCCGATAACAGATTACCATCCAAAGTCGAGTGTGGGTTCTTGAACCTTTTCAAGACAAAGGGAGAGGAATATTGCAGCAGAGACGGCGCCCGGAATCATTACATACCGAGCCTCGCCGAGTCTGTCGTCCAGGAAATACGAAGGCTCATGGAAACATACAAAGGCGAGGCACTGAGCATCACGGTTACAGGACACAGCCTCGGCGCAGCTCTGGCCTTATTAGTAGCGGACGAGATAATCAGCGGTGCCGCCGCAGAACCAGCAAGTACCACACCTCCTCCTCCGGTGGCAGTATTCTCATTCGGCGGTCCCCGTGTAGGCAACCGAGCATTTGCAGACAGAATAAAATCCAAAAACGTAAAGGTGCTAAGAATCGTGAACAATCAAGACGTGATTACACGAATCCCAGGTATTTTTATAAGCGAAGAATTAGACCGAAGGTTTAAGAACACCCGTATGGATGGAATACTGGAACTGCTCGATAAGAACCTACCCTGGGCATACACTCATGTTGGGACAGAACTTAAGGTGGATACCAAGATGTCACCTTACTTGAAGCCTAATGCAGATGTTGCATGCTGCCATGATTTGGAAGCCTACTTGCACTTAGTCGATGGGTACTTGGCACCTAATTGCCCCTTTAGGTCTAACGCTAAGAGGAGCTTGTTGAAATTGCTTACTGAACAAGGCTCTAATGTCAAGAAGTTGTACACTAGTAAGGCTAAATCGTTGACTAGCTTGAAAATAGATAGGCAACAGCATGTGAAGGACCGTCATCATGCGACTCATCAATTGTCTACTTGTTTGCCAAGTCCATCTTGATAGTAATTCATATCTATCAAATGGATTCACTAATGAAATCAATTTGTGAATAGCTATATATATAATTTTTCATCCTTGCATATATTTATCTACCTAACTCTGGCTACTAGAAAAATCAATCAATCGATCAATTAAAGCAACCTTCATGTATATATATTTTGAAAATCAATCCTGCATACATCCACCAAATCTTAGTGTGCATAACATAAAACAAAACAACTACCGGAAATTCATACACACGTAATCTGTATTTCCCACTATAGATTCGATGCAAGTGATGATGCCTTAATAAAGGGAGGTATGTCTAACGGCAAAAGTTGTGTTTACTTTAGTTAGAGGGGATGCATGTGGACGTGGTATCTAGACTTGGTAGTAGTAATGTAACGGGGTCTTTGCCTCTTCTTTTTTGCTTTCTTTGTTTCTCCTTCTAGGTTGATAGTCATAGGAGCGTTGCTTCTTATGGAATCAATAACAAATGTAATCATACAATTTACTTATAGGTTGAGAGTGAGATAGAGTGAGACATTTGACTTTTACACAACTTGTGTTGCACTCATGTGTTGTTATTGGAAATTAACTTATGACTTGTGGACCAAAATGTGTTTTAAACCTACTACATATTATATCAATGTTGTATGAACCAACACATAGTAGCACATCACAATGGATTAGATTTAATATAATATATAGGACTAAGATACTTGATTCAATCCAAACCCCTCAAATCTACCTAAATTAATACCAGATCGGATAAAGTTTTTTTTTTTTTAACTAAGCTTGTTTTTTGACAAACAATAATAGAGATTGAGCTACTCATTGGATGATACATCATGAGAAATCATTTTCTTATAACTTCCACAAAAGCCTTAGAGAAAGGAAAACATTTTTTTTAATGCTAACACGTTCAATATCATATCAAAGTCGATTATATGGATATCGATAGAAACGTAGCAGCTACCATGTGCATCTCGCGCCACAATATCTTGATATCGGATCAAAATCGCTCAAACTCTATCCATTAATTTATTTTTAATATTTGCATGGATAATGGGATTCGGATTATAGACACTTATCTCTTATCGTGACCCTACTTATTGATGTTGGTATTAATACATAACGTTTCCTTACCGGCATGTTATGCTCTATATTCTTCACCCTATTATGTTTTGTTATTTTCCTTACTATATACACTAAGGACTTTTGTTTTCAAATGGGGTAACTTTTTTTATAGGTTTGGATATGAGCGTAATATGGGGTTACGTCCTTTATAAGTACTTTCATTGCTATATTGGGTAATGCCCCCCGCCCCAAACACCCCCCAGTCGCTGCTTAATATGAAATCACAAGGAAGATATGCCGAAGTATAGTATAGCATGTTTAATTGAAGTTAATAAGAACTATAGTGCAGACCTTGCAGATCAGAGTGGAGAAACTAATCGAGTGTCTTATTGAAAATTAGCAGCATTACGAAAAGGCGTATCGCGTATGGAAAGTCAGCCATAAGAATAATAGCGCAAAATATTAGCCCCGCAAAAGTAGGCCGGGCTAGTTCATTTTGTCTCACATCAAAAAAAGGTAAAACACGAGCGAATTCAGAATACGTGTGGTGTGGCCGGTGATCATCGGCCGCTTGCGGTTCCCCATGAACAATGGGTATCCGTCTTTTATTATTATTATTACTAGTTCATTTAGTAACATTATTATTAATATTAATTAGTAATTAGTATCAATGTTACCAGTAAAGTTAATTATATATTATGATTAGTAATAATAATATTACCGATACTAATATTATTATTAATTTTATTAATATGAATAATAAATTTATCATTAATGCCAATATTTTATATTCATTCATATTTTATAATCATAAAAATAATGATAATGATATTTGTTGTCATCATTATTATCATTCAATCTAGAAAAACATGAATATATTTTTTAAAAAAAAATTAAAATTAAGATAGTTTCATAATATGGACAAATGGACATGTTTTTCTAACTTTTTAAGATAGTTTCACCATAAAACTATTTGAATAGATAATGGAAACTATGATAAGTAGGCGGAGAAACTATGGTTAGAAGAAAATATATATATATATATTGTATATTTTTTATTTTAGAAACGGTAAAAAATACTTGGGGTGCAATAACAGTTAATGTAAACCGGTCAGAAAAGTAGGGGTGATATACACACGCACACACGTACGTCCGAGCAAATGTCATACCTTTTACTTCAAACAGTTGTACGTTGAAAGATTTTGCGGACCAGAATTTTCATTCAAGCCTATGTTTTACTTGATCCAAATATTTGTTGGCGTTTCTTGGACCCTGGTCAATGATGGGGAAAGGGGTGAATGTTATACGTTCGAAGGCGCAGTGCCTTGTCCTCCAAATTCGGATCCTGTATGTACCGTACGAATTGCCCGAATAGATGGTACTGACTTCCGTCTAAATCCCAGTTTCCTGGAAACTGGGATGTATCCATGCTTCAACGTAAAGCGCCACGAGTCAAGCCACAACTTTAGTTGGAAATTTACTCGTATGTATGATTTTAATTCGATACGAGTAATAAGACCAGTTGATCGTTCTAAAGTTTTCAGAAGCTAACATCGTTGCTTATCGCTACGCAATCCTAATCTGTTGGCTACTCGTTTGACTTCATGCCGGAAGACGATAAGGTCATTAATAGTTTAATTTAATTTAATTTTTATTATGACTTACCTTACTAATTTTGTAAAACTACTATAACGTAATGACCATAAGTATATACGACAAATTTACATAACAATCATCATCTAAACCTTGATGGATATTTTCTCCCAATATTTTTTGAGGAATAAACATCGATTTTTTATTTATAACTATTGTCTATACCTTAGCACAAATACGTGCAAAGATCTATCACTCGAGCTTCTTCTTCCCCAAATCCTTCCACCATTTTTTTCTCCACCGCCATCCATCCTTCTTTTTCTTCTTCTTCTTCTTTTTTTTTTATTATTGTTCCTTCACCAATATGCACTTTTCATCTTCTTTTTTTGTAAATGTTTCATGATATTATCAATATTTCTCCTCAGTTTTATTATGTTACAAAATGTAAATGTTTCATGATATTACCAAATATAAATGTGTTTCATTAATTTTATCACGTTACGTGTTTTATATATCATGATCAATTATTTGGTATCATTCTTTTGGCCTTCAAAATTAGACTTTTGTGTTATGAAATTGGGGGAATGTGGGTTCAAGAATGTAATGGTATTTGCGAACACTATATTTTCATTTGTTTGATGAATTTTACGTATGTTTTTTTTTTATGTTCTGAAGTTTACATGTTTTACATACATTGGTAATTTATTTATTTTTTGGTAATTTGTTAGAAATTTACTGGAGCTTAAGTAATTCTAGCTTGGTGTTTGTTGTAATTTTAAATGTAGATTATAAATAATCTTACGATGAGACAATCTCTTAATACGATAGTGTAGATTATAACATTAAGTTCCTTAGTTGCTATTGATATTAGACCTTCAAAATAAACACTATTTTATCCATTTTAAACCTTAATTTTCTATTTATTATTATTATTATCATAGTATCTTGGGAGTGTAGAAATTAGAGAGTCGCTTTCAGTCCATTGAAAATTTGCTTGAGGAAAATTATTTTGTTTCTATAAAAAATATGGTTACAAAGAAAATATTAGTTAATTTTCTCTTTACATCCATATTTTTCATAGAAACATAACATTTTGAATACCTTGAGAACCTTTTCAATGGCCCAACAATAGTTTTATAGTTCTCAAACTCCCAAGGATCTATAATAATAATAATAATAATAATAATAATAATAATAATAATAATAATAATGATTATAATAATAACTAGAAAGTTAAGGCTTTAAAATTAGAAGAAATAATGGATTATTTTGAAGTCTCGATCTCTATAGCGGATAATAAAATTAATATTAGAATGTCTATTTTGAAGAAAAGGTGTAGGAAACTTTATATTAATAGAGGTGACATCATCATAAGATTATTTTTTAATCTACGTTATGTGTGGAATGATCACAAAGAAGAATTTTATGTATGTGAATCAATCTTTGTACACAAGAAAGGTAGACATCACAATGTAAAATGAGCATGATTCTATTTTTAACATATAGCTAACAAGTTTTTTTTTTAATTCTTTGATTTTTAACATATAACCTAGCATACTTCCCATTAACCCTACCACTCACTTAAACTCATAAAGAGTTATTGCATGAACTATTTATTTCACTTTGTATTCTACCATTGTTGCTTCCTCCATCTTGTCCTCCTTCCTCTCCACCTATCACCTTCGTAACCATTGATGTTGACACCCTTTTCTTTTCTTCTTCTCTTGTCCCTGTTGTTGTTCTTTACTCAGAGGTTTGGATTTTTGTGCCTCACTCTTCTTAAATGTTGACATGATATATGTTGCTTATTTTACCATGATTTGTTTGATTGGTATGTCATTGTTTTTTTTTCATTTTTATTTTGTCACGTACCTTATCTATTTCTAAAAGTGTAGCTTTAATATTATTGTTGTTATTGTTATTATATAGTAAGATAAACCTTTTTGATGTTAGCTATACATATACATACATACATATATGTATGTATGTATGTATGTATGTATGTATGTATGTATGTATGTATGTATGTATGTATGTATTTATGTATGGATGGATGGATATGTTATTTTATTATATACATTTAGTGCATAAATTATTATTTTAGTTGTTCCCAAATTACTCTGTTTAATTGTAGTTTTAATATAAGATATAATGGATCGCTTGTGGGAACATTCTAGTAGGTTGTCTAAAGAGTATATAGATGGTGTAGATGACATCTTGAAATCTGTGATTGAACATGTTGTGGATGCCCTACAGATATATTACCCATATATCAATTGTGGCAATAGTAAGAAGAAATGGATCATAGAAATACAAGATCATAGTATTATGTAGGCCAATTTATTTGCCAAGTTTCTAAAAGGTTGTTTGAGGAGCCTAAATAGACCAGAAGGATTCATTGTTGAGGCCTAACTAGTGGAGCAAGTGACTGAATTTTGTCATGACTTATCACCAGATGCTAATACTATAGGTCTCTCTGAACCATGACATTTAGATATATTAGATGAATATTTCGTATGCTCAAGATTGATGATTCTAACACATTAAGACAAGCTCATTTATATGTTTTATAATATAGATGATGGCGCCCAACCATTTTTTGCAGCAACACATGGACATGATTAGGGCTTCAAATCCATCCATAAGTGAGAAATGGTTACTAAAGAAACATAATAATTTATTTTTAGAGTGGTTGTCATCACACGTGTTTGATCCCAACATTAATTTTTATTTGTTATCACAACCTCTCATCTGGAAGTACTTTACTGCAACTGGTGCTTGATAAATTGTAGCACTTTCTACAAGAGTATCATGCAAAATTGTGGTGTTAGTATAGTATCCAAAGCTTTTCATGTAGCAAGTGCTAGAGACAAAAAACCTATATATGCATCTATAACATACTATGGGGTGATATTGTCTATTATATTACACCTCCTTTATGGTTCTTTTATTCACATGGTTGCAATTGATTTGATAATCAAAATGGTATTTTCACTAAGGAAGTTGGATTTACAAGGGTATATTTTTCTAGACTATACAAATGACCCATTTATATTGGTCTCACAAGTCAAATAATGTTTTATATTGTTGATCTAGCCAATAAATGATGGTTCATATTCTTATCATTAAATAAATTAGATGATAACATAGAAAGGACTAGTGCAATGAGTACAAACCCACCTTCCTCATTTAATATTGATGATGCTACTGATAATGTTCATATCAATGATGATCACAAAGAAGGGTTTTATGTACCTGAATGTGACTTTGTGCATCAATAAGGTAGAAACTACAATATAAAGCATTGTTGATGAATAATGTATGTAAATATAATATAAACAATTTCAACGTTGTGAATTTTGGGAATCATACATTAATTGTTGAAATTGTATATTAAATTGTGAATGACATATGATGGAAGTATGCCTAATTATTATTTTGATGGTAGGTATGATAATTGATGGTCATGATGAAAATGCCAAGCCCATGAATCCACAAGAAAAGTCTTCATTATCTTTTTTTGGTATCTTCAGTTTATACAGCAGAGCTCTTGCTAAGCCTATGAGGACTTGAGATACCAAGTAGATAACAATGAATTTCATTTGTGATCAATACCTTATAATAAAATGTATGTATATTTCCTAGTTTGAAAATTCTATTATTTGCTCTATTTTTATTATTCATATAAGTAGTTGCTTGATGTGTATATATATTATACTAAAGATTTAATACCTCAAAAATTTTCTTAACCTAATTCCACATTATTAATGCCCTAATTTGATTCTAATATCGAGAAATCTATTTTAACCTCAACCTAATTTCTTAATTCTGAAACTTTAATCGAATCCAAAACCTTGAATCAGATAAATTGTATTTTGTAAACCGAAATCAAAACCTACTAAAAGTATCCCTAATCCTAACTATTTTGACTAATCTAAAAACCACCTAAAATAACCCCTAAACCTTTTTCTCATTTCATTTTTCTTTCTCCTTTTCTTTTCTTTCTTCTCCTTTCTCCCATTAACCTTAGCCACATTATATGAAATTTGCTACAACTTGCCTTCCCTTTCCCACTTGCACCATCACCCATCTTATTCTGTAGATATCCATCATCCATCACCTTTTCTTCTTCTTCTCCTTCTTCCTCTGATATCTCTACCGATCTACACCACCCTACACCCTACCACTCTTCTTCTTCTTCTTCTTCTTCTTCTTCTTCTTCTTCTTCTTCTTCTTCTTCTTCTTCTTCTTCTTCTTCTTCTTCTTCTTCTTATTATTATTATTATTATTATTATTATTATTATTATTATTATTACACAACATACACACTCTCCATCACTATCATCATCATCATCACTTGCATTTTTTGCCCCAACATTCCACCATCCCTCATTGACTTCCCTCTCTACTCTTCTTTGCCACCCCCATACCTCCCCCTATACCCATGCATTTTGTTTCTCATTCGCACCACCCACACACGCACACATGCATATCTATATATATATATATATATATATATATATATATATACATATTATACTATAACACCCTTCTTTTCTTCTCTTTTGTTTGCCTTACCTTCTACCCATTTTGTGTCCCAAAATACTACCCTAAGCTCCCCCTTCTTTCTCCTTTCTTCCTTATTCTTTTCTCCTCCTTCTTTCCCCTATTTTTGGTATGCGCACCACTAATTCCACTACCATGTATCACCATGGCCACCACTCGCCGCGCTTTAACTGATGGATCGAACACCAAGGTCATCCCAACCTTCCCTAGCACTATCGTTGACCATTGCCACCGATCACAACCTCTTTTTCCTTCTTCTTCTCCTTGCATGTCATGTTTTTGAGGAATAAACAGCCTTAGGCATGGTTATGCAACACTAAAATTTTCTACCGCATACTTGTGTAACTCAGTACAACTGCCCATGCACCTTCGCACGCCTGTACACACTTGTTCGATTTGTGACCTATTTGCCAAGTGATTGAGCACGACCATGTTGCTTTGAATTTTTTGGTCATGCGCGATCCTTTCTCTTGACCTAGGTGTGCACCGCTTGTAGTACAGTGGTGCAACCCCCATTTTTCGGTCGTGCACCCCTATTTTCATCCCCAAACCCTGTCCAAACACCACCAAATTTTTACCATAGTTGTACCACGCATTTTACTACACGTCTAAACACCCCAAGCTTCTATTTAACCATGGTTATTTTTATTTTTACCCTCTTTGCCTTAATTTCTCCTTCAGTTAAACTATTTGTGCCAAATCATGGATTTTATTATTTTGATAGGTTGTATTCTGGTAGCTTCGAAGGAGGAAGCCTAGGATATACGTGCTTAGAGCCCCGTGTCCTAGTTGATAAGGATACTACTCAATATTTAGGGTTTTGTGTTATTTTCTCGTATAGTTATGTGTGTTTCATGATATTATTGATACATGCTTTAATATATGTTGATTTTGATATTTTGTGATGATATTATGATAGTATGAGTATTATGCTATTGAAAGAAATTAAGAATGGGTAAGAGGTACCATTATAATTTTGTTGTGATAATATCATATTTGTGAAAATATATCTTACATCATGAAATATGGCTAAATGAGCTTTGATAAGTGGCCATAAGTATTTTATGAGGTATGATGATAATTAGTGGATTTGAAAAATAATGTGTGTGGAAGGTAAAAAAAATTACAAAATAAAGGTTATTGTTTGTGCTTAAGGGTAATTTGGTCATTGTGGGTCAATCAGGCAATTTTGGTATTTTATGTGGATTAAAATATGATAATGATATCATAAGGATTGCTTGGAACTATTATTGTTGTTTTGGGGTCCTTCAATAAATTAATGGTTAATTTGGGCATAATATCTTATAATGATGATATCATTATTCCATATGTAGAACCTAGAAATTGTTCAGATTCTAAATATGTTGCTAATAATTAGCCTTATGAGGTTGTTTATTGGACTTGGTAATCATATGAGTCTTATGAGATGTATTAGAGCTAATATGTGAAATTAGGGTTTTTGGAGATTTCTATGAGTAATACCTTGGGATAAAATTATTAATGTATACGTATGACATGGGATCTAGACCGTAAATTTTGGGTATAATAATAATGAAGAGATTTAGAGATGATATAATATAAGTTGTATGGAATAATCACTATGGGAGAATGAATGCTAAAGGGTGTGTAATTAGGGTGTGAAAGAATGTGAGATCTGTGACCTGAGTTATGCATTTATTTGCTTTAATGTGTTCGATGCCTGAGAATTAATCTTGAATAAGATATTAATCACTTAAAGTGAAAGAGTACATGAGTATGTCAAGGAGATCTATTATATATATATATATATATATATATATATATATATATATATATATATATATATATATATATATATATATTCTCATTCCACAAGGGAGAATAGTAATTCGGGAGCAATCTGCCTTGAGAAGGTGATGTTTTAATCTTCGTTACACCAGAAAGAATTGCGGCTCGGGAGAATTTTTCCCTAAGAAGGTGTTTCAATCCGTTTTACCAGATTAAAAATAGTGGGAACCCTACTTATCATAAAAAGATACTAATGATTTAAAGTGGAAGAGTACATGAGTCATAACCAAGGTGTTGTTTTTATATATATCATGTTCCACAAGGGAGAATAGTGTCTTGGGAACGTTCTACTCCAAGAAGGTGATACTTTTATATCCGTTCCACTAGATGATAATGGTGGCTCCAGTGTGTTATCCTGATAAGATGCTTCAGATCGTTCCACCGATTTAAGAATAGTGGGGTTTCTATATTCAATGTATCTACAAGAATAAAAATGGAATATATCTAATAAGAGATCTAGATCATTGTTTGTCTTATGAGACATTTCATTTATCTACTTGTATTCATATTATCTATAATGAAAGCATGTGCTAATCATATTCTTATTTTGATAGTACTATTTCCTTACTCCGTACATAGTGTAATGACCATCCGTTTTATATGTGTTGCTCATTCGTACTAGTAGGAGATCCTAATTCTTATGTTTATGTCTCAGAAGATCCGTTAGATTATTACACTGCCTATGATGCCTTATGTGGGTATAAATGACACCGTTTGTATTAGGGATTGGGTGAAGAGTAATGTTATCCGGTAGATATATTTAACTTGATACCTTTTTGGACTCTTGATTCATGGCATGTCTTATTTTCTTTTCTTTTTTTTGTATTTTGTACTGTAACTCGCAATCAAACTCCAAACTCATTATTGTATTATAAATGTTTCTTCTGTTTCTAATTTCATTATGTTACTATAAATGTTTTAGCCTTGTGATTGATGTAGGGATGGTTGAATAAACTAGACTTATGTCAATTACAATAATAACCGCCAATATTTTACTTATTTACTTCCCCTATAAAACGAAATTTTTCAGTAGTAAAAATTGGGGTTTTATAAAAACGTATTATGTGGTTAGTTGATATAAATATATAGTGCAAAATGTAAATTTTGAGATGGGATACGCCACATATATGCTTGTATATTAGTTGGAAATGTATGTAGGAAATTATGAATGGTGTAGGAGGCAAGTGCACAATAAATTAAAAAAAAAGGGGATTATAAATGGAGATCATAGCTCATCACCACCATTTATTCCTTCATGGGAAACACATGAAAGATTTTAGATAGCGGTTTTAAAATAAAGCCATCGTCTATAAGCACACATAGATTATTGTCAGAGTTTAAAATCGTCATATATAGTTTAACTCAAAATAATGATATGATATTAGATGATAGTTTTAAGTCCACAAACACAATCCATACACTATCATAATGCACCATAATATTTTGTATTTTATTATAAATGGTTGTCTTTTGAACTACCATTCATAGTATAGATAGTTATAGCCTATACAATTGTTATCTTCCATCATCTTTCTTTTTTATCCACTATCATTTATAGATATTTTTGTAGCGGTGTAAGCTTGATGGTGAATAAAATCTATAAGCACATTTAAGTGCTTACAATCTAAGATACACATTCAATTACAAATCAAAAACTTGGCAAGACAACATAGAGGAAAGAGCAAAGGAAAATCAAGGGTCGGCTTCTTAACATTTGAAAGCAATTTTAGTGCAATAAAAACATTATTATTTGGATCAAAGCCGTTGGACGCCCAATTACATTTGATATCTTTTTGCAGTCAAGATCAATGTATCCATTCAGTCATATAAAACTTAATGATAAGTTTTATTTAATTAGAGGAGGATGATGTGATGCTAGATAAATATCAATTCGTTAGTATTTTAGCCTTAACTTAATTTTTATCATTAATTATCTTATTAATTTTTAAAAATCACTATGCATAATTAATTTATTAAAACTATTGTTTATTAATTTAGTTAAATTACTATTATCAACTATTAGATAAAATCCTATTAACTATTGTTTATTACTATTATTAGTTTACATAAAATTAGTTCAGGAAAATATATTTGAAAAGATATCCATTGAGATTAAAATTATGTCACTTTATCTTCAACTTTGTGTCATTGTAATCTCTATTTTTTTTAATCAAAACCCCAATTGGTTATGGCGCCTTGTTTTTACTAAGAGAAAAAAATCATATTAAAATATGATTTGTTAAATCAAAATAATAAATGGGGATGAAACCACCATATGCAACATAGAAACAGGTTTGAATGGTACCTAATTTATGTTAAATGCAAGTATAAAACTACTTAAACTAAAAGATTAGGGGTGATCAACACTTAACCCCAAGGATGAGACAAAGTAACAAACCCATTTAGCAGAAATGAAAAGGAAACCCATACTAAAATAGAATTTGTTTAATGATATAGAAACAAACACTCAAGAATTGGCTTTCATAATTATGGAACCAATTGTTCTTCATTTGGAAAGCATCTCCCGTAAATTTAAAGACCAACGGATGGTTACGTTGCTCAAAATGTAATAAATAAGCAATTAAGTTTGGGGGAGTGACCACTTGTATGAGGAGTATATTGGTAGGATTCTCAAGCATTATTAAGCAATTTAGCTAATTTGTTAATTAAGTTGTAAAGTAGGAGAATAAAGTTAGCATAAAGGTAGCATAATATCTTTTAGCTTGGAATCTTTTGAAATATTCTTTAGCTAGTGGTAGAAAGGTTATAATATACATGAATATCGAGCATATTGATTATTGAATGAAGAATTGAAGTTGAAGATCAACATTGAATGAATTTTGTGTGAGTTTAAACTCAAGCAAATCGAATCTGTGTGAACGGTTTAGCTTGAAAGTTTTAATTTCTTCGTCTATGTGAATTAGAGATTAATCTATATCTTTTATACTAATTAATCCATATTTTCCTACCATAATTACCATCAAAATCCTACTCTAATTCATGGTTAATCAAAGCACTATATCAGTATATAACACCGGAAACCCTAAACCATCCATACCGACCAAACGCCACCTTATTTCCCTCTTTTTGAACCAAATCCTAACCCTAACCCTAACCCTAAACCACGATTCTAACCTGCATCCAAACCCTATCTTTTGAAACTAAACATCATCATCAATCCATCATCGAATTCATAGGCTAATTAGTGTGTTCCATTCAAACCATCATCATTGTTAACCCATCATCACTATTTTACCATATTTGAACCACCACCATCTTTATTACATCACCTTCGAAGCTTTAATCTCTTAATTCACCATCACCAAGCCTTTATCATATTATCTAAACTCCATTCAAACCTTAATTCCACATAATTGATAATTACACCCTCCCACACACATCATTAAATGCTTTACAAAACACTTGATATCTTAAAATGGTAACAACAGTAATGAGGTAAACATAAATGCAAATCCTAATATGTGAGAACACTACACCAAATAACCTCTAGTGACCCTCTACCTCAAACCTAATGCTTTCATCAATACCAACACAACTTGCACACAACTTCACCATCTACCCATTTAAATTGGGCAATGACCATGAAATGGGCACATCATTACTTGTGTACTAGTAAGAATAAACTACTATACAAAATTATGGATAATATGGAATACAAAATAGGTGTGACATCATAAGCACAATTAATCTTAAGGTTATGTATAACTCAAGCATATGATCACATGGTTTTAACAAATCACACATAACTTATATTGATGCAAAGTCTACATGTGTAACATCATTAACTAGCTTAAGCAACTAGTTATCAACCATCTAACAACCCTTGTAACAAGGGCAGTATATTATTATAACTACTAACCCCTCATAGATAAGTTAGTACATGGTGGTAACTACCAATGATGGCATGCGGTAGTGACCATTCCAACCAACAGTAATATAGAGCAGTAACTACTAATGATGGCATGCGGTAGTGACCATTCCAACCAACAGTAATATAGAGCAGTAACTATAATTGATGGCACACAACAGTGATCATCCCAACCGATAGTAATACACATCAGTAACTATCAACGATGGCACACAATGATGATCATCCTAACCAATAGTAATGCATATTGGTAACTACCAATGATGGTAGTCAATGGTGACCATCCAAACTAATTTCAAGTTATTAAGCCATAGTTAGGCCATTACATCAAACCATTACATTGGACTTTGAGTAGTTATCATCTCAACCATGAAAACCACCATAGTTATCAACCAAAGTAATTTAATTGATTCCATTATAGCTAGTCAAGGAAGCATATGCCTACTCATCATAACACAAAAACTAGAGCTCTAAATGTTTAACTTTGTGCACCTCCATGGGGTTTGTGATTTAACTTATAAACTAGAAATTTACCCTTCAAATATTAAGGTCTTAAGAACTTAAGGGCCTAACAATGGCTTGAGATTCCTACATAATTCAAGTTGTCTTTCACTTCAAGTGATTAGCATTTTAATTCAACTAGGGATCAAGATCTAAATATAACACC
The DNA here is from genome assembly GCA_030549775.1 of Tamarix chinensis. NCBI lineage: Eukaryota > Viridiplantae > Streptophyta > Magnoliopsida > Caryophyllales > Tamaricaceae > Tamarix > Tamarix chinensis. The sequence continues at coordinate 105,851,243 of CM060171.1, read as the reverse complement.
CACATCAAGTCACCAATACTTTTACCACAAGAGTCACAACTAATAACTAGCCATAAAACTCTAAAGTTAGGCGCGAAGCCATAACTTCACAACAAGTAACAACTCATAACTAAATCATTCCAATTTTAATCCTTTACTTCCAATTGTTCAAAGACCATCATAAAGTCAACTACCAATGATGTGGCAAATGGTTTAACCTAAATTTAACTATAAATAAACCAAGTTCAACATATTATCATGTATTCAACACTCAAACAAATTATCTATAACAACTCAACCTCACTAGGGTCATGGGTAGTTACTATGGAATGCATTTGGAATCAATGATTAGCCGTATAAATCAACATAAGTCTTTTTAGAATATTTTTTATTAACTCATACACATCCCAAAAATCTTCATAAGAGATCACCCATCCTTAAATTGATCAAAGTCAGATACATTTAACTGTGAAGTTATTTAATGATAAGTTTTTTTATAAAAAAAATGTATACATTATTGATATAGATAGTCTTATCAATCATTTTTAAGTATCCGTTATCCAATACTATTTTGAGGGCAGTACATTTACCATCCAAGGTTATAATATAAACTAATATATTACTAGACAAACAAATCAAATCCAAAGTAATAAAGCCACAACAAGAATGCCATAAAAGACCAAAACTAGGATTACTTTAAAACATTTCAAAATGTCATAAAAGACCAAAACATTTGCTTCATTATCATAAAAGAATAAACTAGGAGTGGAAAACCACATAGAATGCCAAAAAAAAATCAACTAGGATTTTCTCTAAAAATACTAATTACCAAAAAAACTAAAGTCAAATTTTAGTCAACATTTTTCTCAATAAACACTTTTAATCCTAAAAGACCTTATATAAAACAAATGGAACAAAATATTGGATATATATGAGTCATAAAAAAAATAAAGGTGTATGCCATTTTGAAAAATTTTACTTCTCAATAAAAAGGACAAAAAGTTAAAGTTTGGGTCAAAGTCAATGAAAAATGTCAAATTCATGGCCAATGGTCACGGTCCAGATCAGTTTCAATATATATTATTTATAAATAAATATATCTTATTTTTAATAATTTCTTACATCCTTTAAAAATTTAGAGACGCTGGTTATATTTTTAAAACATTTCATTCATACTTTTTTTACCTCTCATTATAGTTTTGAATCCTGTGAGATTTTTGAGCCACCATTAACCAACTAACTTCTTCCAAATCAATCTAACATGAACATATTTTGAATCATTTGTGCTTTATAAGTCTCTTAGGTATTTTTAAAATTTTAAATGCAGACTTTGATGAAAAAAATATTAGCCATCATCCTTTTTGCCCTTATTGGGATTTTAAGCCATAAAACAACTTTTCTAGCCAATGAAGATTTATGGAAATTTTATGATACTTATATTTTATGATCTTTAAGATAAATACAAATTAAAAATTATTTTAATTATTTTTACATTCTGAGATTAATTTCTCCAATTTTAGATACCTCAAAACTCAATTTTCACTATATAAAACCTACCCTAACTTTATGAAATTGTTCTTATATTTTAAAAATATCTAAAATAAATTTATAATACCATTTTTTACTTTTATTCCCATCAAAATCCATCAGTTTTGTGCCCTTTATTACTCATATATTTTCCAATATTATACACATTCAAGTTAGCAAACATATCTAAATATCTAAAGGTTGACCAAATTTTTTTCTTACCTTATTCATCCACCTTATTTTCATCCATAATATCCCATAGCCTACCCTATTAGCTCTCTTTTTCTCCATTCTATTTTATGGCTCCCTTATTCTCCAACTTCCTGCATTTTTCTTCCTTAACCTCATTTGATTTCTTGTTAGTTTTGAATAAGATTTTACATATTGAAGGTATTTTGGTTCATGTAGAGAATGGAAGTAGTTTTCTTTTATTGCATATTTTGATTTTGTGCTTAAGCCATATTTGTCCAATCTCATCTTTTAGGCTAGATTTTTTTATTGGTGTCTGATTATTTTAATATTTTATTATCATGTTCTTGAGTTTGTTTAGGTCATTTTTTCATGTATACTATGTCTGTATTTGTTAATGTTTAGAGTATGTAAAAAATTGATGAAGCTTTGGTGATTTTTTAAAGTATTCTTGTCCTCTATCCATAACTACAAGATATTTTTATTTTTATGAAATTATTATGATTCCATTTGATATTTTAGGTTTTTTAGGTGTGATTTAATATATTTAAAGCCTTGATTTGAGTGTGTATAATTAAAGTTATGATTTAGTGATGTTTTAGCATGAAATGGGAAATTTTGTCCATATACATTTGTGATGCATTTCTCCTGAATTTTTTGGTATTCTAATGTTTTCATAACATATTCAATGATTAGTATGCAAAGTTTGAGGATTTATATCTTTATATGCTATAAGCTATGCTATTTTCTTATTCTTAGGGTTTAGGATTATTTTTATCCTTTTACATGCAATATGATTTGATTAATTAAATTTGAGAGTTATAACATGTCAATTAAATATTATGGATACTTAGTATTTAATTCTATGATTTTTAGAGCATCATTAATATGTTATTCATAATTTACAAATTGAGGGCATATTAGGGGTAATTTAGTTCTTTTGCATCTAAAAGATTAATTAAATATTTTAGGGTCAATGGTGACCTTGACCATTGATTTGAAATTTGTGAATAGTGAATTAAATATGAATAGTAATTTCTAGCAGTAAATAATTTTTTATTTTTAAATATAAATTTCTTAACATATTTCTAAAAATTTTGTTGTACATGAAAGGTATTTTGCTGAATAATAACTTTTACTAAATTGGTTTGTGGGATTGTTTGGGGTTGGCGATTATTAAGATATTAGATATAATGGTTGGTTTTAAGTGAAAGAATATATATTTGAAATTAGTAGGATCAATTACCCTTATAACAAGGATCACTCCTATAGCTCATGGATCACAGGCTATACATTTAGCATCACTTTTGCCACTGAGTGTTTATTTGGATACATCTTGTATGTTAGCTAGACCACTTTCTTCACTATAGGTGACTTATGAGCTCTATAATGGATATACTTAAAGATAGGGTGAAAAAAATAGTTGGATGATCCATATGCTATCTGTGCTTTGGAATAGGTAACCAATACCCTTGTAGCATAGGACATAGTTACTTGATGCCTTTATAACATAGAGGAACATGTTAGGTAGGATCCTTATCCATTTTATTAAGGATCACCCAAATTCCCTTGTAGCATTGGTGATAGGTTGTTCTTTCATAAATTAATTAAAGTGACAGTCGCCTAATGTCCATGAGACACAGGATATAATTAGTTCTTATGTTGTAGTTACCTGATGCCCATACGCACAAGAGTTAGATTATGTGAACAAGTATTATTTTACTACATTTGGAAGTATTATAGCATAATAATTTGGAATTCTTTATATTATGTGATAACATAAATATGGAACACAATAAATGGTGGACCTTACATGTGTGTGTATTCAATAATATTAGTATTTAGTGTCAAATTATAATTTTTCTATATGATTCTAACTATTTGTGTGATTTATAGGGTTTTGATGAATAATATGAATAGTATAAAATGTATAATGTATTACAAATTCATGTAGTTGCATGGTCTAAGTGGCTATTATGAAATCAGCTTCAATATAATCAACTGCTTTCAACATGTACATAGATGTCTTACATGAGCATGCTATTACTTTTAGCATGTTATATTTACTCGGTATGTATATCATACTGATAATATACTTTTTAGATGTTTGGTGCAAGTGCAATCATTATTCTACAACTTTTTGTTGGACAAGATTGATATTAGAGTTATTTGATAGTAGTTAGGGTCTATGATCCAGTTTTCTTCGGTTTATGTGCCATTTCTCCTTATTGTTTTCTCTCCCCATAGTTTTATAACCTTATAGTTTTTGAGATTAGTTGACAACCCTACTTGATCACTACCTATGAGTTTAACTTTTAGTATGACATTCGACATAGATTGGGCATGAGTTGTACTTTTTCTATGTTGAATGTAGCGGTAATACCCTATTTTTTTATTTAGCTTCTATTAAATCTATTTATAAATGAAAATTATAGTTAGAAAAAGTGGGGTGTTACATCAGTGGTTAAGGTTTGACTTCCACTATTCATATATTTATCATTTCACCCTTCTAAGGTTAATGTGGTAAATTTATATTTAATCTTGTGCAACCCTATAATTCACCCTAAAATAATGGTTAATTTTCACTAACCCTACTTATGGTGAGTAGAGAACACTTTGAATATGGCGAAGGACATAAAGAACATTTTCTAAACATATTCACACTACTAAGAAATAAGCATACACTCTGCCATATATATGATTGTTTTAATAAGTATATCCGTTTATAAGTTCTGTAACAAAATAAAAGGCTAGGTGAAAAAGGATGAAATAAATAGACCTTGGTTAAGGAATTATAACCGTAGTCTTTAGTTTGGCCATAATTACCTAAGGTATAGATATGATTTTATATAATAGTCATCGTTTAAACCTTAGTGGATATTTTCTCCCCAAAAAAATTAAGGGTGTAGAATATTATTTTTATTTACAACCATCTTCTATACCTTAATGCAATTTTTTATTAAAAAAAATCTCATCTATGCCTTAGTAAGGTATTTTCCCTTTTCCCATTCTTCACTTTTAACCTAGGGGTGTTCTACTTCTCACATTCATACAAACACACACATAAATCTACCTCCAGAACTTCTTTTTCCTCAAATCCTTCCACCATTTTTGCTTCCTCCATCTTTATTGTTGCCTCCATCCATCCTTCTTTAACTTCTCTTTTTTTCATTGTTCCTTAATCAGTATACATTTTTCATCTTCTTTCTTCATAAAATTTTCCTAATATTATCAATATTTCTTCTTAGTTTTATTATGTTACCAAACATGAATGTTCCCCTAATATTATCGAATGTGAATATGTTTATTTAGTTTTGTTATGTTATGTGTTTTATATATCATTATAATTTCTTTGTTATCAATTTTCCCTTTAAAAATAGGTTTCTTTGTTATGATATTGGGGGAATAAGGGTTTGAAAAGGCAGAATTATTTGTGAACACTATATTGTCATTTATTTGATAAATTTTTCACATGTTTTATTTTTTTTATTGTAGTTTATGTGATTTACATGCCCTTATACTTGTTTGGTAATTTGTTGGAATTTTATAGGATCTTGAGTAATGCTAGTTTGGTGTTTGCTAGAATTTTAAATATATGTTATAAATAATCTTACAATGAGACCATATCTTAATACGAAGTTCCTCACAAATTTTCTTCAAAATGGTCCATCTAACATTAAGTTCCCGATAATAATTCCCTAGTTCTCACACTCCCAAAGTACTATAATAATAATAAATGAAAAATTGAAGCGTTAAATTTTGATAAAATAGTGGATTACTTTGGAGCCTCAATCTCTATAACGGAAAAGAAACTTAATGTTTGACTAGCCATTTTAAAGAAAATGTGTAGGGAAATTTTCATATTAATTGAGTTTGTCTCATCTGAAGATTGTTTTTAATCCATATCTATGTGTGAGATGATCACAAAGAAGTATTTTGTGTGCATAGATCAAACTTTGTGCCCAAGGAAGGTAGACACCAGAATGTAAAATGACGTAGATGAATGATGCACGTAACCTTGTTGAAGTTATATATTAAATTTATGAATGACTTATGTTTGTGACTAATGCCTTGTTAAAATGTATGCCTAGTTATGGTTTAATGAAGGTATGTCATTTGATGGTCATGATGAAGATGACATGTAATACCTTGAATTTTTATAATCCTATTTACTATATAATTAGGCTCTTAATTTACTTTTAGAAAAATTACCATGGGTTTCCAAGCCAATTATATTAAATTTGATCTTTCAGACACTTATTTCATTTATTTGCCAAAAATTACACTTTTATGTAAATTCTTCGATTGTGTCATTTTTACACATTCATAAATATATTTCCAAGCTTATTTTTTCATTTTGATACTTTCCGCATAATTTCCAAGCCTTTTTCTAATTATTTATTCAAAATTGAAAGATTTTAGTTGTTTAAAAAAAATTACATAGTTGTTTCTCACTTTTTTTAGCTCATCTACAAAATCTTCTTACATATAAAAATATTCCAAACTTACATGAAGGTCCTAAAAGTTTTAAATACGTATATTGCTTCAAAATTGCAAAGTCGTAGAAATTTCTATTTTTTGTGACCGATAATTTTTGTTGGTTTTTCCATTTTAATTTGTTTGAGATCTGATAAAATATAAAATCGAATATTTGTATATATTTGAATTTTCAAAATTATTCTATATCCATCCATACGCTTTAAGACCTTTCGTTAATTATTTCGCCCATTTGTGAATAAATGTGTTTCCATAGATTTTCCATTTTTGTCATTTTTACTCATTTTCCATCCATCAAGCTTCAAACCAACTTCTAAATCCAATATTTTTATATAATTGGATTTATAAAATTATTTCACACCTTCCTAGATATTATCTTAACTTTTAGAGAGTGCTCACTATTTTATTTTTACAAACTCCTATTTTTGGGCATTCTTCACTTTTTAAACCATTAATGTTATCTAATCAATTTTCTAACCGTCTAGTTAGATCCTATCTAAAGTATAACTAGCCAAAAAAACTAAATAGCCTTATTTGACCTTGGTTAACCAAAATTCTAATCATAAGGACATCACTTTAAACCTACATTTTAACCCTTCAATTAAGTGACAAGCAAGAAATTTTAGGCCTTCTTTTACCTACTATTTCCATACATACTCTTATCTCAATGATCATACCCACTCATTCCCTTAACCCTTTGTCAAACCTATGTGAGACCTTCTCCATGCACACCTATAAATCCCTCTTATTGCAACCCTTTTTCACCTCCCTGCCGAGCAAGTTTCTTGACTTGAAACCATGTTAGTCCCTTCAGCTTCCTCTCTGAATTTTAGCGGGTAACTACCCTCCTAAATTCCCTCTCCATATTTTTGCAAATGGGTTTTTATTTCATAGCTTTAGATAGTTGTTTCCTCATATTTTTGACCAATAACACCAGTGCATCGATTAGTCTTTTGCTAACTTCCAACACCTATAATTCCCTCACCTCTTCTCCATTTTTGCTCCCTTTTTTTTTGTTGGATTCATTTCAATACCCATTTTATTCTACATCTGCTAGCCTTTCCCCTTCTTTGAGCCCCCAACTTTTCCCTCTTAATATTTCGCGTTCTAGTTTTTTCAACAAGCTGATTAAGTTACCTACTCTACCCACTTCATTTATCAGTTATTCCTCTTATATTTGTTTTGTTGGAATCCTTTCATTTCATACTATAAGAATCACCCAACCATGCTCCTCAAATTGTGGCTTTGGGCTTCTATATCATTCCTCACTTCCCTCTCCTTTTCACTATTTATGTTGTTGCTATTGCATAAACTACTACACCAAAATATTATGTGTTTATTCTCTTTTTTCCCATTATATGCTACCTCCTTTAAGTTTTCTTGGCCTCTAACCCCCAAATATCCCTTCCACCCTCGAATTTCTTAGCTTGTGGAGGTGAGTTTTGGGTGATGTTTAGGGTGGTTGTGTGATACGTTTTTCTAACACACCCCAACATCATCTCCTTCCTTCTCCCTTTCTCCTTATTTTTTTCCTTGTTAAATTAAATATTCCTAACCTCTTGTTTTAATTGTTTTAAGGTGATTAAGAGGTGGTAGGAGGAAGAGGATAAGACTTTCTTTGGCTATCTAGGAGATTATCTTAAAAGTAACATCTACTTACTCTCTAGACATAAAAAATTATGCGTTTTGATTTTTCCAATTTCCTAGTGTAATATGAGCATAAAATAATTTGTGATATATTTCATTACCATTTTAGGCATGCTCTATTATATTCTCGAATGATTTTATGTTCTATGCCTATATTCATATTTTATGTGTTTGCTATCATTTTACGTGAATATAACTTAAGAAGAGAGAATAACATAATACTATGTCTATTTATGCATGGTGTTAAGTTGTTAGAATTTTATATAATACTCTATGAATATGTGTTACCATACAACTTTTATGATACTATGAAAATATTCATGTTAGTTAAGTTTTTTGGCATTTTATCCTCTTAGTGAGTCTTGGCCTTAAGGCTTTTGCTTGAACTTATGTTGAATTAATTTTTATTATTAATGTCTTAATATGTGTATTAGTATTTAGTAGTGTTGGTATTATTTTTGGTTAAAATAGAGTTAAGGACGCGTGGTAATTTTAAATTAAGCCTTTTCCAAGGGATTTTTTGTCGTTATGGTTAAAATTGTAAGAAAATAGGTCACCATTGTGTTCATTGGGTCCTTTAAAATTTTATATATTAGAAGTCTTAATTGGGAACTTTATAACTTAAGTTATAATTAAAATGAGTTTTGAGGTGAATTAAGTAATTGGTGGGTATTTTGGTATTTATAAGTGTTGTTATCCCTTGGGAGTGTTCAAATCTTCCCTATGGCAGTAAGGGAGTTATCAAGTTAGTTCTTAAAATTGATTGGTGGTGGTTAGACTAAAGTAATTTATCAAGTTAAAAAGTGCGTAAAATAAGCATATAAAACATTAAGGATGATATTATTATTTTACATGCTTAATTTTAAGTTTAACATCCATTTTTAGATTAATCATTTTAAGTATAAGTTTTTTAGGTGTTATCTTGAATATGGTAAGTTAATGAATTTAATTTTTGGTAAAATGGCCTAAGTAAAGATTTAGGATTTAATAAATAATTTGGTATTTTTATCCTTAATATAAACTTCTTAGGCCATATTTGGCTTTAGGATAACTCCAAGGACCTTCAAAGGTGAAACCCTTAAATTAAGTGTCTTTTCTAATTATGTATGTTATCCTTAAGTATTATTTTATTGTTTATGTGAATTTTTAAATTGTTATTTTATGTGGATTTTTCCTTAATCAAACTTATCATGATCCTAATTTTATATTATAGACATAATTGTTGGAATAAATTCACCTAAGTGATAAATAAATAATAATGATATAAATGTTACACATTTTGTGAATACTTCATATAATATTTTGTGATATGAATTGTAATATAAGGGGGAAGCATTATGATGATGAATAAGACATTAATAATTAAAATGGAAGATTACATGAGGTAGGACTGAGATGATTTCAAATGTTGAAATTATTTGATTATATATATTTTCTCATCCTAACTGAGCTGATGGACTTTAGTCTACTCTATTTGACCGATTCATTAGCTTATAAGGGTATGCAGACTTAAGTATTAGAGGTTTAGCAGTGACATGGGCATGCTTTACCCTAGATGTGAGAGTATTAGTGAGGTTGAATACCTTTCTCCCATCTACGGCTAAAAGGGAAGAGTATTTTTACTAATGGTTCATTGGTCTCAATGTGAATAAATAAATGGTATTGTGTAATCATCTAGGTATTAAATGTAATCTATTTTTCTTAAAATAATCTCATATCACAAGCACATACACAAGTATAGTATCTATATTGCCATTAGGCTCCTTGTGCTATGCATCTCCTCTTCTTGTGATGTGCATAGTTTCCTTACTAGTTTCTATTTAATGTTATGTTTTGATGTTGTGTTTAGTGACCACATGATCAAAATGTCTCTTTTGTTAGATGCATTCAATAAATAGTATGATGTATCATATGAATTCATGATACCATGATCAACGTGCAATATTTGTATATATTTTGAGTAGCTTTGTTTAATAGTACATCACATATTGACTCCATATGTGTTGCTGTGTTGATCCCATTGATTTTAGGGGAACAAAATGTGTTTTTTGTAGGTTGTTGATTATGTTTGATCTTTTCTTGCTACTTTTATTACACTGAGTGGTTATTGGGTACAATTATAGAGTGTCATCCAATTATTTATTATTGCTCTTTATAGTAGTTTCATCTCTTCAATCTCTTTTCCGTGCTTCTATTTAATCTCCACACTTTCTCTTTTTGTAATTTTCTATCATTTATTCAAGTGCTTTCTACATGTGGTTTTAGTATGAGCTACTTTTATTCTTACATCCAATATGGATTTGGTATAATGAGTGTCTTTTCTATGTTAGATGAGGTATAACACCCCTGCATTTTGTGTTTTGACTCCCATAAATATTTTTAAAACAACATTTTTCTATAGAAAAATTTGAGGGTGTTACATGCCAAACCCATGAGTATACAAGAAAAGTCTTTTTTTATTATTATCTTTGTTAGTATCTTTATTTCACATGATAGAGCTCTTCCTAAGCCGATGAGAAGTGGAGATACTAAGAATATGACGACGATATTCATTGGAGATCAATACCTTATAATAAAATGTATGTCTAGCTATTTGTATCTTGTTTGAAAATTTTACTTATTTTATTTGTTTTTTATATTAATAATTTTATGCATGTATGACATCTAATGATTATGATGAAAATTTAGGGAAAATGTAAAGAAAAAAGACAAATAGTTCAAATCAAAGAATCTATAAGAATGCAATTTATATACACAAGAACACTCTAGAATACAAAGCTTAGGAATCAATTACTTTAACAAACTTGTTGTAGTTAGAGGTAGTGATATAGAGGAAAATAGTGTTAAAATTTCTCTAGAATTCAATATTTATCACTATATCTTCTACATCACTTTCTCTGCCTACAATAGTGTTGTTAGAGCATTTAGTGCCTAATCTTAACTTGTAATCTAGAGCCTCACTATGTATATGGATTATATTTTTACATATTCTTCCAACTAAATACTTAGTGTTTTTTTTTCTTTACTAAAAAGGATATAAATGGAGGTTTCTAAGTAAAAATCACCATCTAAACTAAAAGAAAAGGAAGGGATTAGATAGTGGCTATGTTTTAAAATCATTATATAAAATAGATAATAAACGGTTATTTTAACCCATAATTGTCATTTAATCATTCCTATAATTTGTATGTGCCTTTCTTATCTTTTATTTCATTATATATAGTTGTATTTTTCAACTACCATCTATAGTATAGACGATAGTAGCCTACACTACTATTGGTTATCGCTATTTATTTTCATTTTCCATCACCATCTATTTTTTTTTTGTATTAGTGTCAAACTTTAATAAGCTATAACTTGGGTTATGGTAATAATGATAAAAAAATTATCAATATGCCCCTAAAAATGCCAAAGAACAATTTAAATTTCGTATAACACACAAAAATCAATTTAAACTAAAAAATAAACCCCATCCCGAGGAAAAACTCTCAACACTAGTTAGAACAATTTTGTGCTCTTTTAGAAAAACAATCATAGCTTCTTCGATGCTTAAAATTTTTAATATCCAAAAGTTACATAAAAGATTAGACATCTTGAGGTTTAATTTGATACCAAATATCTATTCTAACACTTATCAAATTGATATCCGTAAGTCACAAAAACTAGCACAAATTTGATGGTTTTGAGAATAACAAATTAGTACTTCTCTCACATAAAATAATAACTAAAAATCCAAAAAGAGCATATGATTATCATGATTTTCAACTTCATAAAATCATGTTCTATGAATCCAATATATTAGCATACTTATAATATGCCATGAAATTCATACAATACCACAAATAATCTATATTATGCTACATAAAGCCATACTTAGAGTTTAGTAAGAATAATATTACTTGGGATTATGAAATAAAAAATTAAAGAAAGTATAAGTAGAGGCTTAACTATCTCTAAGCCAAATTGAACCCTGTCCTAACCTAAATCAAGAATAAAATATGAGATAAGCTACAAAATCATAAGAGAAAAGAAGAGAAAAAAAAACAAAGGAAATGATGAAAATTAATGAATATTGATGTTATAACTTGGATGATAGCTTTAAAGACTTGATGGATAATGAATGGATAGCATAGGAGAGGAAGAAGAGAACAATGTGGTGGATTGTTTGCTGTAAGGAAATGGGTAGATTCACACAATAGGGAAGCTCAAACACTAAGGGAATGTAAGGGGGGCAACTAAGTTATGTGATGATGGATCCCATTAATGAAGTAGGAAAGACACAAGGGAGGTAAAGGATGCTTGACCAACCAATAGGAAAGGGAAAACTAGTTGGCATGCAAGGGGGATGAATCAGAGCTAAAAGGGATTAGGGGATAAATGGGTATGGTAGGTTAAATGAATCAAATGATTACAAGAATCTTAGTCATGATATGCACATGGCATTAGGACAAGTTTGGGTGTGGGTCTGTGGTGGTCGCAATATAGGCTACACTAGAGGAATGGAATTAGTTCTCAATGGTCTATTTGAATCAGAGTGAATAGAGGTGAAGGTAAACATCAAAAATTATCCTTGGTGAATTGAGGTGAATGTTTTAAAATGTTTTTTGGATGATATTAACCTAACTTGGGTGAATCGAGGTAAATGTTTTAAAATTTTTGTTTGGATTGAGGTAAAGGAAGGTTAAAAAAAATAAAATAAATGAAGGACGAGACACATAATAAGATAGAGTGGATGAGAAAAGGATAGTGATTCAATTGATATTAATTAGGGGCATTTTTATCTGGGTACGTTAGAATATTACTGAAATGTCCCAAAACTCTAATTTTATAAATTTTGGCCAAATAAGGATTTAATAGGCAAATCAATTAAATAAATTATTTTTATTAAAATAAAAGGGAATTAATTAGGGCTAATCAAGAATAAAATAATAAATGTTTTGATTAGGAAAAATTTGGGTGATGTGCTAATTAAAATGGAATTTAGGAAAAACCTTTTAAAAATCATAAATTAGCCTAAAAAGAAAATTGAATGTTATTTTATTTAAATATTATTATTTTTAAATATTTTAAAATACCAAAATATTCTAAATTTCCCAACCCACTTATTTTTCTTTTTCCTTTTTCCTTTTCTTTCTTCCTGTTCTTTCCCTTTTCTTTCTTTTTCCTTCTTCTTCTTTTCTTTTTTCTTAAATTTTCCCCCCGACCTGGGCCAGCCCTGCTGCTCAACTTCCTTCCCCCTTTCTTCTCCTTCTGCGCGGCCCAAGGTCTGTACATCGTGTTTCACTTCCTCGTCACTCGGCCGATCCAACCCCTCTTCTTTTCTTTCTTTTCTTTTTTTCCCAACCGCCTAGTTCACCCTATCTCTTCTTCCTCCTTCCTTCTTCTTCCCCCATCAACCTGAAACACTCCCCTACCTCTCCGAGAATTTTTTCGCCGATCGTGCCTTATTAACTAGCTATGTTCCCCTCTCTTCCTCATTGATTAATTGACCACTTTGACCCAACCACTCCTTCCCTTTTCTCGCACGATTTCCTTTCTTCCCTGGTCCATCGCAGGCTATGAAACAGACGTGCGCCAGCCTACCGTCGCCGTCCGATGTGCCTCACCTATCTGCCCTATTCTCCCGTATCCCCTTTGACCTTATCCCTCCTTTAGATCTATAAATACCCTCATAACCATCATGGACTCCAGCTTTTTCCTACAGCCCAGAAAACTTCTCCCATGCGTTATCGCCCTTTCAGACACCATTACTGTCGTTGTCGCCCAACACCACCATTCGAACCACCCACATCACCACTCCCTGCACCACCCTCCTCCTTCGATTTTCCCTACACGAGCCGCCCCGGCCTTGCAAAGTAACCTTCTCGATTAGCCATTCCTCCTACCTCCACCACCCTTCGCACCACCATTAGCCACCACTTCCACCGTAACCAGTGCCTTCTACACCTCCCAAACTACTATGTAGACTTTTTTCTACCTCCCCCAATCCTTTTTTCCCCTTCCTCCCTCTCCTCCTCCCTTTATCTCTTTCCTCCACTCTCAGCCACCACAACCATTGCCTTACGCTGCCACCTTTGGCCGCACCACTACCTTCATTCCACCCCTCTCCACCCAGGCAACCATCAACACCCCAACTTCCACCCTCTTTCTCCCTCTCCTTTTCCCGAAACTCAAATATCTCTCTTTTCTTCTCTTTTTCTAGCCACCGCTGTTGGCCACCATCAACCCAAGGTGGTATCCTAAACCCTCTCAACCCTTAAACCCTAATTATGCAAGCATTATTTATTTAATTTTATTATATTACTATTATTCGAGTATTATTATTATTATTATTAATGTAATTATTATTATTATATATAGGGTCGAGACCCTATTTTATTTATTTATTATTATTATTATTATTATCATAATCATCATCATCATCATCATGTATTATTATTCTTATTATTATTATCATTATTATTTTTTATTATTATTACTATTATTAGTAGTATTATTATTATTAATTCAATGTAAGGTCGAAACCCTACTCTACATTATTTTTGATTAATTCCATTATTATTATTATTATCATTACTATTATTATTTTGTATTTTATTATTATTATTATTATTATTATTATTATTATTAATTCGGTGAAGGGTCAAAACCCTTATTTTTTAATTATTTCGAATTATGCCATTATCATTATTGTTGTTATTGTTGTTGTTGTTGTTAGTATTAGTATCATTATTATTATTAGGATAAAATCTTCAAACCTTATATTATCATTGTTTCTAATATTACTATTATTACTTTTATCCTTAGCAAAATTAGTATTTAATTAGTGTTACTATTATTATATTATTATTTTATCTATAACCCTAATATTAAAATAAATTAGGAAATAATAGTATTTTTTTTAGGAAGGAATCTAATCCTTAGCTTTTCCCTCATAGGTGAGACCATTCAAAACCCTAAGGAGGTGAAGGAGTGTGCTCCAATACCGATGTTGTATTAGGTAAGGGTGTAGCTAAGGACTTATGTATGTAATGTGTTTTGTATGCCTTGTATGCCATATGTCATGATATGTGATGTATCTTATGCTTATCGTTATAACTATTTTATGTGTAGTGTGGCTTAGAGTAGAGGTATGCTAATGTGTTATTTTATGGCATGCATATAATATGTATAAGTTGTGATTATAATGTGATGTGTTGTGGCCCTTTAGGACATGCATGATAAGTTATGTAATGTGATGATATAGAGTGAAAGGATGAAAAGGAAAATGGGGAAGTAAGTTGACCAAAGGGGAATAAGTTGACCAAGGATGTGGATTTGACCTAAATGTTGCATGACCATGAGTGGAAGAATCTAGGGTTTTGCACGAAAGAATCTAGGGTTTGTATGGGAGAATTTTTGGTTTTGCATAGGAGAATATAGGGTTATGTAATGGAGAATCTAAGTACGTACGGAAGAATCTAGGATTTGCATGGGTGAATCTAGGGTTTCACTGGGAGTTTTAGGGTTTTGCATGAAAAAGTTTGAAGGGTTACATGGGATGTATAAAGTCTCTATGGGGGTGAATTTTACATATGGAAAGTTGATTTCGAGTGTGAGGAAGGTAATGGAATAGTTGTTTGGGTGTTCAAATGTTTGGATGAAAAGTAGTACATGGGATAGTATAAGGGTACATAGGAGACCAAGTTAGGGTTTGTTGTGGTCAGCTAGGGTTTGGTGTGGCTACTTAGGGCTATGTAATCACACGTGCACTTGGGGAGTAAAGTGTGATGATGAGAGTTGAATCTAAGAGTTATGATGTGTGGGTGTCAAAATACTTTGGATTGAGTGAGGTGGAGTAGGATGGGCCACATAGGCCTAAATTAGGGTTTTTGGAGAAAACCCTAGAGTGAAGTAGTGAGTGTACTTGGAGGTGTATGGTAGTGGTCCTTGACCCATATATTTAGGAGTTGGAACTCTAGTGAGAGTTAGGATAAGGAGGAAATGATGTTGGGACAAGTTAGGTGATGTATGAGTCTCATGATGTGGGGCAGGTCCTTTTGAAGGATAAGCGTAGAGGGGGTTAGTCATGCATGTCTAGAGTAAAACTTCTAAATAAGACACTTAAGACATTAATCATGTAAAGTGGAAGATTATTGAGCTAGGCCCAGACTGATTCACCGGCATATAATAGTGGTAAGGGCATTTCATTGTATATGTGATCGATCCACCGGTTATAATAGTGGTTAGGGCGTTTTGCCCTATATGTAACCGATCCACCACCTAGAATAGTGGGGGATCCCGAAATCAATTAAACAAACCCTGAGTTTGCTAAGACACATAAAAGACACTAAGTACTTACAGTGGAACACCATGCAAGTATGGGCCAGATCGATCCACTAGCATATAATAGTGGTTAGGGCATTTCACCCTATAAGTGATCGATCCACCGACTATAATAGCGGTTAGGTGCATGTTGTCCTATAAGTAGCTGATCCACCGGCTATAATAGTGGGGTTCATGTACTCGCATGGATTGATAAAAAAACATGGTGTGAAATGAGTACTAATCAGAGATTAAATAATTAATGGATCTGGACTATAATTTGGCCTTTACTCATTTATTTATCCTAAAGTGATCATATGTTGTTGTATTATTATACTTAGATTGGGTGCTTTTGTGTATTGGCATTAGTACATGGTTACCTTACTTAGTACGTAGCGTACAGATCACCTGTTTCATGGGTATTGCTCATTCCCATGAGCAGAAGACCCTTCTGACTCTGTGTAGGTGGGTGATACTTATTTTGATGCCTTTGATGTTCATGAAGCATCAGGTGGGGTTGAGTGTTGAGTTTGGACTCGGTATAAAGATCGAGAGTGGCGTGGCCGGATTTTCCTAATATGATTTTCTAATTATGTTTTGAGTTTCTTAGATTTATCTTTTACCATTTGTAAACTTATTCTTCTTAAGGAACTTTGACTATGTACGCTGGTTTATAATTCTTTAACTTCGCACTCTAAATTCTATCTTATAATTGTTTAATTCTTATTTGAAGTCTTTTTTAGATTTGATTTATAGTGATCATTAAATTTCTTTTAGCTTTAACACTTGGTACCGGAATGGTTAGAGTGAATCGGTATGGTACTAAGTGTGGCGGTAACATTCCTAAAATTCACATATTTTAATTTAATTTAAATGCTTTTGTTTAAAAAAAATAGTGAATTTTGGGATGTTACAATTACTTATATGTTAATATTCACCTCTGTTACCCCCGAAATCAAACGTTAACAAAAATGAGGTTACTTGGGGTGAACGGGGGTTAAACTTTAACCCTGATTCCCCTGGTCAAGGTTAATAAAATTAGTCCCCAAATGGGTGAAATAATTAATTCACCTCCTTTCACCCCAAAACAAATATGTCGTAAGGGATAAAAGTGATTAGGATTGAATTTCAAAAGTAAAGGTCAGGATTGAATTATAGAAGTTAAGTTTTTGGTGGCTTATTTTGGTTGAAAAATGTTAATTTATCTAAAAATAAAAGCTAATTAAGATGAAGATGGATTTTTTCATCAAAACCATCATTTAAAAAATTAAAAATAGCTAGAAAACTAAAAAAATCATAGAAATCCAAATATATTGAGTCTTAAATGATACAGGAGAAGCTAGATGGCAAAAAATAGCTTGGAAGATCTCATAGAACAAAATTGTGAGCGAGGGTAAGGATTCTCACACATAACATTTCTAAAACTATTACTAGAGTTCAAAATCTTTTTAAAAGTTTAATAAATCATCACAATAGAGTAACTTTATCTTTATTAAGTTTTCAAAAATATGGGGTGTTACATAGGTGGGGTGTTGACGATCTTCATCCTCTTCGGGTTTGGAGTTATAATTGAGGATGGCTTGTCATCAAAATATTCCTTTAACTTATTTCATTTGTTGAGTTATATCTCATTTTTTCAATTTTTTTATTTTCTTTATTATTTATTAGCCTTGCGTCAAACCATAGCTAGGATCTCATCATCACTCTTCTCAAGTTTTAAGGGCATACACATAATAGTGGAAATAGGTACAATAATTGTGGGCATCTTTCCAAAATAATAATAATAATTGTTTTTGTTATTTGTTATTACATTTGATTGCTTTACATTCTAAATGCTAATGTTGGACTTTGAAATATCATTCCAAACCGTGTATTTGGATAACTATATTATTCATTAATTTTAGATTATGTGACACTTTATTTTTTATAAAAATTCAAAATTATCCTTATTTTCTTTTATCACAATTTCTATAATGCAACTTTAAATTAATATTAAAATACATACTTAAAAAGTTCAACAAATATCACTTTATATTAGCTTTGAATAAGATATTAGTTTACCAAACTGTAACTAAGCCTTAGGCATACATATTTTATCCTACTTTGTAAGCTTTGTTTGCAAGCATACTACCTCTATGTTATTTTTGATGTGATGAGTTATATATATATATATATATATATATATAATTAAAAAAATGAAATTTTTATCACAATATAGGATAAAATATATTTAAAAAAATTAAAGTAATATTAAGTGCATGTTTGATAATGCAGTCATTATCTATATTTTTACTTTATACAAATTATAGGCCGTTTGTTTTGCATGTTATTTTGAGAAGCTCATTATCTATATTATCTACTATGTACATATTATTACTTCATGACTATATCCAACTATTTTTTATTAAATATTTAAATAATTATATTATATCTCATTTTTTGAAAACCTTGATTTAATTAGGTTTTGAATTATTTATAAATAAAGATATCCTATTTTGAATGATGTATTACCCGCTTTAAAATTTTAGAACCCCTAGTTATATATTTGAAATATTTCATTTTCACTTTCTTATATTTCCTTACGATTTTGAGTTCTATGAGATTTTTGAGACACTTTAAGCTATCGAAAATCTTCTAAATAAATATAACATAATAATATTTTTATTCCTTCATTTTTTTTTTCTGAATCTTTGATGCCTTTTCAAAATCTTAAAGATGGACTTTGAAAAAAAGCAGCATTCACCTCTCATTTTACCTTTATTTGTGTTTTAAGCTGCAAAATAAGTGTTTTAGCCCAATATAATCTATGAAACTTTGTAGATACTTATATTTTGGAATATTTGAGATAAATGTGAAATAAAAATAGGCTGCAGTTATGTTTGACATTTCTAGATAAATCTTACCATTTAAGGCACAATTAGCCCTTAAATTTCACTTTAATCATTTCCTTATAAAATAAACATCTTTTATCCCATAATGACTTTCAAATTAATAAGCCTCATTTTCATTATTATTTTATTCTTAATTTCTACTTTATTCCAAAAATATCTAAATAAGTATCCTAACCTTAACCAAAATTTATTCTAAACTTATTTCCCCCACCATCTTCTTCTATAATTTTCTCCCCATTTTTAAACCCTATTACTCCTCCTCCTTCCATTGATTTTAATATAGTTTCATTAATTATTTTTTTTGGGTTTTTACAAATTTTATACATTTGTGGCAATGATCTTAATAAAAGCTTTTGTGCTTGGAAGAGCAGGTGAGCTAGATTTATTTGGGTTCTAAAAGATTAGTTAAAAATAATAAAACCAAAAGTAGATATAATTTGAGGTGCTAGCATGATTTTATGAGATGATTTTGTGATTATGCCATATTTGCCATCTTTAGTCAATCGTGGGTTTTAGGCTATTCTTGCATGTTATTATTATGTGATTGTTTTAATAATTTAGTAGCATGTTCTTAATATTGTTTAGGTCAATTTTTTTTATATCGTGTTTGGATTTGGTCATATTTTTAGTGTGTAATAATTTGATGAATTTTTGGTGCTTTTTATGGTATTTTTGCCCTCCGGATAAAAATGAAAGATATTATTGTTTTTATGTGTGTTTTTTTTTGTAGGATTTCATATATTTAAAGTTTTGTTTTGAGTATGTATACATAAATTTATTATTTAATTTTTTTTTAGCATGAAGGGGGGAATTTTTGTCGATCTACATGTATGTTGCATTTTTCCTGAATTATTTTATGTTTTAATATGTTCATAACATATTCAATGAGTAGTATGTAATACTTTAGCAGTAATATCTTTGTATGCTAGGAGTTGTGTTGTTTTCTTTATTTTTAGGGTTTAGAAGCATAATTGTCATTTTTCATGTCATTTGAAATTTTAAGTGAAGCTTATTTTTCTAATATAATAATTATTGATAAAGGATGCTTAATGTTCAATATTATTATTTCAACAGTTTGTTTACTAATGTATTCATATTTTATAAAATAATGACATATTAGGGTTAAAATGGTAATTTAGTATCTATTGACTTTTAGTGAGATATTTAAGGTGAATAGTTGACATAGTGAATTAACATAAATAATAAATCTATTTATATAGTAAATTATGATAATAAATATTTTTTTCCTAGAAATTTTCTATGTGTTTCAACTTTATATGAATAGATTTTTTTTCCCAAAATTTAGTGTACATGCTTATTTTGGAGTGGTGAAAAATAATATTTCTCGATTTTGCTAATAATTCAAGTGTAAGACTAAAATAAGGATTTAGGCGTATAGCTTCAGCATGACTTACGAAATAAGGTTTGCATTGGATACACTCCTTATTTAGTGTGTGGATATGATATTGTCGTTGAATGTTAGTGAAACCCCTTTTTCTACTCTATAGGTGATCTAAGGGTACTATAAGAGGTATTGATACTTAAATGTTAGGGTGTTCTAAGGGTTTCTCATATTAGAGCCGATAGTGCTTAAGGCTTTTCATATACCACAACATGTGGCATTTCATTTACCATAGCCAGTAGTGATATAGGCAACGTGTGGGTTATTTGACCTTGTGCCTTGGATATGGGCAATATTACATTTTGTAAATGGATAAATAAATCATCATATCATGGGTATATAAGTGGAATAAGTGAGATAAGTGGACTATATCTTTAACTATTGGCTTTTTTAGAGCTACTTATCAAAATTAGTTATCTAAGATAATTACTTATTTTAGAAGTTTTTTAGACTAATTTTTTTAAATAAGTACTTATCTTAGATAACTACTTTTGATAGATAGATTCAAACAAACTATATATAAACGAACAAGTAATTATAGGATATATGTAACACCCCCAATTTGTATATTTAAAATTTTATTTTAGTGAAAGTAATTATGCATAAAAGAAGAAGATGGTATTACTACCACATCTAACATGGAGTGGGATATGACCAGTACCTAACTTGTGTTGGATGTATTGTTAAAATCACTCAAATAAAAAGATTAAATATGACCATCACTTAGTGAAATACCCCAAACCTTTATTTTATGATTAAAGAATAAAATAAGAAATTATTAATATGATTTAATTATATGTACCATTTTTAATAATAATAATAATAATAATAATAATAATATTATTATTATTATTATTATTATTATTATGGAAATAAAGAAAGAAATATGATGTGGGGACATAGTTAGTGGAGACTAAGTACTTGTTTGGAACTACTTACCAAAAGTAATTATATAAAATAACTACTTATTTTAGAAACTATTTACCCTAAAAAAATTAAAATAAGTAGTAATCCTATATAATTACTTTTGATAAGTAGATTCAAATAAGATATAAATTAATTAACTAACCTAAGATAAATTATAAATATATTATAGTAATTTCTAAATTAATAATAATTATTTTGTTATTATTATCTATATTTATTATCCCTAAAACTCCCAAAAATCCAAAACACCCTACCACCCATTTTTTCTCCTTTTCTTTCCTCTTTTTCTTTCTTCTTTTCTTCTTTTTCTTTTTTTCTTCCTTTCCTTGTCCTTTGGCCGGCTGGGATGCGCCCCAATGGCGGCCCAACTCTCTTCTCCCTCACTTCTTTCCTTTCTCCTTTCTCCTTTCCCCAACCCAAACCCTTTTTTATTTTTCTCTACCCCTGACCAACCTAACCCAATGCACCTCCCCCCTCTTTTCCCTTTCTTTCCTCTTTTGCCCTGTCTTCTTCCTCCAATATGCGCAACCTTGCACACCGCTCCCCTTCGCAGCCTTCTCCTCCCCTCTCTCCCTCCTCCTTTCCTCTTTTGAACCTGTAGGGCATGCAACAGGCATGTCCCTTGCATGGTCCCCCTCCCCTTACAACCTCCCTCTCCCCTCACATGCTCCCCTGCCCTTACAAACCTACCCCCTGCCATATCCACCTATGCAGTTTTACCAGTTTGCACACTGATCGATAGCCACCAACCCCATACCTTTGTATTCTTCCCCTCTTTGTCCACTTCCTCCCTCCTTTGCACCTATAAAATCCCCTCCCCACTCCCTTCTCCTTTCTCTTTTCTATCAATCCTCTCCCTCCCTCCTTTACTATCTCTGCCCAAAAAGATGCCGTCGTCGTTGCCACCAAGTCGTGCCGCCATCACCACTCCTTCCCATCCTCTTCCTTGCATTACCCTACACCCACTAATCCTCTCCCCTTCCCTTTCTTCATCTTCCTCTTCTCTACCCACCTGTGCAAAGTGGGCAGCTCGAGGTTCCCTTTTACACATTTCCCCACCACCACTGTTATCACCACCTTCCCCACCTCCTTTCTGCCATAGAAATACCCCCTATCATACCCACACCTCCACCTCTCCCTTTCTCCCCTCTCCTTTCTTCCATTTCCTTTTCTCTTCCTCTTGGGCCGTGAGGCCACCACCACATACCTCCTGAACTAGGAATCCCCACCACCTAAGAAATCCTACCTTCCCCTTCTTTTTACAACCCTAAAAAACCTTGCTTTGAATCTCCACCACCACCGCAGCCACTCCGTCGCTTTTAGCGTCGCCGCCACCCTTCACCTGCAGCCCTTTTTTGTTATAACTTCCTCCTTCTTACTTTTTTTAGTGTATTTTAGTTAATAACTTATTATTATTATTATTATTATTATTAGTATTAGTATTAGTATTAGTATTAGTATTATGGTTAAGAATATAATGAAAAAAGGAAAAGAGGTAGGAGGAAAGTGAAATGACCTAGTTGATACTCTCATTATAGGTATTAAACAAATATTTTCTCGTGAGGAGGTGTAGGATTCTTGCTTCAAGCCCGGAGCCCAACTAGGTAAGGATGTAGTTAAGATTTAGTTAAGGGGTGTATTGGTATTTTATGTGTAAATATATGTGTATGTCAACTAAGTATGTGTGCGTGCAACTTGGCTCTCAAGGAGATAAGGTATGTGAGCATGGTTTCCACTATTTGGTGTATGTGTAATTAGAACTTGTTGTGGATGGACATGTTCTTGTGTATGGTTGAAATATCAATATATGTATTCCTATATGCCTTATGTAGGACTTGAGTGGCTATGGGATATTAAAGAAAATAAAGAGGGTGGAGTGAGTGAGGTGATATGTGGAAAATGTCCTAGGTGTCTCATGAAATATAGTTGATAAAATAAAAAGAAAAATAATAATTGACGGGTTAGGGTGAAAACTTCCATAGGAAGTGTGAGCCTTGCATAGGGGTGTGTGTACTTAGTATGGGGGAAAGATTTACATAGGGAAGTCTTTATAGGAGGTTAACCATGGGGAGGAAAGAGTGTTTTGGGTGGTTGGTGTACTTGGGGAAGTTTTAGTATGTGGGTTGATGGAAAGGTGCATGGGGGTATAAACTAGGGTTTTGAAGGAAAAACCTTAAGGATAGGGGTATCGTGGGGAAAAATTGAGGAAGTTGGTTGAACATCGGTGTTGTGATGAGGGATGTACCACATGGAGGGTGTGAGACAAGCTAAATGGAGGGTAGATTTGTATAGGAGAAGAGGGTATGGAAGAAGAAGGGGGGAAATTAGGGTTTTCAGGGGTGACCAACTAGGGTGGAATTATCACATGTGAAAATTGAGGAGTTGGGTTGTGAGGTTGGAGTTGGGGTGAGTATGGTGATGGTACTTGAACCAAGGGAGATGTGGGATGAGTAAGGAGAGGAGATGCAAGGGCTACATAGGCCAGATTAGGATTTCAAGGAGAAACCCTAGTGGGCGATGGTGAGTATAGGTGGAGAAATGGGAGAGTGGACCTTAACCTATGTGTGTGAGATTTCTAAGTTCATTATGAGGATGGTGGAAAGTTTTTGGGGGTCTTAGTGTCTTAGAGGATGTAGATGTTCCAAGTTAAGGGATAGGGTCTTTCAGGAAGTCTAGGTTGGTAGAGTGGTAATAAGTTGAAAGTGTCCATTAGGGCATGCATGTCTAGATGGATGTTACTTGGTAAATAAGACATGAATAAATTAATAATCACTTAAAGTGAAAGATCATTTAGCCTGGCCCAAACTTAGGATGTTTACCAGTCCACCAGTCATAATAATGGCCATATACGTTTTGCTCTAGAGTAGTTATTCCCGATCCACCGGTTATAATAGTGGGGATCCTGAGCTCAATAAGTTAAACTATTAGATGGTAATGATTTATGGAAAAGGTACTTCTCACTTATAGTGGAACACCATGTAGTTTGGAACTAGACGTATGATGTTTACCAGTCAATCGATCATAATAATGGCCAGGAGTATTTTACCCCTAGAGATGTATATGTTACCGGTCTACCAGTAATAATAATGGCCAGACGCATTCTACCCTGGAGTAGTTATTCCTAGTATACCGATCATAACAGTGGAGTTCTCGTACTCACATGGATATAATTCGAGAGATGTGTAAAGATAGTACTAATAGCTTAAACTTTGATAAGGGTAATTAATCTAAATTAATCTACTACATGCATGATATCTATATTTTGTGTTGTTGTGCCCTATCTTAACTATATTATTAGCTTACTCAATACATAGCATATTGATCACCCGTATCATGGGTTCTGCTCATTCCCATGAGCAATAGCCCTTATTGAGTCTGTGTAGGTTTTAATAACGGTTTTGTTATTAAAACCTACTTTTTAACAGCGGTTTTTACTTAAAAACCATTATTAAATATGAAGTTTACGCACATATTCGCGGGTTTTTTGTGTATTTTTCATTACGGTTATGAACCGTTATTAAAGATTTAATAACGGACAGTTCAATAATGGTTGAAAACCGTTATTAAAACTATAAAATAACCGTTATTAAAACCCCTTTCCAGGGTAGTAACCTGCAAGGAATACTATCCATTAAATAGGCAGGAGCCCACAAACGGAATCCTTTAGTACTATTAAAATATCCCAAAAATCCTAATTTAGGAAATTATGATAAAATAGAAATTTATTTTTAAAAATTAATTAAATATATTATTTTATTAAAATGAGGGGAGAAATTAAGATAAAAAGGAGAAAAATAATAAAGAATTTAATTAGGGAATATTAGGGTATTTTACTAATTAAAATAGAATTTAGGAAAAAATTACCCAAAATATCCTAAATTAATATAAAAAGGAATTTAATTACTATTTTACTAATTTTTATTATTTTGAAATATTTAAAAATACCAAAAAATTCTAAATACTCCAATCAACTTATTTTTCCTTTTTCCTTTTTCTTTCCTCTTTATCTCCTTTCTCCTTTTCTTTTTCCCCCTTCTTCCCCGGATTGGACCTACCCCTTATGGCCCAACCTTCCCCTCTCTCTTCTCTCCCCCGCACAGCTTAGCCCACCATTCTTTTTTTCTACCCCTTGGTCGCCTAGTTCTCCCCCTCCTTTTTTCCTTTGTTTCTTTTTCCCCTAGATCGGCTGACCTGCATGTCTTCTTCTTCCCCACTTTTCCCCCGTCCCCAAGTTGCAAGTCAACCTACAACTGTCGTCGTCCTTCCTCCTACCGACCTGCTCCTCTCACTCTCTCCCCATCCTTTTCCTTTCCCTTTCTAGCCCTAACCTGTCTGTACCCCTTCTATGTATGCCCCTTCTCCTTTCCTTTTCTCCTCCTCAATTGAACCTGCACCTGCAAAATTGTAGGTTCGTACTGGCTTGTCACTACCGGCCGACGAGCCCTACCTCACCTTCCCCCTTATTCTCTTCCTCCTTTGTGTTATCCTCCCTCCAATGGCCTATAAATACCCCCTACCAACCCCATTCGACCCTCTTTACTCTGCCTAGAAAAATCCAGCATATTTGTGCCACCGTAGCTTCAAACGCCATTGTGGCACAACACCGCCGCCTGAAACACAAACCAAACTCTTCTTTGCATTACCCTCCACTAAACCATACCATCACCACCCCTAGTTCCCCCTACATAAGCCACCTTAGCTGTGCAAAGTTGGTTGCTCGACCTGCCACTTTCCATCCATCGCCACCCCTCTCATCGTATTGGGTGGCCTCCTTCACCGCAATCACTACCTCTCCTACCACCCAATCTACTCAGAAGAGCCTCCCCTACCTCCCCTACCTTCATTTCCCCCTTTCTCCCTCTCCTCCATCCTTCCTCCTCCTCCACCACCAGCCTCACCCACCACAACCACCACCACCTATGTCGCCACCCTCGTTGCGCCACCACCACCACTCCAACCCTCTCAACTTAAAGATTCCACCATCTCAATCTCTCTCTTTTAGACCTAAAAGGCCACCTCTCCAAACCCCTTCCTCCACCACCGCCGTTATCGTGCACCACTGCCTTGGTTGTGCCCTAACCTTCCTAACCCTTAAGTATAATTAATGTAATTATTATTTATTTTATTAGTGTTATTATTATTATTATTATTTTATTATTATTATTATTATTATTATTATTGTTATTATTATTATTATTATTATGGTGTGAAATGGGTACATTGACTAGAGATCTAATGATTAAGTTAATCGGATTGTTACATGGCCTATATTATCTGCATTTCCTATATGGTTTATCTGTATGGCCCTACTTATGTTATATATCTTTTGTGTACGGCCTTAGCTGCATGGTTATTTTACACAGTACGTAGCGTACTAACCACCTATTTCATGGGTGTTGCTCATTCCCATGAGCAAATGGCGCTGCTGAGTTTGTGTATGTAGGAGACACCATTTTTGATGCCTATGACACTTACGAGGCATCGGGGGCCTAAGAGTTGACCTTCTTGGACTTGGCATAGGGGACCAAGAGCAATGTAGACAGTAATCTTTTTATTTCTATTTTCATTTATTGTATTTTATCTTTTATCCCCTTGGGGACTTTGACTATACACTCTATTTTAGTTGTAATGACTTTTAATCATGCACTCTAATTCTCTCATTATGAATATTTCAATTTTCTATGAATCACTACTTTAAGTGTGTTTAGTGTTATTATGAAATTATCCTTAGCCTTATGGGGGTACGAGACTAGTTGGAGGCCAGGCTTGAGCACCCCCCATGCTTGTGTTTGTTTTAATTAAATGAAAATTTTCAATTGTGATTTTTGGGGGTGTTACAAGTTGGTATCAAAGTGTTGGTCCTCATAACCACCCCTATTTTTCAAAGAAAATCTTAATTTATAAAGCTTTTTTTGGATTTTGAAGTGTTTTCATACCCTAATAGAATCTTTTTATTTTAATAACTCTAAGTCTGAGCCATAATGAGGAATGAAAGGGTAGGTTAAGGATTTCCCAAAAAGGAGAGATAGTATGAAATAAATTGCATCAAACTAGTAGGTTCGCTTCTAACGTCTCATTTCTTTTGCAGCTTCTCTCCATGATGAATGACCGAGTTGGATGCCTAGAGGAGGCCTTCAAGGCCTTTATGGAGTTTGTCTAGTGCCATCCCCTAGTGGTGACCCTACACTCCCACCACTCTAAGGGCGCTAGTGAAGACTAACTCCAGAGAGTCGCTAGATATCATCCTCTGACGTACTCCAAAAAGGAGGACTCGGTGGTCCTCGAAGGGTGGATCTAGGACATGGATCACACCTTCAAGGTGGTGGACTGCCCTCCAGCCCAGGAGCCCAGCATAGCTGCCTTCTTCTTAAGAGGCATAGCAAACACCTAATAGGTGGAGTATCGTACCTAAGACTATCCTCTGGTGACTTAGGAGGCATTCAAGACCACCCTGTGCTCCAGATTTGACCCCGAGAGCCTAAAGAGGGACAAGCTCCAGGATTTCATGTAGCTCACCCAGGGCATGATGATGGCTCGCCAGTATCATGCTCACTTCACCGAGCTACTCTAGTTTGCCCCAGGGATCGCCGCCAACGAGCCCAAAATGGTGTTTTAGTTCGAGTAGCGACTAAACTTTAGCATTCGCTAGATGATGGGAATAGTGGCCTTTACCGACCTAGCCATCCAGTACGAGCGCACCTACATCGCTGCCACTCTAGTCCAAGAGAAAGCCACCATCCTTGAGAAGAGGAAACCTAATGGCTAGAGTTCTGGGAGCGAGACCCAACCGCAGGCAAGAGGACCTAAGAGACTCTTATCGAGGGATCATAGCTGAGGTTAGGGATCACTAAGGGAATCCTCATGTAGATAGTACGTCCAAAGTCACCCAAGTAGAGATTGTGGACGCAGATTGGTGACCTACCTGAACCATGGAAAGTTGGGCCACAAATCATTTGAGTGTCTGAGACTGCCGTGTTCCAAGTAGTATTAAACCCAACAGTACTAGTAGAGGGGAGCTCTAATCCCCCAATAGTAGGCATACCAGCAGCACCTCCAAACCGCACCCCCGTAGTTCCACCAACGCACACCTATTCTAACTAGTGCTCCAATTTATGATGCTAAGGGAAGACCTCATGGATCCAATCCCTTCCCCAAAGAGGAGGTCAGTTAGGTGGACACCTGAACGTGATTAGTCAGGTAGAGGCTGACCGTTAGCTAGACGTCGTCACGGGTATGTTTACCATCTTATCTCTGCTGGTGTATATCCTATTTGATTCGAGTGCTTCCTTGTCTTTTGTTTCATTTGCTTTTGTTGCTAAGGCTAAGTTGTCACCCTCCACTAGTGCATTGTCTGCAATTCTTCCTTCAAGTGATAGGATGGAATGCACTGAGTTGTTTTCAGATGTAGCCTTAGTCATAGGCGGGGTAGACTTCTTAGTAGACGTGGTCAGGATAGATTTAAAGGATTTTGATGTCATTCTAGGTATGGACATGCTAGGGAGGTATCGGACTGTGATCGACTATGCACAGGAGCACATGATTTTGCGAGGCCTAAAGGAAACTAGGGTTTCATATAGAAAGACCCGGCCTAAGCCCACTACTAAGGTGGTATCGGTAGTTGCCCTACACGCTTTAGTCCAAAAAGGGTATCCTCTATACCTGTGTAGTGTTTATGAGTTGAATAAAGACCTGGCAACACTAGAAAGCATCCTAATGGTTAGTGAGTTCCCATATGTGTTTTTGGAGAAAATATCGAGCATACCTCCAGTTTGAGAAACTAACTTCAAGATTATGCTAGTGCCAGGAGCTGAGCCCGTCACAAAGGCACCCTACTAGATGGTGCCGGTTAAGCTGAAGGAGTTAAAGGCCCAGCTAAAAAAGCTATTGGAGCATGGGTACATCCAACCGAGTGTGTCACCCTAGGGAGCACTGGTCTTATTCATGAAGAAAAGGGATGGTAGTCTCCATCTCTACATCAACTATAGAGGGCTAAATCTACTGACGGTGAAGAACCGGTACCCACTCCCAAGGATGGATGATCTCTTTGATTAGCTGAAGGGTGCCACAATGTTCTCTAAGATCAGCCTAAGGTTAGGGTACCATCAGTTGCGAATCGTAGATGCTGATATTATGAGACCGTCCTTCGGACCCGGTATGGACACTATAAATTTATAGTGATGCCATTTGGGCTCACTAATGTGCCTATACTCTTCATAGACCTGATGAAAAGGATATTCAGACCCTTCCTCGACTAATTTGTAGTAGTGTTCATTAACAATATCCTGGTGTACTCCTAAGGGAATGGGGAGCACGAGCAGCATCTCCACACTATCTTGAGTCTGTTGGGAGAGCACTACTTGTATATGAAGTTGTCTAAGTGTAGATTCTAGCTTCAAGAAGTGGCCTTATTTGGGCACATAGTGTTAGCTGGGGGAGTAGTTGTGGACCTAGCCAAGATTGTGGTAATCATAAAGTGAAAGCCTCCCATGAGTATAGTAGAGGTTCGGAGTTCCTTAGGATTGGTCAGGTATTACAGAAGGTTTGTGTAGGACTTCTCCAAGATTACCCATCTGTTAACCAACCTCTTGAGGAAGACTACAAAATTCCAGTGGTATGAGACTTGTAAGAGAACCTTCCAAGAATTGAAGAGGAATTTGACCACAACACCTATGTTGACCCTACTAGAGGGTTCATAAGGGTTTGAGGTTTATAGTGATCCATCCAAGCACGGGCTTGGTTGTGTGTTGATGTAGAATGGTAGAGAGGTCAGGTATGCCTCCCAACAATTGAAGTGGCATGAACAAAACTATCCCACTCACGACCTAGAGTTAGCAGCTATGGTGTTTGCCTTGAAGATTAGGAGGCATAGAGGTCCCAAGATCTGGGATAAGCCCTTTGAAGAGAATAGGAGCAAATGGGTTGTGTGAGCAAGCAGTCCAAAGGACATACATGTCTAGGGTGAAAACATATATTGAATAATAAATGGATAATACATTAATCATATAAAGTGAAATATTATTAAGTCGGGCTCAAATCGATCCATCGGCATAGTAGTGGCTAGGTGCCGGGGTGCCCTAGAGATCGATCCATCGGCGAATAATAGTGGTTAGGAGCGTTCTGCCTTATATGTTTTCAATCCACCATTTGTAATAGTAGGGGATTCCAATCTCAATAAACTAAACCTTAATTTATGATAAGACATGGAAAATATACTAATTACTTACAGTGGAATACTATAAGAGTTGGGGCCAGACCGATCCACCGGTATAATAATGGCCAAAAGTACCTTGCCTTGGAGATCGATCCATGGGCAAATAATAGTGGTTTGGAGTGTTCTACCTTGTATGTTTCTAATCCACCGGCTATAATAGTGGGGTTCCCATACTCGCATGGGCATATAAAGAGCATAGTGTGAAATGGGTACATTAACTAGAGTTTTAATGATTACGTTAACCAAACTATAACACGGCATGCACTATCTATATTTCTTCTATGGCTTATTAGTATGGTCCTACTTGTGTTATATGTCATTTATATATGACCTTAGCTGCATGGTTACCTTATACAGTACGTAGCGTACTGAACACCCGTTTCATGGGTGTTGCTCATTCCTACAAGAAGAGGGTCCTATTGAGTTTGTGTAGTTAGGTGACACCATTTTCGATGCCTATGACACTTATGAGGCATTGCGTGGGGTTGAGAGTTGACCTTATTGGACTTGGCATGGGGGCCCAAGAGCAATGTAAACCAGACTCTTTTTATTTCTATTTTCGTATTATTGTGTTGTATCTTTTATCCCCTTGGGGACTTTGACTATATAACTCTATTTTGGTTGTAATGACTAATCACGCACTCTGATTCTCTCTTTATGAAAATTTCAATTTTCTATGGATCTGTATTTTAAGAGTGTTTAATGTTCTTGTGAAATTATACTTATCATTATGGTTGGTACAAGACCGACCAAGGGTCGGGCTTGTACTCATCATGGCAGTAGCACCCTTGTGCTTGTGTTTGTTTTAATTAAACAAAAAATTTCAATTATAATTTTTGGGGGCATTACAACTAGAGGTGGCAATCAAGCCGGGTGGGTTAGGTTCGGGTCGAGTCGAGTCATTTCAGTTCCAGGTCATTTCGGGTCAATTTGTCGGGTCGGATCGGTTGTGGGTTGGGTCGGGTCATTTCCTTATTTGGGTTAGGTTGGTTTCGGGTTGGGTCATTTGGGTTTGGGGTTATTTGGGTTTCAGTTCATTTTGGGTCAAATTTTTGGGTCGGGTCGGTTCCAAGTTGGGTCATTTCAGTTCCGGGTTATTTCAGGTCAATTTGTCGGGTCGGATCGGTTCCGAGTAGGCTCATTTTGGTTTCGGGTCATTTTAGGTTAATTTGTCGGGTTGGGTCGGTTCGGGTTAAGAAAACTCGAATTCGGGTTATTTCGGGTTAACTTGACTAGTAGGGTCGGGTTGGTTTCAGGTCATTTTCTTGTTCACATAAGTAGGTGGCTTCGGCTCATTCAGGTCATTTCATCTAATATGTTAAATGTATATAACGGGTTAGTCCCGCTGTGTCCGAGTTATTTCGAGTTAAGTTGATGGGTGGGGTCATTTTATGCAATTTGACAAGTTAGATTTGATTAGTTACGGGTTAACTTAATGGGTCGGGTCGGGTCGAGTTTTGACGGGTTGACTCAAATTCGAGTCTAGGCAATTATCATTTCAGAAATTGTAAATATTCGAGACAGACAATCATAATATTAATATTGTAGATAAAAGAATTAAAAATATTAAATGAGCTTTATTTTCACAAATAAATAGTAAAGATATTTATAAATTTTAATAATAAAAAATATTGTGATTTGAATCAAACAAAAATATTTATCATTGATTATAATTTATTTGATAACTTAAAATATTTAATTACTTAAAAAAAGATAATTTGAAAAAACAAAGATGATCAAAATAAGACTATACAATGTATAATTATCATTTATTACATTGTAAATATTAAAGACAATTATAACATTACTAGTAAAGATAAATGAAATAAAAATATTATAGTGTTTTACTCTTATAAAGGTAAATAATAAAGATATTTATAAGTTTTAACAGTATTATATTTGATTACTTAAGATATTTATAAATTTTAAAAGTAAAAATATAAGATGTTTACCATATATTATATTTGTTTGATTACTTAAAAAAAGATAATTTTATAAAATAAAGGTGAGCATAACAAGAATATACAATGTATAATTATCCTTTATTACCTTATATATATTAGATACAATCGTAAGATTACTAGTAAAGATAAATGAAATAAGAATATTATATGTATTTTTTTACAAAGGTAAATAATAAAGATATTTATAAGTTTTAACAGTATTATATTTGATTGCTTTAAATATTTATAAATTTTACAAGTAAAAATATTAAATGTTTATCATATATTATATTTAATTGATTACTTAAAAAAGATAATTTTATAAAATAAAGGTGAGCATAACAAGAATATACAACGCATAATTATCGTTTATTACATTGTCAATATTAGATACAGTCATAAGATTACTAGTAAAGATAAATGAAATAAGAATATTATACGTTTTTTATTTATACAAAGGTAAATAATAAAGATATTTATAAGTTTAAACAATATTATATTTGATTGCTTTAAATATTTATGAATTTTACAAGTAAAAATATTAGATGTTTACCATATATTATATTTATTTGATTGCTTAAAATATTTACTTACTTAAAAAAAGATAATTTTATAAAATAAACGCGAGCATAACAAGAATATACAATGTATAATTATCATTTATTACATTGTATATATTAGATACAATCATAAGATTACTAATAAAGATAAATGAAATAAGAATATTATATGTGCTATATTTATACAAAGGTAGATAATAAAGATATTTATAAGTTTTAACAGTATTATATTTGATTGCTTAACATATTTATAAATTTTACAATTAAAAATATAATATGTTTACCATATATTATATTTATTTGATTACTTAAAATATTTACTTACTTAAAAAAAGATAACTTTATAAAATAAAGGTGAGCGTAATAAGAATATACAACGTATAATTATTATTTATTATATTTTCAATACTATATACAATCATAAGATTAATAGTAAAGATAAATGAAATAAAAATATTATATGTATTTTACTTATACAAAGGTAAATAATAAAGATATTTATAAATTTTAACAATATTATATTTGATTGCTTTAAATATTTATAAATTTTACAAGTAAAAATATTCTATTTTTACAAAGGTAAATAATAAAGATATTTATTAGTTTTAATAGTATTATATTTGATTGCTTTAAACATTTATAAATTTTCCAAGTAAAAATATTAGATTTTTATCATATATTATATTTAATTGATTACTTAAAACAAGATAATTTTATAAAATATAGGTGAGCATAACAAGAATATACAATGCATAATTATCATTTATTACATTGTCAATATTAGATATAATCATAAGATTACTAGTGAAGATAAATGAAATAAGAATATTATATGTGTTTTATTTATACAAAGGTAAATAATAAAGATATTTATAAGTTTTAAATATTTTATATTTTTTTTTATAAGTAAAAACAAATTTATAAATAAACAGCCCGAATGCTAAAAATACAACCAACTCAGTTCATGACCAGGTTGTCAATACAATGCTGCCATCTATCATAGTTCTTTTTACGATCCAAGGTCAAACACCTACTAGCTATAATAAAACTAATATCTTTCAGCAAACTGCTACTAGTGTGTGCTACATTACAGAAAATTCTTGAATTACGCTCATACCATATTAAAGCAATAAAGATGACAAAAGAGGCACGTAACATAGCCTTCTTCTCCTTAAGATGTCTCGTGGTGCTTGCCAAAACTTTAATCTCTTCATCCTAAGAATGGATAGCATCCTGATGATTAAAAGCTGTTCTTATCTTACTCCATATCCCCAAACTAAAAGTGCATTCCATGAACAGATGCTGAATAGATTCATCTTTATCTTTAGTACAAAGCACACATTTAGGATCATCCAATAGGCCCATCTTCTGCAATCTCACCTTGGTAGGCAATCTCTTGTGAATAGCCAACCACATGATAAACTTATATTTAGGAGTAGCAAGAGAACACCGAACCAAAGGGTACCACCAAACCCTCTCCCTCCGACAACGCAACAATTCATAAGCCTTGCTGATGCTATATGCTTCCTCTCTAACCAGCAACCGATTAGACCTATGAAGAAAATATGGGGCAAAGGTAGATCAAAGATTAAGAACTTGTTGAAGTGGCCAGGAACATAAGTGTACAGCTGAGAAACTCCACATAGTACCCGACCTAAGATAGATGGCATTGTCCCATTTCACCCACAAGGAGTCTTTCTTATTACAGATATTCCAAAGGATCTTTCCCAAGGCCGATCTATTCCATGTTGATAAATCAATAAGACCCAACCCTCCTTTTTTTGGAGTGCAAACAACCCGCCACGCAATTAAGGCTTTTCTGGAGGTATCAACATTACCAGTCCATAAAAAATTCCTACACATACTCTCCAATTGCTGAATCAATTTCAAGGGTAGGATGAAAACTTGACACCAATACATGTGCATACTAAAGATCACATATTGAAGAAGTTGGGCCCTACCTGCATAGGAAAGAAGATGGGAATGCCAAGAGGAAAGCCTCTGCACAACCTTATGAATCAAATCTTGCATCTAAGCCCTAGTTAAACGAGCAGAGGAAAGAGGAACACCAAGATAAGTAAACGGAAAACTTCCCTCAGAAAAGTGAAGTGACTGGAGAATCTGGGACTTTGTCCTCTCATCCACACCCCCAAAATAAATGCAACATTTTTTAGGATGAATGACAGGACCAGACCTATCCAAAAAATCATCCATCACCTCAATAAGCTTTACAACCGATTTAGACTCCCCTCGACAAAAAAGGAGCAAATCGTCAGCAAATGCGAGGTTGATGATGTGAAGCCTTTTGCACTTAGGATGCCCTCGAAAGTCTTCATAACTCCATAAACGCTTGAACATTCTAGATAAATAATCAAACACAAGGATAAATATAAAGGGAGATAACATATCACCTTGCTTTAGGCCTCGTCGACCAGGAAAAGGATAAGAAAGCTCCCCATTTAAAGACAAGGAGTAAGAAGCTGAAGTAACACAATCAAGAAGAAGCTTTACCACTTGGAGGGGAAAACCATAAGCATGAAGCACCATTTGCAAGAATAACCAATTGACAGAATCATAGGCCTTCTAAATATCAAGCTTCATCATACATCGCGAGGAGACATGCTTTTGAGAATATTTCCTGACCAGTTTAGAAGCAAGAAGAATGTTTTCACCTATACGCCTGTCTTTGATAAAACCTGACTATGCTTGATCAATAAGCAAAGGCATAATGGGTTGGAGCCTAGCTGTGAGGATCTTAGAGATAATCTTGTAATGCACCCTACAACACGCTATTAGACGATACTCACTAACTTTGGTCGCATTCTCTTTCTTAGGGATAAGCGTGAGAGTAGTAACATTAATCTTTTGGGGAACAACACTAGAAGAAAAAGAATCAGCAACAGTTGCTACGATCTCGTCACCTATCACACCCCAAGATTTCTTGAAAAACAAAGACGAAAAACCATCCACCCCGGGAGCCTTATTATCCCCTATAGAAAAAACAACATCTTTAACTTCAGCATACGAGACCGGAGCCAAAAGCTGACGTCAAAGCGATTCTAAGAGGGAACCCCCTAAATCCACCACCTCCTGCTCAATAGCACCCGATGTAGACCCTAGGGAGCCAAGAAGATTCTTATAAAACTCCTCAAAAGCTGCTTTGATTTGTGAAGGGTAAGTGAGAATAGAGCCATCATCAAGCTCAATTCTAGTGACAGCATTCCTGTTTTGGTTACCCTTTACATGAGCAAAAAATATCTGTGATTAGAGTCCCCAACCTTGATCCACTTGACTTTTGCTTTCTGCTTCAAAAACATCTCTTCAAAGTGGGCCAACCTCTCAAACTCAGCTTCACGACCCCATAAAACCTGGTGCATAGTAACGCTCTTTGGGTCCTTGAGCAAAGTGTTCTGAGCTCCATGCAACGCGGATGGCACCTTTGTCACCTTTGAACTAATAGAACCATACTTAGCCTTGTTTAATTCTTTAAGCGCAGGCTTTAAATTCTGCAACTTTCGATGAATATCAAGGAGAAGGTTACCTGAAGGTACACACCTCCAAGAACTAGAAACAATAATAAGGAAATCCTCATCCTCGACCTAGAAATTATTAAACCTGAAAGGTTTTTGTAACAGAGCAAGAAGACCACAAGTGAACAATGATAGGGCTGTGATCAAAAATACCTGGAGCATGATACAAAGCATGAGAATGATTGAAAGAAGACAGCCAGAAAGTGTTAATTAAAACACGGTCAAGCTTGCATGCCAAAACATTATCCCCATTCCTCTTGTCATACCATGTAAGAAAATTATCATACCCCTTGATGTCCACAAGCCCCAGATCATGCACACACTTCATAAAATCTAAAGAATCATGCATGTAAAAAGGGTCACCCCCAACTTTTTCCTCCGATTTTAAGACCACATTAAAATCTCCCATCAACACCCATGGAATGAGCGGTCTTGGATGATTACATAGCCAACTCCAAAGGTTTTTCCTTGCAATCCCAGAATTAAAAGTATAAACGAAACCAGCCACAAAATGCACGTTCCCACTAGTAGAAACTACATTACACATAATACATTGGTTGGTAATTCTCAACAGAGACACAGTCCACACTTTCGGATCCCAAAGGACCCAAATCCTCCCATTATAATGGGAAAGATAATTATTTAAGCAACACCAATTCCTTACAATCTGAGAAGACACCACCTTCAATTTTCCCACCTTAACTCGAGTTTCTACTAACCCTACAAGAAAGCAGCCACTCTTCTTGATCCATTCTTGCACTTCCTTCTGCTTGAATGGATCATTTATTCCACGTACATTCCAGCAGGCTAGCATGATGGACTCGGATCGAGCAACAAAATCCTACCCATGAACAATTCATTTCCCTGGTTCTCCTCAACATCCCCCTCCTGAAGAAGTTGAAACTGATTTCCTGGAGTGCTTTTATGATTAGTAGATGCAGACCTCAAAGCATACAGGGACCTGGGATGTTCCATCCACTTTGGAGCCAGAGGATCACTACGGCACACAGCATTCGGGGACTGATTTGAGACAGGATCAAACGTCCCATTTTGAAGCTCCCCACCTACCTGTCTTCTGTCTCACACAACCTTCCACTTCTGATTTGGCAGATAATCCCCACCTTGGGGTTTGAGATTTTGCTTAGGACAAGATTTGGAATCATGAGAAGGCACCACACAAACATGACAGTATGAGGGCTTCCACTCAAACACCACCGGCTGATAAAGAATGGAACCATCAGGGTCTCTGTTAACAACAGACTCACACTAAGGTTTCTTTGTGTCCACCTCCACCAACACACAGGGAAAGGCAGTTCTATCCTTCTTAAGAGTAATAGCATCTGAACAAATAGGGGTGCCTACAGAACTCACAATCATGCTCAATGACTTCGGAGACCAATACTCCAAAGGAAGATGTGGTAATTTAACCCATAACGACACAAACTACAATTCTTCTTTTTAAAGTTGTATTCGATGATGCCACCTCTTAAGGATTAAAGGACGAGCAAAAAAAGTCTAGTATTGCTTGATAATATAGTCACAATCCTTGACAGAAGCAAACTTGAAAATAAAGACATTCTCATCGTGACATATCAAACGAGGTTGCTGGATACTTACCCATTGCGATTTAACAAACCCAAGCGTCTGCGAGAAGGAAGGAGAATACCTGTAGACATACCCAATCAAAGTGTGCTTCCAATTGGCAGATTCACACTCCACTTCCTCCTTCTCCAAGTTAATGATCACCTTACCCTCTTCAATGCATGGCGGGACGTAATTAAGCGCTATGCATTGGTCGGGGTTCTTGTTCATGGCTACTCGATCCCTCCAAGATAAACCCTCCTCTTCCATCGCCCCCACTTTGATACCAGGGTCCCCAAAACCAGAGACATGATTCGCACAAGGGTTTTGATCAGTCTACAGAAGAGTCTCCTTGATCGGCAAAGAAGGGGACAAGCGCACATCACTGGCGATAAACGCCTCCTTTGCAACCGCCATACACTTCTTTGGAGACCCTACATCCTTCTCCATACCATCCGTTCCTCCTGAAGTAGCAGAAACTGGCCCAACCTTCTTTGAGGAAAGTGACGAGCTAGAGGTAGACGAATGTTTCTTGTTGCGAGCCATGAGAACAGGCGTGGAAACCTAGTGGTGCGTTCCAGGCGAGTTCTCGATGACCGGCAAAAAATAAATTTTAGAAGACTTAATTCTTAATTCTTAACAATATTATATTTGATTGCTTTAAATATTTATAAATTTTACAAGTAAAAATATTAGATGTTTATCATATATTATATTTATTTGATTACTTAAAATATTTGC
This sequence comes from Tamarix chinensis, assembly GCA_030549775.1. Lineage (NCBI taxonomy): Eukaryota > Viridiplantae > Streptophyta > Magnoliopsida > Caryophyllales > Tamaricaceae > Tamarix > Tamarix chinensis. The sequence continues at coordinate 105,812,314 of CM060171.1, read as the reverse complement.
TTACTTAAAAAAAAGATAATTTTATAAAATAAAGGTGAGCATAATAAGAATATACAATGTATAATTATCATTTATTACATTGTATATATTAGATACAATTATAAGATTACTAGTAAAGATAAATGAAAAAAGAATATTATATGTATTTTATTTATACAACGGTAAATAATAAAGATATTTATAAGCTTTAATAGTATTATATTTGATTGCTTAAAATATTCATAAGTTTTAAAAGTAAAAATATTAGATGTTTATCATATATTATATTTATTTGATTACTTAAAATATTTGGTTACTTAAAAAGGGGTAATTTTACAAAATAAAGGTGAGCATAATAATACTATACAATGTATAATTATCATTTATTACATTATATATATTAGATACAATCATAATATTACTAGTAAAGATAAATAAAATAAGAATATTATATGTGTTTTATTTTTACAAGGTAAATAAAATAATATAGATATTTATAATTTTAATAGTATTATATTTGATTAATTCAAATATTTTTTTACTTAAACAAATATAATTTTATAAAACAAATGTGATAATAAAAAATAACTATATAATGTATTAATGTATAAATTATAATTATCAATTATTATATTTTAGATTGTTTTTAACATAATAAAAAAAACAACTGGTCCGGTCTAACCGGAACCAGGCCTCCCCAACTGTTTTTCTTCCTTTTCTCTTCTCATTTTCTTTTCATTTGTCTGAAACTCGAGCAGACAAATGAAGCCTAGTCGAGCTTGACCTTGCCCCTATGCCCTACAACTGTGAGTTTGTCATTGTTTGGTCCCCCGCTGTTGCCTTCTCTCCAGCCGGGACATGTGCTCCCTCCCTCATTTCTCCGTCGTCGCTCAACACCACAATCGTCCATTGATTGTAGTGCTGCACCACGCCACCACAGTTAGCCCCTTCCTATGTTCTCGCTATCAACTAAATTGAACACCGCCAGGAGCAACGAGCTACATCCAGTGTAGCCTACCACCGGCGAGTGTTCCTTCACCACCGGTGTTGCTCCAGTAACCCTTATCCCGACTAATTTCGTAACAATTTGTTTGGTATAATTATCTTAAACCCTAACTCTCATTTTCATTAATTTTTTATGAATTAGCTAATGATAATCAAAATTGGTTATTGAATGATGTATGTATATGATGTATGACTGATATGGAGTAGTTAATTGCAATATGTATGGTTAAATTGTGAAAATTAGATTTTTGCCCCGTTTATGTTTGGATGTATCGGATTCGTCCGATTAAGCTATTTTCAATAAATTGCTTATGCAGTATACTGTGAAATGTACTTAATTTCATGTTGGTATTGTTAATTTGGGAAAATTGTATGAAATATATCGGAATTGAATTGTTAGGTCAAAAATCTTACGGAATTAAATTGGATTGTATAATTGAGTTATTTTATTAAATTGATTATACAATATGTTGTAGAATATGTCTAATTTCAATTGTGAGCTATCAATTTAAATATTTGAATAAGATTTGACCAGATTTACAATTTGGGCTCAAAAACCCTAATTATGTTAAATTAGGTAAGTCCTTAATAGTTTTTAATTAATTGAGTATACAATATTTTGTACAATATGTTTAATTTCAATTGTGAGCTGTTAATTTAAATATTTCAATAAGATTTTACCATATTTGCTATTTTGACTTAAAAACCATAATTTTGTTAGATATTTATAAGTTTGATTTTCTATTTGTTATAAACTTATAATCTACGTACTCTGTGTAAATTAATATATTATTTGTTATTTTAAAAATATGCATCAAAAGTTGGATGTTGTAGATTTTTTTTTATATTCAAATTGACATTGTATAGAATTATTTAATACCTGACAATAATTTATTTATGTATGCAAGTACAGCTACACAAGGCTAAAAGGATATGGAGGACGAACAAATTAGGACATCTCAAGAGAAGGAAATATATACCTATGATTTCACATCTACCAAAGGCATTATTATTTTTATATGATATTAGTAACTATCATTGCTTGTGGGTTGACAATAAGCATCTTACATTTTTTTGTTTATAGTTATTGCTTATTGGTTTACACATTATTGAAAATTATAGATTGACATAAATTCTTTTTATGTTTTAAAATTATAGCCATTGATCTTGAAGAGGAGGAATATGAATAAGATAATCAATTTCCAGCTACAACTTCAAATCTAGCTATAAATAAAGCTCCAATAAACATACATGGTGATGCTGAATTACCGGTTGCAAAAGTTCTCGGCAAACGAAAGAGATACTCTAAGGTTTGGGACAACTTTGATCGATTTAAAGATGAAGAGGGAAGACAAAAAATTCTATGTAAGTACTGTAAAAAGGCAAAGTATGGGAGTGAAGCTATATATGGTACTTCTAATGCCTTAAGACACCTACTAGTATGTGAAGCATATAAAAAACCAACTCCACTAGATATCTTCATGTCTATATCTAGTGAGATTTCATTTGATCTAAAAGTTTATCATGAGATGTTGGCTGAGGTAATTTTGAGGCATGGGTATTTATTCTTGTATGTTGAACATTTGGGAGTTAGGTAACTTCATCAATATCTTAATCGCCGAGTCAAATCTATGTCTAGAAACACTATTAAGAAAGTTTTCCTAGAAAAACATGTTGATTTAAAAATTAAACTCAAACACACTATTGGGGCTATTTCTAGAAATGTATGTTTGACTTGTGATATATGGATAGCTTTCAGATCTTGTGGATATCTGACTCTAATAGCTCATTATGTGGACGATGATTAGAAGTTGAATTGTAAAGTGTTGAATTTTTTCCATTGTCCTCTTCCCCACACCGGTCTTGAAATCTACAAATTGTTGTATTTATTACTTAAAGAGTGGAGTATTGCGAAGAATATATTCACTATGACAGTGGATAATGCATCCAATATGGACAATATGATTAGTCACTTGAAACCCACTTTGCTTCAAAATTTGGTATGTGATGGGAAATACGTCCACATCAGATGTTTGGGTCATATCCTTAATTTGATAGTGAGGGAAGGGTTGAAAAATATTGAAGGATGTGTGCTCAAAATTAGAGAGATTGTAAAGTATATAGATGCTCTGGAAGGAAGGATAATCTAGTTTTATGAATGTGCTGCAAAATTGAATATATCAATTTCTAAAAAGTTGTGGCTAGATGTTGCTACAAAATGGAATTTTACATATCGTATGCTTCATAGAGCATTAGATTATCGTCGTGTTTTGGATTTATTTGATACTGTTGAAGTTGGTTACAGGTTTGAAATTTTTCCAGATGAGTAGAGTAAAGTGGAAAAGATTTGTGAGTTGTTGGAACCTTTCTATGAAATTACTTGTTAATTTTCTAGATCTGAATATCCTACTGCCAACTTGTATTTTCTTAATATTTGGATGATTCAACTGAGATTGGAGAAGGCAATGGGGTGTGATGATAATGATATTAGCAGAATGGGACTACAAATGATGCAAAAATTTGAAAAGTATTGGTCACACTACAGTACCATTTTTGCTTTTGCCATAATTTTGGATCCATGTTATAAGTTTGACTTTGTGAAATTTACCTTAATCAAACTACATGGTAATGAGAAGGGTACAAAGTTCACTAATGATATATATGTCAAATTTGTCGAGCTATACAAACACTATGAATATCATTATCCTAATGCTCCAAATTCATTTGATGAAGGAACATCTGTTAATAGAGAAGTGAACAGAGGAAATGATGAAATGGAGGTAATTCGAGCTATATCTCACTAAATATTTTTTTAACTTTATTACATGTTTGTTTTTGTTATCAATAATTTATGTTTACATCAAGTCAAATTATTGTTTTTTTCTTTGTTTAAAATTTAGGATTTTAATGCTTCTACTTCTGTTGGAGGTAGAGATAAAAGTTGTAAAAGTGAATTTGAGATGTATATTGAAAGTCAGCGGTTGGATCATAAAATTTCACTTGATGTGCTCCAATTTTGGAAAAATAATTCTAAGACTTCTCCAATGATTTCTTCTATGGATAAAGATATATTTTCCATTCCTATTACTACCATTGCAGGTGAGTCAACCTTTAGCATGGGTGGTAGAATTTTAAAAATAGTGGTAAAAGTTTTAGACGCTTTTGCTTGTAAACATGGGTAATTATTATCTTTTATAGGCAAGGAATTTAATTTTTATTCAATCATGTCATTTGTTCCTTATGTTTTAGATTTACCATACTTGGATAATCTTTATGTTGTTGTCCAACTACTATCTATTAGTGTTCTTTTATTGCTATTGTAGGCATTGTGTTAAAACTTATAAGTGGCATATTCTGATATTGATGCTCTTATTATATTGCATTGTTAGTTTTTCTACCATGTTTTAGGTAGTGGACATTTTGTGTAGAAGTTGTTGTTATAGTTTTTAGGTGGTGCGTACGTTTGTACCTTGATTGTCATTTTAATTTTTATTTTCTTTTTATGTTTTTTTTTTATTATCTTAACAGCCTATAGGTTGTAACTTGTAACTTTATAACTTATGCATGAATTATGGATGTTACCGGAGATTTTTCTGGATCTTTTAATTTTGTTAAGTTATTGTTGGGCATATTTATTGCTTGTTGGATTTTGTGGGTGATAACTGATAAAGGACACTATTGTGCTATTCTATTAAGAGCTTTAAATAGATGGATCAGTGGATGTAATGGAAGACTTTTTGAAAATTATTTTACAGGCTTATAACTGGATGTTTGCCTTTTTATTATAATTATTTATTTATTAATAATATATATTATTATGATATTATAAATAAATAAGAATGTCTAGGTTAAAATTATAAAAAATAAATACAATTTATAAAATACTATATTTTTAAAAGCTTTAAATGAATAATAAAATATGTGTAATTTATTATTATTATAATATGTTTTGATGTCTGATCAGGTTAATATTGGGTCAGATCAATGTTGGGTCGGGTCGGCTTCAGGTCGGGTCAAAGCTGGTCTGGTTAATACCGAATTGGGTCAATGACAGGTCGGGTTAATGACGGGTCGGGTCAATGTCGGGTCATAGGTTGGGATCGGGTCGGGTTTATTTCTATTGGGTCAGTGCCGGGTCGGGTCAATGTCGGGTCGGGTCGGGTCGGGTTGCTAAATTTTTTGGGTCTCGTCGGGTCGGGTTGGGAAAGTCGGGTCAGGTCAACTTTTTTCGGCTCTAATTACAATTATAGTATTGAACAACCCTTTTATACTAAATTGAAAAGTAGGGCACGTATGTAACACATCATACTTAAACAAAAGTAAAGACAGCATCATACTTAAGCATATAAATAATTATAGCTATGTAAGAGCGATTACACATATCAACAAATAAGAAGTATACAATAAGAATTCCTTTTCCTTAACACCTCCAGCACTTACCAAGAGTGACAGGCACCAAGGCCATAATTATATCATATCGATAGATCATGAGGATGAAAGTGAGACTTTTGGTCTTAAGTCATTAATTAAACATCATTCAACTCCATCGCTTGAATTATATCCATATGAGTGCGGGAATCCCACTATTGTAGTCGGTGGACCGGAATACACTTCAAGCTAGAATGTGTCAAGCCACTATTATTCACTGGTGGATTGGTCTTTAGGCTAGAAGGCTCCTAGCCACTATTGTTGCAAGTGGATTAGTCTCGCCCCAACTATTAGTCTCGCCCCAACTCACATGGTGTTCCGCTATAAGTGATTAGTATTTTTCTATGATTTATTAACATCCAAGATTTAGTTTATTAAGCTCGGGATTCCCTACTATTATACCCGGTGGATCAAAAATTACTCTAGGACAACACGTTCCTAGCCACTATTATAACCGGTGGACCAATACACATATACATCTTCCGGGGCAAGGCAATCCTAGCCACTATTATAAGCGGTCGACTAGTACACATGATATAATCTATCTAGGCCTGGCTCAATAATCTTTCACTTTACATGATTAGTAGTTTCCATTTAATTAGCACAACAAGTCCATTTATTTAACTCGAGGGATAGATCAAGAACCCGAATACGTAAAGGTACACTTGTCATACAGGCACATACAAGCAATACAGTACCCTTCAACCATCAACCCAGGGACGCAAAGATACCCTAATTGCATTGGTGCATAAGGACACACAATACTCTATCGACAAGGACACCTAATTCATAAGTATGCATATCCCCTAAATAGGTCCATATAACTAGATAGAGTAATATGTATGGCCTAGTTGGGGCACTAAGGCACGCCATCAAATACCAGAATAATCGTGGGCTAAACCACGTCTTTAGGATAGCGACCCTTAAAGAGTCACCATTCCTGATCTCGAGGTCTTCCACTTAATTATTGGTGTCTTAATTAAGGTGACCATGAACAACCACATATTAATCATTTTCATTTGTTTTTGTTATTATTAAGTAATACTTTTTCATATGGTTATCCATGTGAACTTATATAGACCGCTAATGACATCCTTTTATCATCTATTTCCATTTTAGAATTTGCTTCCATTTATTCATATGCCATAAAGGGTTGTCATATTATAATTATAATACGGTCTAAGAGTCTGGTAGTCTATACTAAAGGATCATGGAGCACTTCAACCCTAACATGTACTTCTATCACATCCAACACACATTTCCATGCATAATTAATGATTAAGGCATCTCTTGCATGAATATAAGGTAAATACAATATCACACCCTTAATGGCTCATTCAACCCTATGGTATGCCATCTTCTTGTGATACTCACCGATTTACCGAAATACCCTTATTCTATTATTTAATATTACTTTGTCTTATTATAGAGGCTTATTTAATCTATTGACATGTTATTTGTAATTTACCGATTTACCTCCTTCATACTTATAAAATTACTAAAATATCCCTCTTGTTTGTAAAGTTACCCAGTTACCCCCTTTTACGTGCTAAATTATCATATTACCCTTCATGCTTGTATAATTACCAAAATATTCCTCGTATTTGCTAGGTTACCAAATTATCCTCTGTACTTATTAAATCACCATATTTATCCCTCATACTTATTAAATTACCAAATTACCCTTCCGGTTGGTTAAATTACTGAACTCTCCTTTATACTTGCTAACATTACCAAATTGACCCTCAGGTTTATTAAATTACCGAAATCCCCTTTTGTTAGATAAATTACCAAGTTGCCCTTCACACTTATTAAAATTACCAAATTATCCTTCGGTTAGTTAAATTACTAAATTACCCTTCATACTTATTAAAATTATCAATTTACCCTTTTGGTTGGTTAAGTTACCAAGTTGTCCTTCATACTTATTAAGATTACCAAATTGCTCTTCTTACATATTAATTTACCATTTTACCCCTTTTTACTCATGAAATTACTAAGTTGTCCTTCCTTTATGTCAATTTTCCAAAATAACCTTCTTCTTTATTAAATTACCACTTTATCCCTTTTGTCTCACAAAATTACCAAAATACCATTTCTTTATGCCAAATTACCAAAATACCCTTCTTTATTAAGTTACACTTTATCCCTTTTCTCACAAAATTACCAAAATACCCTTCCTTTATGGCAAATTACCAAAATACCTTGTTACTCATAAAAATTACCAAGCTATCCCCTTTTTTATGTAAAATTACTAAAATGCCCTTTTTACTTATTAACTTACCGTATTACTCCTTTTAATGTTGTAAATTACCAACTTGCCCATATTATGCCAAATTTACTATAATACCCTTATCAAATAAAACATTAATATACATAGTCCATATACCTCATCCAACACCACCAACTATTCTTATTTATTATTAATACTCATTATTACCTACCACATATACGTATTTAGGACATACCTTTTGTAAAATAAAATTTACTAAAATGCTCCTAGGGCTTATATTAACATTATCTATGCAACAAATGGCCACATTAGCTTATCATGTCATACATATGTATTTAACATTGTCATTAATAATAAGGCTCCTACCTTAAACATTATTTCTATACGTGACACATAAATTAATATGCTTTTCATTTCAATAACCAACACATGCTACAAGTCATAATACACTTAACATCATACGACATGCACATAATCATCATAAAAATCCTAATGTGCTAGCATACGTATATCCACACATTTTAGTAGGGTATAATGGTTACCTTATTTTCAGCAATAATTAAACATTACCAGTACCTCGGTTAAAGGATTAACCTTTGATTAGTAAAAATTAATACCTAAAAATAATAACAAAATTTAGCACAATAAAAGTAGAAAATCAAGAGAATAAATTTTTATCAAAATATTAATTAATACATACTAACACTAACTATTTTAAGACCTCAAAAATTTAGCAACTTTGGCTCAAAATAGGCAGTAGGACTCACATTGCATGAGTGGTGTGAGCTGTGTGCACCAAGCAAGGGAGAATAATGGCCGAAGGGGGATGGAAGAAAGAGGAAGAGGGTTAGTTTAGTTAAGGGTTATGGGGCTTGGTTGAGGGCTTGTGGTGGGGAGTGAGGGTGGTGGTTAGGTGTAAGGAGGGAGTAGGGGTGTAGGTTGTGGTCGGGGTTGAAGGTTGGTGGCTCAAGGCAATGGAGAAGGTGGTTGCGGGGCTAGGAAGATGGGTGAAGAAGAAAAAGGAAGGAAAAAGAAGAGAATAAGTGAAGGGTTGCGAGGATTTTCGGCTAAGGTGAGGCATAGTGGTGGTAGGGGAGGTGTCAAAGGGTAGAGGGGTGGTTGTGGCGGCAACAGACGAGGAGGAATGACGACACACAGTGGTGGTGCATGATAGAGGTTGAGAAGGGGGAAAGAAAAAGAAAGGAGGGGAAGGGTGCCACGGGGGCGAGTGGCGGTTATTGGGTGGTGCAGCGAGGTAGCAGGGGGTGCCAGGGGTAGTTGTGGACCTTGTGGTAGTCATATGGGCAGAAAAGGTGGTGGTTGTTGGGTAGTGACACAAAATAGGGGAGACGGGAGGAGAAGGAAGGAAAGAAAAAAGAGGGGCTTTGCAAGGAGGGAAAGAAGAGGCTCGAGGGAAGAAAATGGGTAAGGGAGAAGAAGAAAAAGAAGAGGGAGAGGAGGGGAGGCAAGAGCGTTAGGCTAGGTTGTGGTAGGTGGAGAGGCTACAGGTCGGGTGTAGGGTGGCAAGGAAGGGAAGGAGGAAAAGGGAAAGGAAGGCCCATGTGGAGGGGGGTTGTGTTTGGATCAAAAATGGAAGGGAAAGGGATGGGGGAAGAGAGGAAGAGAGAGAGAGAGAGAGAGAGAGAGAGAGGTTATAGGATACCATTGCAGGTGTAGAGGAGTTGGCAGGTGGCGAGTTACAAGCAGGCATGGCATTTGACGGTCAAAGGAGAAGGAAGGAGGAGGGAAGAAGAAGAAGAAGAAATGAAAGAAAGGGGCAAGTTGGCCGGGAAGGGAATAGAAAGAAGGCTAGCCCATGAGTGCGAGGGAGAGGGGAAAAAAGATAGGTTGGGCTGGCCCCATTGGGGGAGGAGAGAGAGAAAAAAGAAGGAGACAGCTGAGCTAGATAGCATAAGGGATAAAAAGGGGAAAGAAAGAGAAGAGGAAGGAAGAAGGGCTACGGCCTAGCGAGCGAGGAGGAGCGATGCAAGCAAGGTGGGCCAAAGGAAGGAAAGAAGAAGAAAAGGAAAAAGGAGGAAAATAAAAAGGAAAGAAAAAAGGAAAATTAAAATTAAAATAATTTTTGGAATAAGGGTATTTTATTATTTATATGGATAAATTAATTTATTTAAAATTTAAGATATTAATTTAAGAGGGTAATTTAGTATAATATGGGTTTGAAAATTTATTTAAATAAAATGAGTATGATAAAATAATAAAATATTTATTTTAATTTATTAAATATTTTTATACACCCAAAAAGTCCAAAAAATAATTTAATTAATTAATTAATTAAAAAATTAAATTATCCTAAATGGGGATTAATTATTAAATTCTAAGTTTTAAAATTTTGGGATATTACATACCCTTAAAAAATGAGAGACATAACAGGAGGAGATGAAAGATGAAAACTTCATAATTTAATCGAAAATATAAATCTTTGTAATTATTTAAAAATAAATAAAGATAAGATAGAAGGAAATGTAGAAGTAAAAACAAGATAACTAGGAAGAAGAGAGGATGATGGATCTTGGTTATAGACTCAACGAATCTCAAGGATACTTAGCAAAAATAATCAAAGTGAAGAGAGAGATAGGATCAACCAGGAAGAAAAAAATGAGAGAAAGCTTAACTGAAAACAAGCAAGATAAATGAGGTATAAATAGGGGAGGAAGGCTACTGGAACATGTTTCCAAGAGAGAGGAGAGCATGCTTATTCAACAATAAAATGAAACGGTAGGTGGTTGAATGTGTAAAAAAAGTATCTTAGATATGTATGAGTTATGAAAATCCAAAACCAAGTCACATACTTGAGGTATTTAAGGTATTTAAAAGGACAAAGGATAGTGTTTTTGGAAGGTTAGGGCATAGACAAGGAAAAAAGAAAAGGGTTTGTGCAAAAAAAACATAATAAAGTACATTTAAAAATATGAATAAAATCAAGAAAAGGCTAAAAAAATTTAAAATTTATGAAACAATTAAATATATGATCAAAGATGTTTAGGAGGTAATTTTCATGGATTCCTGCATTTATAGGGCTTCTAGATTTTTTTTAGTGGATGAAAGATTGATAAAGAGGCTAAAATTAAGAAAATTGGAAAATAATCTCATAAAATTACAAAAAAATGTGAAGCCTTAAAATAACATCCTAATTTTAATTATAAATTTTCATACATTTATAAAAAGCTTTGATATATAAAATACATACCAAATATTGAACTAACAAGCTTACAAGATAATTACAAAAATAATAACAAAACTATTTATAATCATGAAAATTTCCTTATCCATCTATTTACCCTTTTTCAACCTAAATATAATTTTTCAAAGTTTTAACAAAGATTTGATATGATTTTTAGCTAACATGCCTTAATTATATACTTTGTGTATTTATATATTTATATTTCAACCCATTCAGGACCAAGATAAAGTTTTATAAGAATATATTTCAAGATGTAGCTTAAAAGATAATAGAAAAATACTATTTTATAAGCTAAATGTGATTGGCCATAAAATTACAGTTACTATAGAATCATCTAAAAAGTTATTGAAGACATAAAATATTGTACAATCATTTCTATAATTAATTATGCTTAAAATAACACAATTTCACATTAGTAAACATAATTAGGTTAGTTAGAAGTGGATCGGTATAATATATGTTGCGTGATAATATAATTGAAGAATAGAATAACAAATGAACCTCTCATATGTATGAATTTTAGAATTTTATATGATCGATATCATTTTCATAATGTTTATATTATTTCAAATGTTTATATTATGGGATATGTGTTGTGTGATAACGTAATTGAAGAACAATGATTTTATGAATAGTATGAATAGTAATAAATGGTGTAAAATGTGTAGTATGTTCTAAATTTAGGCAATCACATGTTTATTCATTTTTAAACATGTTCTTCCTATTTTATGGTATATTTATCTAATTTATAAGTAATAAAGGTGTGTCTTGATATTAGGGTTGTTTACATGATAGTGGTTAAGGTTTATAAAGTCACAATTAGATGATAATATAAGTTGTTTCATGTGAATATCACGTAAGAAATGTTTTAAGTGTTTACTATGCAATATGCCTCATCTGATCTACCCCTTTCATAATATACCTCTATGTCTTACATGATCATGCTATCGCTTTTAGTAGGTTATGTTTATTGAGTAAGTATATCATACTAATACTATGCTTTCAGATGTTTGGTTCAAGTGCAATGATTGTTCTACTACTCTTTATGGGGTTGGGTTGAGATTAGAGTAATTCAAAATTAGTTGGGGTTAATGACCTAATTTCCTTAGGTCTTGTGTCATTTCTTTTTATTATATTTCTTTACTCGGTTTTGGGATAGCTTTACTTTTTATCCTTACATCCAATATGTATTAGGTATCGTTTGTACATTCTCTATGTTAGATATAGTGGTAAGACTATGCATTTCTTATTCAGTGTTTGCATAAACCACTTTAAAAAAATATAATAAGGTGTGAAATGGAGGTCTTGCATATTCTTTGTTATTGTTTGATACCCTTATTATTTACAGCTACCCACTAGTATTAGTAGGAGTAAGAGGAGGAGTAGCAGTAGGAGTAGCACTGGCAATAGTAGTAGTAATAGGAGTAGCACTAGGAATAGGATTAGTAGTTAGTAGTAGTAGTAGTGTAGTAGTCGTAGTAGTAGTAGTAGGAAATATACCAACTTCATTTGTCGTTGGAAAAACTATAACACCCCAACATTTTTTATTTTATTTTTTTGTAGAAGTTAAATATAAAATAATTGGGTATTACCACCATACCTAATATGAGTCCCGTTTATCATATTATTCTAGTACTAAGTACAAGGCCAAACATTAAAATAATTCAAATAAGATAAAGAGAGAATGATAGGAATTTAATAAAACAAAGATAACAATTTAGAGATAAACTCTTAGTACAACACAAATCAAAATATAAAAAAGGAAAACCAATTGAACTAAGAGTCTATAATACAAAACTCTAACCATTGGATAACCTAGACTCTATAACCAAAGCCCAAAAAATAATCACGCTTCCACAGACTGAGGAACAAACTTGCCAAAGTCATCAAAACAATCAATAGGAGCCTATACAATAACAATTGTGTCATCTATCATAGAAATTAGTAGTACCCATGAAATTGATGGTCAATACTTGCGTATTGAGTAAGTTAATAGGGCACATCAAAAGTAAAGGGCATGCATAGCACGTAGGGTACATGAAGAATAATACTAAACATGCAAGATGACCGAAGGGTCCATACTTAGGTGATCATATATTTCTAGTTACTTATTCACTTGAATTCAGGGATCCCACTACTTCATAAGCAGTGGATCGACAACACAAACATAAAAAACCCTTCGAGATAGAACACACTTGGGAAACCACATGCCTATAATTATAATCCTTAATTATACTGAAATGCCCCCGAAAAATTATAATTTTATAAACTACATTTAAATGATATTTATTATAAAAATTATTTTCATTAAAATAAAAGGATATTTAACTAGGGAAAATAAAGAAGGAATTTATAAGTATTTTAATTAGGAGGACTTTGGGTATTTTAACTAATTAATGATTTTATTTAGAAATTAATTAAATAAATTATTTTATTTAAAATAAGAAGGAGAAAATAGTTTGAAGTTTATAATAAGTTTATAAATAATTTAATTGGATAAAATTAGGATGTTTTGCTAATTAAAAAGGAATTTATGAAAAACATTTTAAAAGTCCTAATTTAGCTTAAAAAGGGATTTAAATATTATTTTATTTAAATATTATAATTTTTAAATATCCCAAATATTTTAATAAATTTAAATACCCAAAATAATTATTTTTCTCTTTTCCTTTTTCCCCTCCTTCTTCCTTTTTCTTCTTTTTCTTTCTTTTTCTTTCTTTTCTTCTTTTTCTTTTCCTCCCTTCTTCCCCGTTTGGGCTGCCCTCTCCGGCGGCCCAATCCTTTTCCCCTTCTTCCTTCCCTCGGCCCAGCCCGCGCCTGCGCGACGTTCTCCTTCCGCCCGTGCCACACCGCGTTTTGACCCATTTTTATCTGAAACTCAGCGTTCCATTTAATCCCACCTCCCTCGCGCCCGAACCGCCGGTCTCCCTCCTTTTTCTTTCTTTTCTTTTCTCGCGAACCGCCCGGCCCAGCCCTTTCTTCTTCTTCCTCCTTCACGCCTGCCCAGCCTCGTCGACGCCGACCTGCAACACCCAGCCCGAAAATGGCGGCGACGGCTACGCGGAGCTTGACCGACCGATTCACCCCTATTTTTCTTCCTCTTGGCTCGCACATGAGCTTGGTTTAATCAATTACCCCTAACTCCCACTCATTCTCTCTCTCTGGCTTCGCGAAGGTTCGACCCCGACCCAAGCTTAGGTCGGTCGATTTCTGTCACCGGCCGCCAAAACCATAGCAATAAATGTCATCCACGCGACCCCCAAAAACCTAATAACCCATCTAAAATCTATATAGAGCCTGGTTGTGAGTGTGGTCGAGACTTCTTCCTTCCGAAACCCTAAGTCAGAATCGCCCAGCCACCGCCCCATCAGACGCCATTATCTCCTTCCCCGACCAACTTCAACACCTCCTCTTGCTACCAATCTCTTCCCTGCAATTCCCTATAGCTAACTAAGCCCTTCAAATCCTTCGATTCTTCTTAAATGAGCTGCCATAACCATGCAAAGTTTGCTTCTCATCTCGCCCAAAATCTTGACCCCGAGACCTTAAACCACCGCTCGCCGCCACTTACGCCGCTTCTGCCACCCTATAAACCACTCAAAATCTTCTACTAAGTATCCTCCATCGAACCATAAGCTTAGTTTATTTTTCTCCTTTCCCCTTCCCTCTTTTTCTTCATTTTCACCCCTCTTAGATCACTTTTCCGGCCACCTCCGGGAACCACCGCCGGTGCCACCAATACCCTCCAACTCAAGGTGAAACCCTAGAACTTTTAAATACTTAATTTCGATTTATTGATAATTATTATGCTTTTATTCTAATTTGTAATGCTAATTCGAGTTTAATTATTATTACTATAATTATTATTATTGTGGTTATCAACTATATTTTAAATTCTAAATTTGGTTGACAGGTCTGGGAGTATTATTGAGTAAGATAAGTTATTATTCTCGAATTTTGCCTATTTAATATAATTATTACATGTTTAATATTATTATTAATAATATAATTAATATTATTATTGTTAGTATAATTAGTTATTTGATACTGCAATTATTTCAGGAGAATTAGAAACCTAAAATTTTAATTAAGTCTCGTAGCTTTGCCTTTTATTATTATTTTTAGCATTTTTAACATTATTACTAATTATCTTATTATTATTAACCATATTAACTTTATATAATAAGTATATGTATAATATTAATATCTTTTTACATTTCAAATAGTATTATCATTAAATGGGGAGGTTTCGAAATCCACTTTGTAAATTTAAGGCTTGGATTATTATTATTATTATTAAGTTTTCTATTAATATTACTACTATTAGTAATAATTTGTTATTATTAAAATTATTATTATAATAAATATTATTATTATTATTACCTTTACTAACGTTATTTCGGTAAAGGGTAGAAACCCTTATATCACCTTTTTACTTTAAATTATAATAGTATGTATTAATGTTTTAGTGGTTTTGGGCATAATTAATTAAGAATCAAGACTTAAGATAAATTAGAAACTAATAGTAGTATAGGAAGGAAGCTAATCCTAGTATTTCTTCCCCATAATAGGTGAGCCCAGTCAAATCCCTCAAGTGGAATAGGAGCGTGCTCCAAGACCGGTGTCGTTTTAGGTAAGGAATGCTAAGGCCTTTTATGTGCTTATGTGTATTATGTGTTTCGCATGTTATGTATCTATTGTTTATTATTATTAAATATTTTATATGTGGTATGACTTGGAGTTGAAGTATGTTGTGTATGGTATGTGTATTAATTATGTATGATGATATGTGTTGTGTATGTGAGGAAGTCGATGTGTTTTGTGTGAGAGGAAGGATAAAAAAGGAGGATGGGGAAAGAATTTGATTAAGGGAAGTAAGTTAACCTAATTTTATGGTTTTATAAGGAATAATCTAATGTATGATTTTATGTGTGAAAGAGCAGAATTTATGGTTTGTTTGGGAGAATCTAATTTAGGATGTTATTTGGGAGACGGTAATTTATGATGTTATCGAATTTATGGTGTGTTTGGGAGAATCTAATTTATGGTGTTAATTGGAAGAATCTAATTTATGATGTTATATGGGATAATCGAATTTATAACTTGTTTGGGAGAATTTAGTTTATGATGTTATTTAGGAGAATGTAATTTATAATATTATATGGGAGAATTTAAGTTATGATGTGATTGGGAGAGTTAATTTATAATTTGTTTGGGAGAATCTAATTCATGATGTTATTTGGGAAAATGTAATTTATGATATTATATGGGGGAATCTAATTTATGATTTGCTTGGGGGAATTCAATTTATAGTTTTCCTTGGGAGATTCTAATTTATGATGTTATGTGGAAGAATCTTTATGGCTTGAATTTAGGGTTTGGTATGGAAGAATCTGTATGGTTTGAATTTAGGGTTTGGAATGGGTGAATCTTTGGTTTTGGTTGGATTGAATTTATGGTTTTGTATGATGGAATCTAGGGTTTACCTGGTGGTATTAATGGATGTATGTTGGTATTAGGGTTTGTATGATGATATTAAGGTTTGTATGGTGGTAATTATAGTTGTATGGTGGTATTAGGATTTAAATGGTGATATTGATGGTTATATGGTGATATTAGGGTTTGCATAGTTGAATTTAGGGTTTCACGTGGAATTTTAGGGTTTGCATGAAAACGGTTCAAAGGTTTGCATGGGGGGATTAATGTCTGCATGGGTATGAAATTTACGTGTGGAAAGTTAATTTGGGATGTAAGGAAGGTAATGTAAGTGTTGTTTGGGTGTTTGAGCACTTGGGATGGAAAATAGCACGTGGAGCAAATTAAGGGTACGGAGGACACTGAATTAGGGTTTGAAGTGGTTAACTATGGATTTTGAGGTTGCTTAGAGTTTTGGGTTATCATGTGTATTTGGTAATTAAAGTGTAATTATGGAATTTTATGACTTGTGATGTGTGGTGATTTATGATTCGTGCATGTCTATGGTGAAAGCATTTGAATAAGATACTTAAAACATTAATTATCTAAAGAGGAAGATCGTTGAGACGGGACCAACCGATCCACCGGTTCGGAATAGTGGTTAGGGTTTTTACCCTATGTGCGACCGATCCACCGGTTATAATAGTGGTTAGGACATGATGTCCTATGTGTGACCGATCCACCGGTTATAATAGTGGGGGTTCCCGAGCTCAACAGTCACAAACCAGAATGCTTAAAAGATACTAACTACTTACAGTGGAATACCATGCGAGCCGGAGCCAACCGATCCACCGGTTAGGAATAGTGGTTAGGACGCGTAGTCCTATGTGTCTCCGATCCACCGGCTATAATAGTGGTTAGGGTATGATACCCTATGTGCCTCCGATCCACCGGCTATAATAGTGGGGGATTCCGTACTCGCATGGATTTGATAAAAAGTATGGTGTGAATCGGATTCTGATAAGAGATTAATTAAGTGATTAATTCAGATTATTCATGGGCCTTTGTACGTACTTTTACCTGGTTGATCATATGCATTTATGAATATGCCCCCTTTACGTTCTGCATGATTTATGTGTTTGTGTGTTGGCCTTAGTGATCAAGTCACCTTACTCAGTACTAGACCCGTACTGATACTACCTTGGTTGATGGGTCCTGTGATGATCCACCGATGGTGGGGAGCAGACCTCTTGTGCAGGTTTAAGATCAGAGACTGTTTTGGGGTGGCAGGCCTGACTTGAGTGAGTAGGCAATCCGGAATTTGACCCATCGGGTTTTATCTTGTTTAAATGTATTTCTATTTGGAAGTTACAAGTGTTAATAAACGTTTATGCGCACTCTGATTTTGTTGTATGATCTTTCGAATTCTTTTATAAATTGTTAATTTGAATTTAACGTAAATCTTTTCTTTAGCCTTAGCACTTGGTACTGGAACGGTCGGAGAGAAACGGTCTGGTACTAAGTGTGGCGGTAACATTCCCAGAATTCACAGGTTTTAAGTGTTTCTATCTTAATTGCTTCCGTTTTAAAAAAAAATTAGTGAATTTTTGGGGTGTTACATATACATACCCCCTATAAGCTGATAAAGAGGATAATATAGAGTAGATCTAGAATCACTCTGATTATTGCAAAAACTAGGAAAAATATAACATAAAACACCTTAGAGCTACCTCATGTGATACTCCACTTTGATTATTAATATCTTATCAATTCTTTGTTTGATACTTAGCACATAATAATGCATAATTAGAGTTTTTCCCTACAAATCATCATTTATATAGTTGTATTAACACAAGGATGAGTGCTTATTACTTATTACTTATGAATTTATTCCAACAATTATTATAAATTATAACACTTAGAATTATGACACGGCCAAATACTTCCCTATGTTATATCCACTATATATCATCATAATGCATATAGAAAAATAATACACACAACAAGAAATGTAACTATGTGTGTGAGAGAGAGAGAGAGCATAATACCCCCATAAAACCCTAATTCACAAATGGGTCATAACTTCACCCACCTATCTCACCATTTTACCAAATTTATCACAACTTCTTAAAATAACATTAAGATATACATATCCAACAATCAAGGCTAAACTCCTATGTTTCACACATACAATAATAATGTTACCTCTTGATACTATTCTTAAAGTTAAGCCATTTCCTTTACTATTATACTTACATTGCCCACAATTTACTCGGTCTTTATTAATCATACTTATAATATTTATAACTCAAAAACACTTATATAATCCAAAATTTCCACAGTTATCCCATAATAACCAAACTACCCCTCATTCACCTAAACATCCTAAAACTTCTTATTATTATGACTTACCCCTAACACATCCAACAATACTATGTTATGTATCAAATTTAAATTAAAACCCTATGGATTATAATGGTATATTTATTTGCCACAAAATTTCACAAAAATACGAATTTACCCTTAGGGTCAAAATTCACAAATTACCCAAAAAATTTCACAAGTCTCTATAATTCAATGAGATTATAAACAAATAACTACACATTAATATTAAATCAAATATATCATTAGCCTTAATTGAAAACAAAAAAACCACCACTAAGTCCCAAGGGTAGAAAATCCATAAGCCTCCAACACATCTAAACCTTCCAATTTTCAACCCAATTCACCCATAATAATATTTAACATAATTATCTCTACTCATCTATGTACTTATAAAATTAATAAAATATACCATCTTGCTTATGATTTTCTAGCGAAGCGTAGCAAGGCATAAAAATGTATAATTTATATAGAAAATATAATAACACCCAAAAGCATGATATCAAGGTGGAATGCAATAACACCATATAAAATAAACTTAATCATTGATTTCTATGAATAAAAATATGCCAACATGGATTATAATAAATTAACATATAGCAACCAAGATCCATAATCTAAAGAAGTGTATCCTTACAAAAATATCTTCCAGTCTCTATGCACAAAATACTTGTAATTTTCTCCTTATGCCACTTGATCACCTAAAATAAGAACAACATAAAATAGATTAACATGAAAATATAATATGGAATGGAAAGTAAAGAATTGAAATAGAAGAAATACTCTTGAATATTGAGGCTTGGAAACCACCACAAAAACCACCAATATCCACCAAGGAATGAGAGATCAAGGTAGTGAGAGGTTAATGAGAAGGAAAATAAGGAAGAAAAACCACAAAAATGTTGATAAGCATCAGCAACAAAATGCAAGTTGGTGTGCAAAGGAAAAGGGATGGGGGAATTGAAGAGGAAAGGGATGCAATTTGTTAAGTAAAATGGGTGCTTGGATGAAGTATAAAATGTAAAGAACATGACCAAACAGGGATGGAGGAAGAACACATAGGGATTAAGAAGTGGTAGAGGCCTAATTTGGCAAAAGTTGAATCTTACTTGAGAGGTATGAACCATGAAACAAGAGAGGAAGAAGTTGGTAATTGTTGTAACATCCTCATTTTCCTCAAATTAAAATTTTCATTTTAAAAGTACAATGTGGAAGTAAAAATAAAAAATGAGATATGATATCATCACATGTACTATGCGGAAGGTGTGTGTGTTCACCTAGCCCATGGTAGATGCAAGACTGGGTATAAAAAATATCAATCAATAAGAAACAAGACTACAAGGCAAAACTCTTTACATTACAATATATTAATACAACCACAAAGTCAAATCACATCAACTAGATCCAAAATGAAAAAAGTCCCCATACAGAACAAAACACCAAAAAACCTTACTCTCTAATTTCAACTCAAGCTCCAACCATATCTAGATCACCTACACCACTACCATTAAAAAATAATATGTTCAGTACAAAAATGTTGAGTAAAAGCAAATATCATGCTTACCAAATCATGATCATGTGTAATAAAAACCTTAAAAACCTAACATGATACACTACTAGGGAACACAACCACCATAATAGATAAAAAAAATCCCAAAACATGCTATCACAAAACTTATGCTTTCAAAAGCAAATTAAAATAATTAAACTCTAGCATGCTTAATAATCTTACAATACATAAGGGTATAAAATCATGCATAACTAAAAATTCACAAGCAATAACATCAAGGTACGCATAAACCTAAGATAATATACGCACTAACTTGCAATAACAACAATCATCTCAATATACAAGGATAGCACACATAATGCCTTATGACAAAATAATATATACACAATCAAAAGTAATTTTCTTGCTTCCAAGATAGATTAGTCAAGGAAACCAAATTAGGCCTTAAGACCAAATTAAAATTGGTTCATTAAAAACATGGCCTAAAGCCAAACTAAAACATATTACAAAAGGCATTCTAACCTAAGCAAAATCAAGGAATTCTTAACCGGGTAAAACCATTTTAATCTAAAACCCTTAAAAACTTTAAAACACAAAGAATCACATTTGAGGATATAAAAGACCAAACTAATTGTGAAAAAGTACTCAAAACGTTGAAACATGTTAAAATGGAAACATTTCAAAAAAAACTATTCATGTAAAGTACTATTCATAGATAGTGAGATATATTATTTTATACTAAGAAGCTTAAATTCAACAATTTTCAAAAAGTTATTATCAAAAATTACTATTCACCAAAAAATCACCAAATTACTATTCATAGGGAATGATATTTACAATAAGCCCAAACTTTTAAAAATATCTCAAGGATAACAAAATATCTCATAAAATATCTTAACTTGCTTAGAAATGTCATTTTATGCATAATTAGCCAAAAACATGTTTAATTACATATCGAACACTATTTAGGGTAAATAGTGGTTAATTAAGATATTTCACTCAAGAACACAATGAATATTTCAATATCACTTTGAGTATCTCGTGAGCACTTAAAATCATAGAGAACATTTTATAATAAAAAAATCTGAAGTGTGCCAAACTTTAACCAAAAGTAAAGCACCCTAAACTCGGTTAAAACAAAGTAAGTTATATATGGAGCTTATCCTAAACATGGTCTTAAATGTCATGGTATCATTATATTCCAAAAAACATCCACAACTCGCCAAATCATACCAAAATCGAATCGCCCAAACAATAAGGTATAAAACCCACCAATCTTTAATCAACAAAAGCATGACCTAAACATGCTTGAATTGAAATATAATCAGCGTCTAACTTGTAATAAAAAACAAAATAAACTCAGAGGGAGTAAATAGGATTTTTTGGAATGGAAATGAGTAATAAAAATTTAACACAATATATAGTGATTCGAGAATAAAATTTCTTAAATTCCACTATCAAAGGGGTTTATCTTTTGGATTTTGGATATTCGATGTGTTGTTGCTTATCACTCCTCTCTTTATTTATGAGATTAATATCTCAATATCTTTTAGGAGTTGAATTAAAAATTAACCTAGTTATTCTCTCTAGGTTTATGGATCTAATAATCTAATGACATTTATTAAAAGTGTTAGGCAACACACAAGCTCAATATAATGAGTTTTGAGAAAGTTATGGTTGATTACAATATAGCTCACAAATGATACAAATATGAAAATGAAAGAAGTAGTTGTGTGTGTAATCTAGCTAGAATGAAATAGATATTACAATCAATGAGTAATTTCTAGCTGATTAAAATGAGTACAAATAATTTTGAAAATATCTCAACTTGATATGAATATATATAAAGGGAATACTCAATGAGAACCAGCTATCTTAGCAAGATTTAAAAGCGAGTACTTTCAGTTGAAGAAGCTACCCATAGTAAGTGGTGGAAACTACTCTTAATAGGTAGAGGACACTATTATAAGTAGTTTAAAAACTATAGTATTTGAGTGTTAGGTGAAAAATATAGTACTTTTTTGTAAATATTGTGTATTTATGATTCATGTTTGAAAACTACCTATAATAGGTGATGTAAACTATTTTTGATAGGTGGAAGAAACTAATATAAGTCTCTTAGAAAAATATACTATTTAAGTGATGGAAAGAAAAAAAACAACTGTATTTTTGTAAACTTTAGGTATTTATGTTTCAAGTTAATAAACTACCCATGTTAGATGTGGAAACTAGCTCCATTAGGTGGATAAAAATGTTGTAAATATTTTAGAAAACTATTGGATTTGATTTATAGGAAAAAAAGGTGGTGGTATTTTTTTTAATTTTTATATATTTATGTTTCAAGTTAGGAAAGTGTCAATAGTTGGTGGTGGAAATGACCTGTAGTTGGTGCTAGAAACTACCGTAAGTAGCTCAGAAAACTATGGCAATTATTAGTTATCTCCATAAATAGTGGATATCATTAGATATACTCCCTATATATAAGATGGTTGCTTGCCTCCTTTTTTAGTTTAGTTTCCTAGAAAGAAAGCATAGAGATATAGAAGTAGTGTTAACAGGGTCAGATTTACTAAAGGGATTTGGTCAACATAACAAACTTAATGAACACTATATTAAAAAAAATTATAGGTTGTCTATGAGTAAAATACCAATCTATTATTTTAAGTTTCATTGCAAAGACTCATATAGGAATATAAATCAATTTTGATGTTAGACAATTTGTTTTCATGCCAAAGGAAATATTCAAATATTCTTCAAAGTTAACATGAACTATACTAAAGGTATGAATCAAATATTTTATGTTATTTTGAGTACAAAAATAGTATGATACTATGATCAACTGCTAACTCACCATATCTTAAAATCATACTAATAATAATCAAATTACAATAACTCATATTATCTCAATATTTCAATAAAAAACATGAATCTTACAACAAATTCATGTTAGTGGGTTTTGGCCTTACTAAAATCTATTAATAAATAACATAATTTAAAAAATTTAATAGCTCATAATGCCTTTTTACATGTAATTGTGATATTTTATCACAATATCTATTTATATATTACTACCATATTCTTCTTTCTTACTACGACAAGAAATGCTAGCTATTTTGGAAATATTAGATGTGATATTGTGTAGCAAAAATCTCTATATATCCTCTAATGGTGGGATATTGTCGACAGAGTTCCTCACCAACTAATAAAATAATCATTACTATGAACAACGAAATGGATGATGTAATTAAATAATAAATCATTTAAAACATGATCCATTCTATACCAACAAGCTAATCAATTAAATATATCATCCAATAAAAAATTGGTTTAATCCTCACAAAGTATTGAAAACTTCATTAAAACTAATTCACCACATGATAGGGAAAATACAAGATAAAGAGCTAGAGATGAAACTCAAATAACAAATTAATCTAAGAAAACAGCAAATTAAGAATGCAAAACAAGGAGAGAGGCACTACTTGAGATGAAGATATAATCATCCCACAAATCAACCATGTTGTTAAGTAGCGTACTCTAAAATATAGTTTAGCAACAATCAAAAACTATTAAAGAAGGTGGATCTTGGCAATGAGGGCGTTAATCAAGGTTTGCAGCAATGGTGGTGTGGAGGACTATGGTGGAGGTGGTTGCAATATGCCAGTTATAGATTCATTGTCACACACGAGAGGTTGTGAGACTGAGGATCATTCTTGCAAGGAAGAAACTACTATAAGATATTTTTGAAAGGGTATTGTAAATATGCAACAGGTGCCATCAACTAACAAATAATGATATCCCATTGTGGATGATTATATTATCTATAGTTTTTTGTCTTGATTCACAATGGTTTAAAAACTATTGTTGATTATAATTAAGATTGTTGCCATTTTAATTATGAACGTCAGTAAATGGAACTATTGTTGTTTACCCTTTTAACCATTGCCAATTATAAACCATGTTGCACTTCACCTAATTTTAGATTTTCCACAATGATTGTTGTTTCAAACTGCTATTATATATATATATATATCCTATGACAACGGTGACTAGAACCGTTGTCAATATTAATTTTTGTAGAAGTTGAGAGAAGATGGACTAAAAGTAGAAGATATAAAATTTGCTATCCAAGTGTTAAATAAGCAATCAAAGGGCATAAAGCCCTCATGGTTTCCTCTGTGTGTGTGTGTGTATAAGAGAGAGAGAGAGAGAGAGAGAGAGAGAGAGAGATCAAATGGGGGAAGTAACTTACAAGTTAGAGGGAGATGAGAGTGATTAGAATGGAGTAAGATATGAAAGAGGGTATGTATGAGGTTTAAGAAGTTGATTATGGATAAAAACTTGGTTGAATGAGTAAGAAAAAGGTAAAATATGGTCATGAGGTGTAAGGGGATCAGCTTTTAGATGTTAATTACACCAAGAAAGTCAACAATAATTAAAAAGGATTTAGGAAAGATAAAAGGTCCAATAAATGGTTAAAAATGATAAAATAATCAAACTACTCCCAAAAAGTATGGAACCATATAGATTTAACATATAAATCCAAGTATATAAAATTATTAGGTATAGGAAATTATTCATAAAATGAATTAACACAAGCAAGTTATGCAAAATTATAGTGTTGGGTCGATTGTTGGGCCCCTTCGATGATGGGTCATCCTATCATCAAGTTGGTTAACCCAAGGGTATAACCCATTCAAGCGCTAGTCATTTGACACTAAGGATAGGGTTTCAAAAAAATTTAAGCCGAGAAAAGGGTTTTAAGGTTAAGATAATGTGATTAATGCATGATAAGAGGTACTATAGAGTTGTGATATAACATCTCATTTTTCAAAAAATCTAATTTATTTATTATGTGTGTTAATAAGAAATAAATTTTTTATATTTTATTCTTTTGGAACATCCTTTAAAAGATTAGAAAACCAAGTATGTGCTTGGAATGTTTTATTTAGACTTTCTTGCTTTTTCTTACAATCTTAGCTCGTATAAAAATTTTTGAGCTATTTTTGGCCATCAAATTTATTTGGTACTCTCCTATATTTTAATGATATCCAGCTTTTTCATCTTTTCTTGAGTCACCTAGCCATTCACAAAATTATAAATCGAGGTTTTAACAAGAAAGTATTGTCCATCATACTAGTGAGCCTTAAATGCACTTTCAACCCAGTAAGAGCCTTTTTAGTCTTTAGAAATTCATAAAATTTTTGAGATCTATGTATTTTTTTGTTATTTAGCATAAAATGATTTGAAATATATATATATATATATATATATGTGTGTGTGTGTATGTTTGAATTTAAATAGTCACTTTTGGCATAATGAGTTATCTAAATGGACTTTCATTTATCTAATGGTTAAGGGAATTTCTTAGAAACCTTCCTACCCTCAATAATTGACTCAAGTGGATGAAAAACTTATGTTTGGTCTCTTGGCTAGAACACATCATGGATTTTGACCTTAAATATTTTTCTTAGATAATTTCCATATTTTACAATTTAAACTTAGCCATTTTTCATTTTTTCTTCACAACCACTCATTTTCCTTGTAATCTAAAGCTTTGAAGCCTTGACTTATAACTATAAAATACTATCCTCCAACATCCTCCATCATCATCTTCTTTGTCTCTTAGACTCTAAATCCTCATATTTAATCCATTAGTGTTTTATCTTAAACAAAAGTGGGTTAATTCGTTGTGAAAGTTAAAGATAGAGCCTTGGTTATTCTTTCTTTCTTGCTTGCTTCAATACTTGCCTGAGGTAAATCATTTAAAATATTAATTAATAATAATAATAATATATGTATGTATGTATATGTAGTATTTTTGTTAAAATAGGAGCACATTAATGTATGTATGTATGTATTTATGTTCTATTAAAAAAACATCAATTTTGTGCAAGTGTGAAATTTGTTATTTTTAAAAGAGACTTAATATGAACATGAAAGAATTATACTGTTTATGTGTAAGTGTTTAAACATGTGTGATCTTATATGATATTTTATGTGAATAATGGACATTTCAAACTATTTTAATGATCTTAGCATCTTGGCTATTGGTATGTTCTTCTTCCTTTTAAGTTATATCGAATATGGCATGATATTTGTTAGGTGTTTTAACTTTTACTTAAAGTTTGATATATAGTATGTTAGAGTTTTAAGTATGTTGAGACTAATATTTGTTAATAGATGTTTTGAAATCCTCACGATTATTTTGGTCAATTTACTTAGGTTCTCCTAATTATGGGAAGTACGCTTTTTTTATTGGTGTTCTAGATGTTGAATATAATAAGTGCACAAATTTTGGTATTTTGTATTAAGTGTTTTAGGTTAGAAATGAGTGTTTGTCATATTAATAGTATTTTAGTTTATAATTCTGGAATCTCTAGCAGTAATATACTTCATTAAAAATATTTATTTTGATGATATTTGGACTTATTATGGGTTTTGTGAGTTTTCATTAGTGTTTATAATTTATTTGTCATTTTAGGAACTTTGTTAAGAAAATAGGACATAGAGGGTATTTTGGAAAAAAAAAATGAGTATTTTGGGATATTTTGATGAAGTTGATATTATCATGAATAATGTATTATGGTGAATAGTGGATTATCTTGAATAGCATTTTGACGTGAATAATAATTAATATAAATAGTAATTATTATGAACAATATCTTATTAGTTTTTGTATATATGTTTATGAGCATGTATTGTCGACGTGAATGGTGTTTGAGTATAAAAAATGATCTTCCCTTAATTATTCATATGGCCTATTTTAACTTGTTTATGTTGACAATAACTAAAATTGTTAACGATGGATATGTTGTGATGTAATTTGATGAAATATGTGAGTATGATTAGAAAAGACTAAATATGAAAGTGATAAGTGAATTGTAATAAGTTGGGATTGGTTTGTGTCAACTAAGGGGTGGCTAATGGTTTCAACATACAATGTGTAGCTTATTGAATTTTTAAAATTTTTTATTTTTTTTCTTGAAATTTAAAATATTAATAAAAATTATAATTTATTTAAGAAAATTTCTAAAGATATAAAAATCTTTATAGATTCATTTAATTTTGAAAACCCATAATATATTTTACAAGTTTGTAAAGTATCAATATAATGTTTATAAAATAGATGTAATATTTCATAATTATTTTTACAATAATTATAAAATGTTCCCACTACCACTAATGTACTACCACACACTCCAACCTATTACTAGTGTCATTAGTGCTTCACCCAATAAGCGTTGAACCACTACTTGCAACCATCACCATCACCATCACCATAGTGTTAAATTTTCCAACATATTTTTTTTATGATGACCACTTGAATAAATCAACAAATATTTGAAATTGAATAACAAAGACATCAAAATAAAAATATATTACTATTACAATTTGTTGATTTCAAACAATAAAGGGATCATGAATTTTAAATAAAAAAATAAATCTATTAAGAAAATAAAAATCAAATAATAAGAAGCCATGCTCAGATCTTGAAATCTAACAAATGAAGAAATCCAAAACCATATGCAAACTTTGAAATCACAATCAATTGGAATTGATTTTTCATATCAAAAGTTTTGAACAAGCACCACTGCTCTACACTACCACAAATTTAAAATTGAAATCTACATTCCCTAAGATGGGAATAAAACTCAACTTTAGATGTCAAATTAGTAAAACAATGAGACTATAGTAACTTAAGCAGTAGTGTTAACGAACGAATAATGAGATACAATAACTATCGTAACTAAAATAAATTTCACATATGAAACTAGTAAAAAGAAGAAGAAGAAGAAGACGCAAATGATGACATCAAATGAGATGCAATGATGGTTTTGTCAACTGACGTTATCTTTTTGTGAACTTTAAGGAAAGTTGGCATTGCTAGAGATGAATTTTCTTGTAGTGATATATATATATATATTCTTTGTAGGATGTTTGTCATTACATATGTGAAACTGAACATGTTTGTTGCTAAATATGTTATCATTTAGAAAATTGGATCTATACGTTTTATATTTTATTTCATGTAGAATGGTTGCTAGTTCTTAGTTTAGGGATTAATGAATAGGGTGGTTCATCACGAATGATAGATTTTTTTATCTAGATTGAACCTATACGTGTGTGTGTTAAAAAATGTTTATATATATGTTGGTTGCATTGATTTAGTTTTGATAATATAAGTTGAAGATGCATATATGATGTATAGACGCGATTAAAAGTTTCATAGGTTGCTTATTGTAACACATGGTTTTATAACGACAAATATGGTTGTTGAAGTAGGCTTAGATTTAAGTTAAATTTATAGTAGAGACATTTATCATTGTAATGATGTAATTTTTGCAATGACAAATATTTTTGTCATACTAAGATGATTTTTTTACAACATCATTTACCGTTGTTGATTACATGCTTTGTTAATTCCATAAATTGTTGCAAAATAGGGTTGATTTTTTATAATGACAAAACTCATTGCTAGTTACAGATTTTGGTAATGAAATAAATTGTAATTGAAGCATGGCCAATTTTTTACGATGACTTTATTCATTGCAATTTGTAATAATATACTATTAGTTGAATTGAGGTATTGCAATAACATATAATTAGCAACAACAATTATTGTTGTGCTTAATTTTTTTTTTTGCAACAATCATTGTTGTTGCTTTAATTTTTTGCAACATTATGACCTGTAATGACAATGAAACAAAAATTTTCATTACGATAGATATTTTTTGCAATAAATTACTATCTTTAGCAACAAAATTGTCATTGTTAACAATAAGTTTTCTTATAGTAATATTTGTGTCCCTTAAAATGTCTCATCCATTTTTTATCTTGGTTCTTAGTATTGGTGTTAGTATTAATTCCAAGTAGGCCTCCACTATTGTCTCCTTGGATAAAAATCAGACTAGTCCTATAAAGTACCGGAAGGTCTATTGGTATAAAATTACTTGGTTTTATAATATTCGTATATACCAAAAATGGAAAAATTAAATAAATCAAATGAACAAATTAGATCAGGTTAACCCAATACAAAACAAAATGCAATCAAGGTTCTTTTTTCCATTATTCATTAAGCTCAAACAAGTTAAACTAGTCATGTTGGTTGAAATGGTTATACCAAGGCCATAGGTGGTTAATTGTCTAGTCAAATCACTTTTTGATCCAACCATAGTTAGAGTGGATGGACCGAATACTAAGCACTACACTTGATAGGGGTGTGCATTGGTCCAAAATTAGACTGAACCAGATGGACCAAGACCTGACCGCAACCTGATTAAGAACCAAAATTTTTTTAAGCTAGGACCAGATTAGAATTACTAGTCTAAGATTGGTTAGGACTAGAATCAATTAATTATATATTTTTTATATTAAAAATATGTATTTTTTAGATAAAATATTAATGAGATTTCGGGTTAGACCGGATAGGACCAAAACCAATTAAGGACCAATAAATTTTTTACTTTGAGATCGAAACCCAAAATAACCAGTCAGTCCGGTCCAAAATTATAGTCTGAATTGATTTGTGAACACCCCTAACACCAGGTCAATTTGGGTCAAGTATTTAAAACATTGTGGACAATATATCCTAAGCCTCTTTTATTTGTATTATCACTTTGAATATTGAGCATTATTTGAATTTTTTCCTATGAACCATTAATTTTTTTGTTTCTCAGTAGCATGCAACTTTTCCATCAAATTATCTACTTTTGGTGTGAGCTTCATGTTTTTCTTGTTAAGTACATTGATGTCCTTCTTAGCACTATCCAATTTTTATAGTACTTTGAGGTGGTTTGGACTTATCCCAAGAAGGTACTTCCCTTTATGTTTAATTCTCTCTAATTCCTTTAATTCTTCCATCAACTAGGTAATCTTTTACTTAAATTCATCATGAAGATATTTTGATGAAGCTAATATTGGATCAATAAATAGATTAACTATTCTTTTCTTTCAAAACCTCATTTTCTATATTTATCTCTTGCATGATAGAGTGTAACAAGCTATTTTCTCTCTACACATTGTTGCATTCTTCGACTAGATCTAAATACTTCCTCTCATAAGTAGGTATAGACTTCTTAACAAATGTATAATCAAATTTTAAAGAATAAAAGGCATCACCTAAGTCCATATATTCATCTAAAACATAGGCAAGTACGCATAGATCGTAAGAGATCTTATTGATGCATGTAGTTTCTGCGTCTAAAATAATGGCCATTAATCATAATTCATCCCTTTTGGAGCTCATTCGTGATACTATAATGTGGTTGATGCATGTTGTTGTATTAGGAATTATTTCTTTTGTATTGCCATAAGGTATATGTTGGCTTGATCTGAACTTTATTCTTTTATTATTATTTAATTCTTCACAAAATAAAGGAATCACAGTCTTCTTGTAATATTTCTTAGATTTTTCTCTTTTGTTATTATACATGTCTTATTCCCATTGTGAGCAATATTCACATATTTTATTTTCTGGTTCACCACACTTATTTGGATTAAAAACCTTTTTGTTAGAACTAGATGAAATGTTACATTCCCTAAATATGTTTATTTTCTTGATGATGCCATGGTTTTTGTTAAAATATATATTGAGTCTCCTAAAAAACATGGTTATTTCATCACCATCTTCAATTCCTTCTTTTTCACCATCTTCTTCATCATTATCACCACCATTGGTTTTATCTTTGATTGTAGTTCCTTTCCTTTTGGATGATGTCTCTAGATCCTTTGATTATAATAGCATATCGTATCTTAAGTGAGCTAATGAGTTCTTTAAGGATAAATTTTGACAGAGTCAACAATTTTTGAATTATGGTGACTTTTGGCATCCACTTTTTATTTAAGCTTCTAAAAAAAAAAGCTTACCTTTTCTACTGTTATAAAACTCCTGCCAAGCGATTTGAGTTTGTCAATGATATGAGTAAATCTTATAAGCATATCCTTGACATTATAATCCTTCTACATGGCAAACAATTCATATTTGTGCATAAGCAAGTGAATTTTAGATTGTTTTACCTTACTTGCACATTTGTATGCAAGCTCCAAAGCATCCCATAATACTTTATAATTCTCACAAGTAGATACTCTATCAAATTCATCATGTCTAAGAGCACATTAGAGTATCCCTGTGGCTTCAAAGTCCTTCTCAATCTTGGTGTAGCCTTCATCCATATAATATTTGTCCTACTTTAGAATTTCAACAGCTTTGTCATTGACCTTAGTGATTCTAAAGGGCCATCTTGAATAACTTCCCAACATTGATAGTCAACTCCCTTGATGTAGTTCATCATTTGTTTTTCCACCAAGCATAACTTTTACCATTTAATTGAGGAATCTTGGATCTCATGTATTAAGAATTAAATTACAAAAATATCTTAGAAGTTCTCTAGATATTAATCTCTTGAGAACACTACCTTAATATCGATTGTTAGTTTTCATAGGTACAGTCTATTAGGAGAGAATTGAGTTTTTCCAAATTTCAATTTTTAATGCAGAATTACAAGTATTGTTCAAACTTGTAGAATTAATGTGAGATTAGCTCCTATTATAATATTGTGCACAATCTGTATTTTGGAATTAGATTTCTTGTGATTGTTCTTTGTAGTGTGTAATTGAGTAATTATAGCAAATTAAACAAAGAATGCAAGAGTTGTTATGTAGTTTGATCAACTTTGATCTACATTTATAGATGAATTTGCTTTCTTTGTTAATATACTTCGAAAGTAAAGTTTACAAGGGTGCCTCTTAAATCTACCTCTAGATCTAAGCCTTCCCATAACTAACTCTAATTGTGCTCCCCAAGTACAAACTCTCATCCCTTCTCCCAACTACACCCATAACCCTTACAAATAATGTTTGCATGATAAACAAAGTAACATGAACTCTCTTCCTTCTAAATAAGTGTATTGTTCCTCACTTGCTCTTAACTATAAAGACTAGAAATCTCTAGAATTTAGACTAGCTTGATCACTCTTGATTATTTATCTATCTTCTACTTATTGTTGATATCTTATGGGGCTCTCTATTTTATTGTGCTGAACTCTTCTTTATTATTGTTCATGTGGCTTCTAATCTTGTGGTAGTTCCCTTTAAATGCTATATTGGGATCATCAACTATAGAAATAAAATAGCTTTGAAAACTTTCCATAATTTCTTCCTTGTACATGAAATATGTTCCAGGTTTAGGAAATATTTTCTTCAACATCTACTTTATATAACATTCAATATCATGTTCCTTATTATCCACATAACTGCTCTTTGTGACCATTGTATCAAAAGTGTGAGAGTTGAACTTGATATGAAAACAAAATTGGAAAGTGACGGTTATTTTTGCATTGTTCTTGAAGCGATACTGGGAATGTTTCCTTTCTCGAGCATTATTTTCTTGTTTGAGCATCATAGTCTTCACTCCTTTGAGATTCTTGTCTCTCTTTTTTTATGATATTCGAAGTTTTATAGAATATTTTCTTCAAAAATAGAAATAATTTGTTTATTATTGTTATCGATATCTTATGATGCTCTTTATTTGCTTGCAATCAACTTTTATTTATTATTATTCATGCATCTCATAATCCCATTTTAGTTCCCTTTAAATGTTATACTGGGATCATCAATTATAGAAATAATTTATTCTTGAAAACTTTCCATAATTTATTCCATGCAAATGAAGCTTGTTTCAATTGTAAGAAATGCTGTCTTCAATATATAGTTTCTATAATTGCAATACCCTGGATTTTTAACAAATCTTAATCCTAATTAATTTATATGTTAACCTAAATACTAATATTGGATAATCTATAGTTTTATTTTACCCAAGTCCCTCAACTCTAAATTGAATCTAAATCCTAATTTTGAGTCATCTATATTTTAACCCAAACCTAATCTTAAAATTTTATAGATATAATTTTAGATTTATTTTCCTAAAATTAATGAAATGCCTTGAAAATTCTAATTTTTAAGCATTATAATTAGATAAGGTTTTATTAGAAAAATTAAATAAATGAATTATTTTTATTAAAATAAAAGGGAATTAATTAGGGAAAATCAAGAATAAATGTACAAGTATTTTAATTAGGAAGAAATTTGGATATTTTAGCTAATTAAGGATTTTATTTTGGAAATAAATTAAATAAATTATTTTATCTAAAATAAGAAGGAGAAAATAGTTCCAAATTAATATGAATTTTATAAATAATTTAATTGAAGAAAATTAGGGTATTTTGCTAATTAAAATGGAATTTATGAAAAACCTTTTAAAATCCTTAATTAGACTAAAAATGTATTTCAATATTATTTTATTTAAATATTATTATTTTTAAATATCCCAAATATCCTAATTAATTTAATTAACCTAACACTCATATTTTTATTTTTCCTTATTTCCTTTTTCATTTTCTTTCTTCCTTTTTTTTCTTTTTTTTCTTTTTTTCTTTCTTTTCCTTTCCTCTTCTTTTTTTTTCTCCTTCCCAACCTGGGTCAGCCTGTAGCCCAGTCCTTTCCCATCTTCCTTCTTCCTATAGCGGCCCAACCTACGTGGCTGTTTCTCCTTCCGACGGCCTAACTCCTAAATGCTACATTTTGATAAATCATTATCCATTAGCCGGCCAGTCTCCCCTTCTTTTCTTTTCTTTCTTTTCTCTCCCAGACCGCCTGTCCAGCCCTTTCTTCCTCCTTCCTGCCATCAACTTGTAACTCCACCGCTCACCTCCAAAAATGATGCCACCGATCTCACCGTTTGACCGGCCATTTCCCCTATATTTTTCCCTGTTGATCCATCGACCCCATTGTTCAACCACTTCTTCCTTCTTCTTGTGCATGATTTCCCTCATCCCAGTCAATCACATTCCCAGCCACTACCTAGATTTTTGCTGGCCAAATGACGCCACCGGCAAACCCTAAACCCACTTGCCCTATTCCCTCATCGTCCCACAACCTCACCCTATCATTTAAACCTTATAAATACCCCCCAAATTGAGCTCTATATCGAGCTTTGGTTGTTTTCCCAGAAAACCTACCTTGTGCACTACCGCCATTGGTCAACTCCGCCACCCACTCCCCCCACCTAAGCCTTTTCTGCATTGTCCTCTACCCAAATGTACCTTCCCCCTCCCTCAATTCTTCCTACACGAGCCACCCAGACAATGCAAAGTTCTCTTCTCAATCAACCTATTCTATGGCCCTGCCACCCTTCGTGCCACCATTCGCCACCACTTCCGTCGATTCTTCCACTCCTTTCACCTCCCAAACTATACTGCAGACCACACTCTACCTTCCCCTACCTTTCGTTTCCTCTTTCTCCCTCTCTTCCTCTTTTGCTCTTCTTCTTCCTCTTTAGGCCGCCACCGCCGTGCGCCGCTACCTTTGGTTGTGTCGCTACCTCCATTATGCTCCTCTCCCTCTAGGTATTCTTAAATACCCCAACCCCTACCTTTATTCTCCTTATCCTGTTCCCAACTTTCAAAATTTCCCCTTTTCTTCTCTTTTTCCAGCCACTGCCGCCACCGCATGCACCGCCATCGATGCCGCCTGTCATCACCAGCCCCAGGTTGAACCTTAAACCCTCTCAACCTTTTTTTCCTATTTAATTGAGCTTATTTTATTTTATTTCAATTTTTAACCTATTATTCAAATATTATTATTAGTATTACTACTACTACTACTACTACTACTACTACTACTACTATTACTACTACTACTACTACTACTACTACTACTACTACTACTATTAGGTTCAATATTATTAGTATTATTATCTATTATTAGGGCTGACCCTATTCGGCTGAGTAGATTATTAGTATTAGTATTATTAATATTATTAGTATTATTATGAGTTTTAACTTTATTTATTAATGTTGTTGTTGTTGTTGTTGTTGTTGTTGTTATTATTATTATTACTATTTTTTGAAATTATTATTATTATTATTATTATTATTATTATTATTATTATTATTATTACAACTATTTTACTATTAGTGTTGCTATTATTGTTATTAGTGTTATGCGATTATTATTATTATTTTATTGTTGTTTTTGTTGTTGTTAGTATTATTATTATTATTATTATTATTTTCAATGTTAGTATTATTATTTTATATAGGGCTGAAACCCTATTGTGCTTATTTTGAATTGTAGTAGTAATATTATAAATGTCAAGTCTTATTAATAATTATAATAATAATATTTTTATCATTAGCATTTATTACTATTATTAGTGTTATTATTATTATTATTATTATTATTTAATAAGTTTATTATTATTCAATGTAGGGTCAAAATCCTACTTCATTTTAATTTTGATTATTATCATTACTATTATTACCATTATGATTATTATAATTTTTGCAATATTATTATGGTTTTTATCGTTATTATTATTATTATTACTAAATTTTATTATTAATTTTACTAATGTTATTATTAGTATTATTTTGGCAAAGGGATGAAGCCCTTATCGCACCATTTATTTCAAATCATATTATTATTATTTGTATTTTTAGTATGATTATTGTTACTATTACTATTATTATTATTATTATTATTATTATTATTATTATTATTATTATCATTATTTTTTTTAGTATCTTTGCTATTATTATTTTAGTATCATTATTATTATTATTATTAGGGTAAAGTCTTCAACCTTATATTATCAACTTTTATAATATTACTATTATTTCTTATATTTTTAGCCAAATTTAGTAATTAGTTAATGGCTATTATTATTAATATTTTATTATTTTATCAAAAGCCTAGTCTTAGAATAAGTTAGTAATTAATAGTATTTTTGATAGGAAAGAATCTAAATTTTAGTTTTTTCTTCATATAGGTGAGACCAGTCAAAGCCCTAAGGAAGCGTAGGAGCGTGCTCCAAGACCGGTGTCGTTTTAGGTAAGGGTGTTACTAAGGCCTTATGTGTGTTTATGTGCATTATATGCTTCGTATGCTATGTATTTTATGTTTATCATTTTAATTATTTCATATGTGGTATGATGTGGAGTTGAAGTATATTTTTGTGTATTTGCATGGCATGTGTACTACGTGTATGTGATGAAATATTGTGACATGTGATGTTAGGTTCGTGATCCTTTAGAAATGCATGTGAGGATGTTAATGTGTTTTGTGTGGGGGAAAGGATGAAAAAGGATAATGGGGGAAAGAAGTTGACCAAGGAAAGTAAGTTGACTAAAAGGGAAAAAGGTTGACCAAGAGGAGTAAGTTGATCAAAGGGGAATAAGTTAACTAAAGGGTGTAAGTTGACCTAGGTATTTTAATGATCAATGAGTAGAAGAATAAAATGAGAAATTTATGGTTTTATATGGGAGAATCTAATCTATGGTTTTGTATGGGAGAATCTAATTTGTGGTGTTATATAGGAGGATCTAATCTATGGTTTTGTATGGGAGAATCTAATCTATGGTTTTGTATGAGAAAATCTAATCTATGGTGTAACATGGGAGAATCTAATCTATGGTTTTGTATGGGAGAATTTAATTTATATATATGGTGTTGCATGGGAGGATCAAAATCTAGGGTTTTGTATGGAGGAATCTAGGGTTTTGTATGGTGGTATCTAGGGTTTTATATGGATGGATCTAGGGTTTGTATGAAAAAGTTCGAAGGTTTACATGGGGAGGTTAGCGTCTACATGGGAATAAAGTTTACGTATGAAAAGTTGATTTGGGATGTAAGGAAGGTAATAGAAGGGTTGTTTGGGTGTTGGAATGCTTTGAATGAAAATTGGTATGTGGAACAATATGAGGGTATATAAAAGGTTGAGCTAGGGTTTGGGGTAAAAACCCTAATTTGAGGAGGTGGTAAAAAGGAAAAATAAATGATGGTGAGTGGAGTACGAGATAATGATGGAAATGATCAAGTAAGGATTGGCATGATTAGTATGGAAACATAATAAGTGGAATATGAGAAATAGAAGGGTGACATATGGACATAAGGAAGCTAAGGTTTGTTATGGCTAGTTAGGGTTTGGTGTGGTTACCTAGGGTTTCGTGATCACACATGTACTTAAAGAGTAAGGCATAATGATGAGAGTTGAATCTAAAGGTTGTGATGTATGGAGTGTTAAAAAATTATTTGGGTCGTGTGAATTGGAGTGGGATGGATCACAAAGGTTAAAATTAGGGTTTCGGGATAAAAACCCTAGAGTAAGAAAATAAGTGGACTTAGAGGTGTGTAGTAGTGGGCCTTAACCCACATATTTTGGTATTGAAGTTCTAGTATGAGTTTGAGTATGGATGAAAGGATGTTGGGGTATGTGGAGGTACATGAGTCTGATGATATGGAACGAGTCCGTTGGAGGATAGATGTGGGGAGAGTGAGTCATGCGTGTCTAGGGTGAAAATTTCTGCATAAGATACTTAAGACATTAATCACATAAAGTGGAAGAGTATTGAGTTGGGCCCAGACCGATCCACTGGTATAATAGTGGCTAGGTATTGCGGTATCCTAGAGACTGATCCACCGATGTAAAATAGTGGTAGGGTATGTTACCCTAGTGATCGATCCACCAGCTATAATAGTGGGGGATCCCGAGCTCAATAAACCAAATCTTACAGTTTGCTAATATACTTAAAAGACACTAATTACTTACAGTGGAACACCATGCAAGAAGGGGCTAGAGCGATCCACCAGCATAAAATAGTGGTAGGGTGTGTTTCCCTAGTGATCGATCCATCGGCTAAAATAGTGGCCAGGCACTGGAGTGCCCTGGAGACTGATCCACCGGCTAAAATAGTGGGGTTCTCGTACTCCTGTGGACTTGATAAAGAGCATGGTGTGAAAAGAGTTTCAATAAGAGATTAATTAAGTAATTAATCCGGACTATAAATAGGCCTTTATGTATCTACTCGAATGATTATATGATATTATGTTATCATGATGGATTATGCTATTTTATTTCTTCTGCATTATTTATTTGATTTTATGTATTGGCCTTAGTACACGGTTGCCTCGCTTAGTACGTAGCGTACTGATCACCCTTTTCATGGGTGCTACTCATTCCCACGAGTAGTAGGCTATAATACCCCAAGTCTATACAACCACGTGGGGCTACCTTAGAGCGCTTTCGGATTGGTTAGCTGGCCCTATAGATCAACACGAGTCCTTTCAGCGCGCTTTGTCCTCACTCACATACTTCTCGAGAAATTTTTAGAAAATTTTTGAAACTTCCCAGGATAGTCACCCATCCTAAAAATTGCTCCACGCCCAACACGCTTAACTATGGAGTCTTAGGACAGAATCACCAAAAGGATGGTATACCATGTTGATATAAGTAGCCAAATCAATCCTTATAACACTCTGCTCAATTTGGGGTATTACATTCATCCCCACTTAAAGAATGCAACGTCCTCATTGTGCCTCAACCATTAACTGTCTCAATATAGTTTAACCCAAGAATCATCCTGCTAGGTGGCTGACTGGCTCATCCAAGTTCAACTCACGGTCGCGGTTTCGCTCTGACGCCAACTTGTAACACCCCGAATCGATACGACCACGCGGAGGCTACCTTGGAGCGCTTTTGGATTAATTGGTTGGCTCTATAGATCAATACAAGTCCTTTTAGTGCGCTTTGTCCTTACTCACACACTTCTCGAAAAATTTTCAGAAAATTTTTCGAAACCTCCCAGGAGGGTCACCCATCCTAAAAATTACTCCACGGCCAGCACGCTTAACTTTGGAGTTCTTAGGATAGAATCACCAAAAAGATAGTATACCATGTTGATATAAGTAGCCAAATCAATCCTTATAACACTTTGCTTAATTTGGAGTATTACATAAGTCCTTCTGACTTTATACAGGTGGGCGAGACATCAGGCGGAGCTGAGTGTTGAGTATATATTTGGCTCCAAGCTCTAGAGTAGTGTGGTCGGATCTACTCTTCTTATTATTTTATCTCCTCCTGTTATTTCTTTTGTATCATATTTACCCTTTTATGATATATTACTTTGTATTGAGTATTTTAATTAAACCTCTTATTGATTGTAAGATTATTCCCTCCGAGGAATTTTGATTTCACACTCTAATTTCTATCTTATTATTGATTATAAACTTTATTGTGTACTCTCATTTCTATGCTTTGATCTTTTTAATTCATTTTATGAACTCTCAGTTTAAATTCAAAAATAATCTTTTTAGCCTTAACACTTAGTAGTGGAACGATCGAAGTAAATCGGTCTGGTATTAAGTGTGGCGGTAACATCTCTAGAATTCACAAGTTTTCCATTTTAAATTCTTCTACTTTGGAATAAAAAAGTAGTGAATTTTGGGGTGTTACAATTTAAGCCTAAACCTATATCTAATCCTAAACATAAAAAAATTACTTTTCCTTTTTCCTTTTTTCTTTTATATCATTTATTTTTCCTTTTTTTCTTTTTTTTCTTTTTTCTCTTTCTTTCCTTTTTTCTTTTCCCCTGGCCTCCAACCCATGACTCTTCTTTCTTTCTTTTCCCCTACCTACATGCCTAAATCAACCCATTTTTCTATTTTTTCCCTATCGCACATGCCTCTCTCTTCCTTTTCTTTACTCCTTTCCTTTTTTAGACAAATAAGCCCTTATGCACCCCCAACCCCAATCACCCTCTTTCTTTCCTCTCCCAACCATGCAGCTTGTTCCCCCATCACCTACCCTACACAACCCTTCATTGACTAACGTCTTCACCACACCAACCCCTGTCAACCCATCACTGGCACCCTCTACCATTTTCTTTTCCTCACCACCCCCTCGCACGCTTAAGCCAACATTTCTCGTCATTTTGCTTCCCTTCCTCTTCATGAAGCCATGCATGTCCTTATGATGTGTGATTTGATCTTACATGCTTAGTAAGCTAGGGTTTTCCTAACATAGTTTCAGTGTTGTAGCTCAAGAAGATGTGTTTGTGAGTTTCCACCACATCGTGAATCATGGTGAACCGGTGCACCTACCGGCATGGTCTATGCTCGGGATTCGAAATCTCTTCACATCTCTAAAGGAAGTCGTATGGAGGTTATGGGCATGAAGTTAAGGATTTACTACTTCTTCACCTAGCTATGGTGATTCGACTAAGGCTATAGGTCATATTCATAAAGGTGATAGTTGGCGATCGTAGAAGACTTCTTGAGCACTTATGCTTTAGGACACAGATAATGCAATTTTAGTGGGTCATTTGAAGATGCAATCACTTAGAGATGAGTCTTTCCTTGAGTTTCATAGAGATTTTGGGCATCAAGATGTTTTCTTTCAGGATCCCCACCTTGGATGCACACTCGATACCATTCGTTTTACCATGAGCCCGTGGATTCAATCACAAAATGTAGCCATAAATATCAACTCAGCAACGATTAGATCATAGAAGAGTGAAAGGTGACCCTTTGGTAGTCTTTAGATCATGACAAATCGAGACAGGGGTACTCTAACCATCCCCTTATTCTTTTCACGTTACATTTCTTATGGACTTGTCATTTACCCCCACTTTAATCTTTGGCTTGGATGTACTTCATTTTTGGGTTTCTGATCCGAGATTTTATTTTACTCTTTTTCTAATCTGCATCCTTACCCTATCTACTTTTTTGTCTTCATTACCATCTTCTTCACTATTTTTGTGAAGTTTTTCCCTAATCAGAGACCTCTTTTAAGAGGGTAATAACCCAAATTATCAACCTTGATTCCTTATAATATTTGCCTTGTAATCCTTAAAGACCACTACATGGTCTAATAATTCCATATTTACCCTTGCTAACATTTGATTAATTAATCACTTTTCCTATCCTTGTAACCCTCTGCCCTCCATCTCCTTATCCATTCGAATGAGTACATTTTCGATCCTACCCATATGATCAGAACCATGAAATCAAGCTAGATGATTTATTATCTTATAACAAGAAACCCTTGCATATTCTTGATACCAAGATAAGTTAGACCTAAATGAGTTCATTTCCATTCATAAGATTATCTAGATCCACCATGGAGTAGAGGAGGCAACCTTAGAGATAGATAAGGGCATGTGTGAGTCGCATTTTGAGTTTTCAACGCATATGTGTTAGGTTTCGAGGTTCTTTATCATTTAAAGGTTAGTACATGGTAATGTAGTATCAACTTCATTAGAAATAACCACTGAGATCACTTTTCAGGGACAAAGTCTCTTTTAAGGGGGATAGAGATGCAATACCCTAATTTTTTTTTATCTAAACCTAATCCTGATTAATTTATATTTTGACCTAAATCCTAATATTAGATAATCAATAATTTCATTTTACCCAAGTTTCAAAACCCTAAATTGAATCTAGATCATAATTTTATGTCATTTATATTTTAACCCAACCCTAACCTCAAAAAATTTATAGATAGAATTTTAGATTTATTTTTCTAAAATTTAAACCTAAACCTAATACAATTTTTCCTTTTCCTTTT
Source organism: Tamarix chinensis (assembly GCA_030549775.1). Taxonomy (NCBI): domain Eukaryota; kingdom Viridiplantae; phylum Streptophyta; class Magnoliopsida; order Caryophyllales; family Tamaricaceae; genus Tamarix; species Tamarix chinensis. The sequence continues at coordinate 105,770,760 of CM060171.1, read as the reverse complement.
CCCTTTTTTTCATTATTTCCTTTTTCCTTTTCTCCTGGCCTCCAACTCAACCCATCTCCCTTCCTTCTTTCTTTTTCCCTAGGCTACACACCTAACACAACCCATTTTTTTTCATTTCCCCTACCTCCCTCTTTCTTTCCCTTTCCTCCGTTCCTCCTTTCCTCTTTTGGCTAAAAAGGCCCTCATGCACCCTTTCCTCTATCATCCTCCTTTTCTTTCTTAGCCATGTGGCTTGCTCCCCCATCACCCTACCACCTCCTCACATCCCTACACAACCCTTCACTGCCTACCTTTTGCACCACACTAACCTTTGCCAACAGATCTCCTACACCCTCTACCATTTTCTTTTACTTAACCTCCCTCGTATGCTTGAGCCGGTAATACCTGCCATTTTGCTTCCTCTCCCCTTCACCCCAACCATGTATATCTTATATATATACATGTAGGCACACTTCCACCCTCTATATTCTTCCTCTTTCCTTTCCTCCTCCCGTTCAATCTATTATTGAGCCTCTCCAACCTTCTTGATTTGTTTTTATCGCCACCTAATGTCACATCTAGTGCTACCACTAAGCTTTCTTTCTCCTCCTATCCTTGCCCTACCGTCAATCACAACCCCAACCCCCACCTTCCTTTCTCTCCTCTCCCTTCCGAGCCATTACCAACAACACCCTTAATCTCAGCCACCACTGTAGGTCACCACCATTGCCCAACCATCACTGACCAACACCAATTCCACCATCTTCAGTATAAAGCACCAATCTAATCGCCACCAACTCCACCACATCACCACCTTACTCACCACCCCTAGTAGCATAATCGTCATCATTGCCACCCCTTACTACTAATCATCACCATCGCCATGTCCTCCACCATTGTGCACCACCCTACCCTAGCCTTCCACTTTCGGTTACCTCTCATTTTTCTTCCTCTCCCTTACCTTAGTCTTCCCTTGATTAAATTTTTCCCAAGTTTGATTTTGTGTATTTTAGCTTCTAAATGATATTCTAGTGTTTTTTAAGGAGGAAGTGTAGGTCTTACATGCTTAGTGATTGGATCCAATTTGGTAATAATACATGTCATAGTTAAGATTTTTATGTGAAAAATGTGTATTTTTGTTTGTGTATCATACTTGAAATTGTTAGATGAAAAATATTATTATGATAATGGTACTACATGATATATGGTGTTATGAAAGCATAAGTTTGTGTATCTTGTTTAGTGAGATAAATTTTAAACATGAAATATTTATATATAATTGTAGTTATGCATTTTTATGGTGATAGTATGCATGAGAGGTTGAAAGATCATTCATATTGAGAATCGTGAGATTTTGATAGAAAAATAGGTAGTATAGTTATCTTAGGAATATTTTGGTTAATAGGAAAATGACTTTACGCATGAATAGTAAATCATAAGAGTGGAATCATTATCAAATGTACGAAATGTTGGACTTTGATGATAAAATATGGATATGATGTTAAAGTTAGCATCTTAAGCATACATATAAAATTTGGGAGTCATGTGAGTCTCACGAGAAGAGTTACGATTAAATTGTGAAATTAAGATTTTAGGGGAAACTTATGAATAGTAACTTCAATGGCAGCCTATTATCATATGTGTGAAACATTAAAGTTAGGCCATAATTTTTGGGTATGTTATCAATAATATTATTTTAGGGATAGGCATTGAAAATGGTGATAAAATGAATAACAGGGAGGAACTTATGGTCGACTTATGAAAAGTAGGGTTTCGTAGGAGGAGTGTGGCCTTTTCCTCATAGAGGAGTATTGATATTCATGTGGTTGTACTTTATGTGGTTCAGGTGAGTATGTTATGATATATTATGTACCTTTCATGTCTGCCTATGTGTATATATGAGAACCTTGAGAAATACCAATTTGAATAATATATTAATTATTTAAAGTGAAAGATTACATGAGGCAGAACCTGGATCCGTTCCACCAGACGATGATAGTGGCTTAGGTGTGTTTTTCCTTGATAGGTATTTTAGACTATTCCACTAGTTTAAGAATAGTGGTCATGCACATTTTTCCTTGAGAGGTGTTGGTTCTGTTCCATCGGTTTAAAAATTATGGGGGTCTCTAAACTTAACATATTAAGAATATGGCATTAGGATTGTAATTAATAATAGATCTCTAGAATTAATTTTATCTTACCTTATATAGCATGTTGCTTATGCACTTATATGTTTTATGTTACATATGCCTAGTTATGACTGTATAATTACCTTACTTATCATGTAGCGTACCGATCATCCTTTATATGGATGTTGCTCATTCCCATGAGCAAACCCGCCTTATTTTGCACGTGATTATTGATTTTTTACTTTTAATTTGCTCACCTTAGGTGATTGCTAATCAAGTTGTTAAAGGATATGATTATTTAGATATCTCTATCTTTCTTTGGACTCTTAGTCCTCTATTTTCATTTTATATGTTTCTTTCTCTCTTTTTCATATCATGTATCACAATGGAATCATGTACTTCTTGCACCTGATTCCTACGTACGAGGTTAATATTTCCTTGCACTCGACATATAATAGAAATAGGGAGTGCCTTTTCTATATTAGATGTTGTGTGACACATCTACGTTTTGTGTTTTGGTTTCCGCAATTAACTATTTTAAACCAAAATTTTAAGTTCTAAAATTTCGTTGTGTTACAATAATATTTAATATTATGTTCCTTATTATCTACATAATTTTTATTTTTGACCATTGTATCAAATCATAATTTTTATTTGTGACCATTGTAACAAATTCATGTGAACTAGACTTGATATGAAAACAAAACTAGAAAGCAACATATATGTTTATGCACTTTTCTCAATGCAGTGTTGGGAGTGGCTTCCTTTATTGATCATTATTTCTTATTAAAACACCATAATCTTCATCCTTATGAGATCTTTGTATTTTTATGATATTTGAAGATTTGTAGAATGTTCCTTTGACTCTTATCTTCAAAATAACTAATGTTGTGATTATCTTAACCATTGTCATGAGATATCTTTATGCACATGTCTGATCATTGTGCATGGTTTCATTAACGCTAAGTCTTGCATCGAGTATGAGTTAGGCGTACGGTCACACTTCTTTGACGGTTGATGTGACTATAATATCCATGGTTTTAGTTATATTTGTTTTTTCATTCTCTTAAACATACCTTTTTTTGGTTGTAATGTTTGAAGTGTTATAACAAGTTATGAATAAATTAATGTTTTTGAGAAGGGGTATTATATAGACCCTTCAATATAACCACTAGGCTATTATAATATAATACAAAATAATGATATTTCTTCTACCAAGGGATGTTCAAGTGATTAGATATTTATCAATTTGATTTTCTATCTAATTTGACGGGATCCAAAAATAAATAATTGATTTAGTTAATAAAAGTTAAACGAATCACATATTTTATATGATAAATACATAATATTTGAATTGTATAAATATGCATATTTAAAACAATATTATAAACATTAACTTTTGTGATTATATAAAATAATAATATATTATTTATATTTTTGAAATAATTATATGGTTATTCTAGTAATTATATAGTCATTTGATGACCATTACACTATAAAATTTAATTTAGAGGGTAGTTTCTAAGATTTTTTTTTGTTCAAAGTTTGGCAATATAATTCAACATACTCTTTTTAGATAAAATAAGACACCCATAAAAATATGAACATGAATATTATTTGACTCTAGATTCATATTTTTAAAAGGTTTATTATAGAAGCCTTTAAAATAGATTAATTATAATATTCATATGAAAGCTTAGTATTTTTCATATCCGATCAGTATTTGATTTATATATGTATACGCCCAAAATTTTTGATATATGATTTAATTGTTAGATTTTGAAAGGATACAATTTTTTACATTTGAACACCTATAACTATGCATATTATATCATGTGAATAATGATACAATGCCACGTGTCACTTGTTGCATGTTTACAATTTCTCTCTCTTCATAACTAATTTATTTTTAGTTTTATCTATAAAATAAAATATAAGATAGATTTTTATTTTTATTTTAAAAATGCTCTATAAATAGAGACTCATATTAATATAGTTATGGTTAAAATAGAATATGGTAAAATATCATCTTTAGTAGACTAATGATAATGATGGCATTTAAGTAGAGTAAAGGTGATTGATATTGAAAATAATGGTAAAAATAAATAAATAAGTAAAGCAAGGTGTGACACATGTACATGAATAATGAAATATCACGAGAATAATATTGAATACAATAGTAAATTTTAGTAAAATAATAATGAAATATATGCATATCAATAACAAACGATAAATAAATATAGTAATGATAAATGATATATACAATAATAATGAAAGATCACGAGAATCATATTTAAATTAAGAAGTAAATTTTAATAAATTTTACAATGAAAACTTAGTAAAATTAAAATATAAGATTAAAATAAATAAGGTGGAAGATCAATATAATACTTGTGAAATAATAGTAAAAATAGGATAAAATAATAATATAATTGGGTGAAAGATTAGTATAACTAACATGAAAGATCAATACGATAGATTATCAAATGATTGGTAAAATGTATGTACTACAATGACTAAAAATATATACAAAATATTATTTTTATGTCAAAAGTATTTCAATAAAGATGTTTATTTGTAGGGAAAAATATCATGAAAATTTTGATATAATTATTGTTTTTAATATCTAAAATTAAAGTAAATTTATTTATTGAAATGACAATTTCCCTACCTCTCAAAATGTATATGCTATAATTAGGTGCATGTTTTGTGCAAAGTAGAAGAAAAACGTGTAATTGGTAATGGTAAGTTTTGTGATCTTAAAGCCTTGTTTTAAGCAAAACTTTCCCCCGTACATATCTATCTCATTATAGAAAGAAATTCAACATGACTTGTTAAATGATTTTACCAATGCACCATATCATTCTCTACCATTAATCCACAATAAATCAATATAAATGTTATGCATATAACAATTATAATCATAACTATAGTTATAACTACGTAGATAATTTTTGTTGAGTCAATATTATTATATGTATACTAATTATAACTATAATTGTAGTGTATAACTATATTAATTATTTTAATAGTGATAGTGATTATTATTATTATTATTATCATTATTATTGATAAAAGTATGTGATTATTACCACAAAATAGCTCGGTGTTTTTAGAATTAATAAGCATGCATTATTAAATAAATCATGTCCTTATATAATGAAAGGAAATTATATAAGAGAGTTGTAATAATTGTGCTTGACTTGGTCATCGATCATGGATAGAATGGCGATTATTATATAACAATTTGGTGATTTTACAGCCATATAGTGGTAATTATTATTATTATTACTATTATTATTATTATATATCATAATTATGAATATAATTATATTATAAGATAATAATTATAATTAATATAATTAATTAAATAATGATCATCACTTATAGAGGAGTGATTACATACTACGTACAATATTAGTGATAATCTTATATACTTTAGCGATTATCTTGTAAGCATTGGTGATTACATTGTATATAATAGTGATTATATAATTCATATTCTAGTCTCTTAAACTCTACATTATAAACATATTTTTCATTTACCAAAACTCCATGTCTCATTCTCAGTGAGTATCATATTCAGTAAAATCATTAGTGATTATTCTATACGTGTTGGTCTCCTCACCTGTGTGTTTTAAATTATTTTTTCATTTACCAACACTATAATAACCCCATATTTTTTTCAAAACCTAATCTATAGGTGATTAGTTACCTAATCCCTTCTCTAAACTTATGTATTATTCAGACACCTTACATATACTTCTCAAACCCTAATTTTACCTTCCTACCCTTCAAAACTATTGATTGGTGACCGATTGAGTCGTACATTCAGTTGAATGGCCAGCAACACCTAAAACCCTATCGTCCAAGGCTCAAGCAATTGATTGCCAACCTCTTCCCATTAACCAACGTCGGGTGATTTTCATCATTTTATATTTTATTAATTTTTTTACTTTAAATCAATCTCTATACCCAATATTTTTATATATTTAGGTTCCTAAATTAATTCATTGCCTTTTCTTGATGTTTAGGAGTTATTTGATTATTTTTCCCATGTTTAACAATTTATTGAACTTTCAACTTTACGTAAGCCATTTTTAATCTTTGGTGACTTTCTTCGTAATAAACTTCAAAAATCTAACTTTTTGATGCTCCATGATTAGATCTCATATGATACTTGCTCATTCAATCAAAATATAACCATAACCACCTCCATCACCATCCACTAACTCTTTTACACTCTCACATCTATGCCAATCACTTCTATCACTCTGTTTGCTTGCAAGCAACCTTCCATTTGTTTTTTTTTCTCTTTCTTCTTCCTTAGTTGGAAACAATAAAGTTTTCATTGCTATTTGTTGATCATTTTCACACTTAGCCAATTTTTTGTATTCCAACTTTGCTTTTATCCTCTCTCATATTTTCTTGCTCTTCATTGTGCTTATTCTTGTTTTCCCCTTAGTGTCAAGCCCATCTTATATCTTTCTCTCCATTTATCTTTCACCCTATTAGTACTAAAATCTTAAGTTTAGCCATTTTTTAAATAGAAGAATATTGATTAGTGAATATTTTTCCAAGCTTGTCCCTAAGCCATTTTTTAATTTTAAGGGTTATTCTTGCCTCTTTTAATCTTTTCTCTTTTAACCCTTGCCATTCTATTTATCTAATTCTTGTTTTTATTATTTCATATTATCAAAAGGTGGAAGTTGAAGTCTAGGATTACTGTGTGCTAAAAGATTGGAGTAACTTCGATAATATATATATATATATATATATATATATATATATATAATGTCTAGTAGAAGCCTTGCTCATGGTAGTTTCAAGAAATATTCTAAATGACAAGGATGCTTAGATATTATGGTGTTGAATTGAGTATGAATGTACATAATTTTTTTTTTCCGGTTCAGGTACCAAAAAAAGATTTTACTTACAAAAATAATTATCTTATATAATTATTTATTTTAAAATTTGTCTACCCTAAAAAAATTATAAATTGCCGTAGCCTAAAAGCCACGGAAAAATTAGAAAAAAAATATTGAAAAAAAGGGGAGAGAAAAAAGGCAAATGGAAAAATTACACGCATCGTATGGTGCGGTTACTCACACCGTAAAGCGCCCCAGTAGGGTTTATAACAGTAAGTTTAGCCACTACCTCCATCTATCTGCCGCTCTGGCTAGGGTTTCTCTTTCTCTCTATTTGCTGTTGCGATCTTCTATTTTCTCTCTCACTTCTGCCAATTGCTTCCACTGCGGTTGGATTCGAATTCATTCATGGCGTTAAGGAGGAACTAGGGCTAACTTGTTGCTCGTGTTTAAAATACCGAGAGAAGAAAAGGGATTAGTTGAAGGGCCTTCGGAGGATTAACTCGGGGAAAATAATGGCGACCAAAAATCCTTTTGATTTATTGGGCGATGACGACAACGACGACCCAAGTCAGCTTATTGCTACTGCTCAGCAGCAAAAGGTCGCTGCTGCAGCATCTGCAACGGCTGGGGGTAAGAAGTCTTCGGCTCCGGCCTCTGGTGCCCCTACTAAGCCCGCTAAGCTCCCCGCCAGAACCACTCCCCCTACTCAAGCTGGTCAGCCTCATCTTTGTTTTCCCCTTCCATATATTTTTAATTCAATGTTTTGGTGCATCTATTTGCTGTTATGGATACGGGATGAACTTATTCGATCTTCTTTCTTTTTGTAGTCGCTGATATATTATTCTTGGAAATGATTCACCTGAGGTCTCATTTGAATATTTGAACACTTGAATATGCAAACATTATTTACTATAGAAGACGGTTAGGGGTTGAACTTCTACCTGACTTTTTCTAGGTCTTATGAATTTGTTAGTTGGGGTATTTATATGACAATGAATGTGACGTATAGGATTTGAACCTATCTTACATTTGACAATACTAGACGCGATTGTTGTACTTTGTTTTAAAAAGGCACTACTGGCAAAAATCTCTGCTATTTTCTGCATTTTGATTTGACAGAATAGCCGAACTATGTTAACTCTTCGCGAGTTTAGTGGTTTTTTTTTTAGTGTGCCCCCGTGATAATGAAAATGATTGTTCCACTTTGTATATGCAGTCCGTTCAATCTTCTTAATTAGAGTAGATAGGTATTGATATTGTTTTGCTGTTAGGCCCAAAGCTATGGTATGGGATGTTATCTTAAACATCCCGTTCAATCTATTGACTGGACATCCCCAGCTCAATGTGTCCTTTCTGAGTATTGTTTAGTTAGAAGTGTGACCATTTTGTTTTGGGTGAATGGATTATATTTATCATTTTTCCCCTCTTTTCTCACAAGAAGTAAACCAGCTATCAATCTGTTTTAGATTTCTGCGAGACTCAAATTAATGTTGACATTAAGCTAGTGATATTTCATTGACTTATGACTCTTGTTTGACACTGCCAGTGAGGGAGTCGAGAAATGAAGGGGGGCGTGGTGGTGGTGGTCGTGGCGCTGGACGTGGCAGTGGTCGTGGACGAGGTGGATACTACCGTGATTCAGGTACCAACGAAAACATTTTAAGCGGCGATAATGGATTTTCTGGAGGGGAGATGGAGCCAGGAAGGCTTTCTGAAAGACGCCCCTATGTTGGACCTCGAGGAGGTTTCCGTGGTGGTAGGCGTGGTGGTTTTAGCAATGAAGAAGGTGGTGAGGGTGAACGACCTAGGAGGGTGTATGATCGTCGTAGCGGCACCGGTCGTGGGTTGGTGTTTCTGTCATATTCAAGAACCATTTTTAAATGATACCCTGTAAGCTTATTTTGTTGTAAAGTTTGATCTTAGTTAATCCTGTTTGCAGCAGTGATTTCAAACGTGATGGAGCTGGTCGTGGAAATTGGGGGACTGCTGCTGATGAGATTGCTCCGTAAGTTTCTTTTATTCTTGATTGATAACCCCTGCAAATTGGTTGAATATATCTTCTATGTTATAGAAAAGGAAAGTTTTGATTTTCGCTCTTATGGAAACCTAGAGTGATCGAGGAGCCTGTTGGAGAAAATGAAACAATTGCTCCAGCGGTTGAAAAGCAGCCTAATGAGGAAGAGAATGTTGATGCTGATAAGGAGAATCCAGCTAATGAGACTGAAGAGAAGGAACCTGAAGAAAAGGTGGATCTTTTTTCATCGTCTAGCTGTAAAAAGCTGACTTTGCTTATGGTTTGTTTGGATCAGGGTGAGGGTAGACGTTTAAAATTTTAAAATGCTGTTTGAATAATATTTAATTTATTGGATGTAAAAATTATTATAATTTGGGGTGAATGTGTGTTTTTACCCTTCGTCCTGATTTACCCCAAACCTAGGTGAATATTTCTAAGTAGGTTCTCAAACAGGGTTATATGGAGGGGAATGATTTCATTTAGCCCTATTCATCCCTAATCAAATGGACACTTGACTAAGGTTCTGTGACTGTCATCCTTATCAATCTTTTATTGCAGTAAGGAGCAACTGTGAAAAGATTTGATTGAGCTGCTAATTTGTGCAGCATTTTTTAATTAATCAAAAGCTGCTTACTGTGTATTATAACCTCTTTACCTGGATTCAGCTGCACGTGTTCTTCATTCCCATTCTGTTGTGTCATCAATTATCTCCCTTAAGAGCATGATGAGAAAAATGTCTGTAGCTAAAGCCCTTATTAATCCTACTCAGTTTGTCAGTAATCCTGGTCTTGGCTGGCCTATGATCTGTTATCTATTTGACCTATTGTTACTTCTATGCTTTTGGATTAAATTTTCATGATACTGAAGTATTTACACATGATATGCGTTGTTGTCTCGATTTGGAGCACAAGTAATGTGCAGGCTATGATGGAGAATGTATAAACTTGTTTGTTATGAAGTTTCTGCTTCAAGTTTGATGAGCCTTGCATCTGAAGTTATTTGACATTGCTCTTTATTCTTTTCCAGCAAATGACACTTGAAGAGTATGAGAAAGTACTTGAAGAAAAGAGAAAGGCTTTGCTTCCATCAAAAACTGAGGAGAGGAAAGTAGATACCAAAGAGTTTGAAACTATGCAGTTGATCTCCAGGAAAAAAGACGACGATGAAGTCTTTATCAAGCTGGTGAAATACCTTGCCTGCTGTTATTCTGAGTAATTCATTTTTTGTTGGTGAAAATCCTCGTGACCTTTGTTTTTTAACCCCCTTGTAGGGCTCTGAAAAGGACAAACGCCGGGAGGCTGCTGAGAAGGAAGAGAGAGCTAAGAAGGTATGTTGATGTTCTGGAGAACATGGCTGCTCTTCGCTATCTGCAGTAGGCAAGCAGTATTTTTTTTTTGTTTTTTTTGTGGTGGGGGGGGGTTACGGGAACTGAACTGAAGTTGGTTCAATTACGTGATGCATAAGCTCATTATCTTAAAAGTATGTCGTCCTGTATTGTGCTGATGTATTGTGCCTTTCTGGTTTGATAGATCAGGTTCATCGATGGGCATTTCTGTCTAGTTGTTGAAGCCTAAAGTGACACTCCAGTATTTGCTACACTTCGTGACTATGGACATTTTATCCTGCTGTTTTTGCAGGTGAGCATCAATGAGTTCTTGAAGCCTGCTGACGGGGAAGTATACTACAGATCTGGTGGACGTGGTAGAGGCCGAGGTCGTGGATCAAGGGGAGGATTTGGTGGTAACAATCCTTTTAACATGGCTATCCCTAAAATTGAAGATCCCGGACAGTTCCCATCCTTGGGAGCTAAATGAGACGCACGCAGCTTGTTCTAAGACTTATTTTTGGCTCTTATTTTTTTTTCTCCCCTTTGCTTTCTGTTTTCCTTTTTAACTCCTGTCTCTGGGAACGCCTATTTATGTTGGTGAGGAGGTGGTTAGTGGAAGAACAATGGCAGGAATAATTTGTTTTCCTGTATCATGAGTGTAAATTTAAGATGTTTTTCATCTTGCAATTCTGGGTATTTTTGTCTGTTTGATCTTTCTTAGATTAGTCAGTCTGTCGGTTGTATGTTGCCGGTTAGTGCTAGAATATCTGGAGCTTAGAAATTGTCCTTTCGTCTGGACCGTGTTTTCCGGCCATGTGTTGTAGTAAGCGTCTGATAAGTGAGCAGAGCGAGCCCTTTTTGAGAGTAATGGGAGATCTATAGAAGAGTATATACATCGGGGGTTTGATAGAAAAAATTAGAACCAAAAAGATCAACAAACAAAGTATTAAGGTTTTTAATTTTATAAAAAAGTGGAGTGGCTGTACTACATGTAGAACTTGTTCTATGTAAGATTGGCTGAAAAATATTGAACGAAACAACAGCGGAGGGAAAGGTAGATCATAGGTGGTGAGGACTTAATTTTATTTTATTGATGCATGTAAATTTTGTTTGATTTGTTTCTGTTCTATATTTTTTAATTTTCACTATTATGACTTTTTTTTAATATATATGTATAATTATACTTTATAATTTAATTTATTTTTATCGAATATTCGTTTCTTTTCATTTTCGTTCATGTATTTGTATAACAATGTTCAACCCGAGAGACTCCAATAACGCATCTTATTAAGGACAGGTGATACAAATCTGACTACCTAAGGCCCGAGCTACTAAGTAGAATGTTAGATAAATTGATATATTCTTTGCTTGTCATTTTCATAATTATCCTCACTATTGTATATATATTAGATGTCTTGTTCTTGCTAAATTGTCCTGTTCTATTAGGATGACAAGAGACCTTTTTTTTAGAGTGGATTAAATCTATAATATAATAATTATATAAAAATATAATTTTCTGACAAATGATATGTTGACAAAAATTTTCGCCTATTTGTAGCAATTATTACTTATAAATTGATTATTCAATATAATCATTTGGTTACAATAATTCAATGATGCAATTATAAATTCTGACTTATATACTAACCGAAAAGTATTAAATTACCTAAGCTATATATGAGTAACAATTTCAATAAATCAATGTTACAGACCTTCAATTTTTTAATTATTTTGCATATTATATTAAATGGTGTCTCTTTATGTTTCTGATTATACATTCATCAAAATTAAACTATAGTAATAAATGACATTCATTTAATTTTTATCTTCAATTAGTTGACTTTAAAAAACTAATGACAAAAAAAACAAAAAAAAAATGTTGGGCTATTATTAAAAAAAATTAGTTTTCAGTTCTGATTAGTTGTACATTGCAATATCTAAAGTTACACATCATAACAGGCTTAAAATTTTTAATATGCAATAACGATGAAAATGAAAGTAAATCCACAACAAATATTATATTTAAAAATATATTTTAAAATATCTAGCTAGATTATATATTTCCTTATTCAATTGTTTGTCATTTATAAATAAAGTGTATTATTTTGTTATTTTATTTTTTAACTAATAATTTATCCTTTATAATAATTATAATGTCTTTTTATAATTTTATTACTTTTTATATTATATTTTTTATTTTTTATTTTAAAATTTATTATCATAATATTTTAAACTCTATTCGGATATCACTTATTATTAGGGACAAGTGATATTAGTTGATTCCCCATAAATGATACTAGTAGAAAAACAAGAGTAGAATATTGAACCTCTTTTCCCTCTTTAAGTTTCTCCCCCTATTCCTTCCTACTTCTCTGTTCTTGCTCCCCGGTACTTCTGTCTTGGAGCTTGACCAGTGACCACTGCTGATAAGTGGTCACTATCATCTCCAAAAATCAGGCCTGCACCAATCAACATTGGGTTCTCGTTGAGGAGTGTCATGGCAGCCATGACTCAACTCCAAACCATTCCTCTAACACTCCCACACAATCACTGCCATTATGCTGCCTTACTTACACAAAGATGTATGCTAAGACTAAGACCTCTGCTTTTACTGTGACAAGCATTACCGTCCCGAGCATAAATGCAAATCAAGCCATGCTGTGTTCGTGTTCTCAGATGAAGTCAACATCTATTCCCCATTTGATGAATTGATGAACTCCAACTTTTCAAACGGAAGAGCTTCCTTCAATCCAACGCGACATATCCTTGATATCCGAAGCAGAGAAATCCATTGTCCACGACACACCATTGGTCCCCATCACAACAAAGCCACCGTCAACGCCATCTACAGAAACCAACCCACAACCACTATTGACACCCCCACCTATGCTGAATAACATTGACAACTCTCAACCTCCACCACTAGCAGGGCCACAACTCACAAGATAAAAATCCCAAACCCCCGTCAACTTCATCTTTAGAGTGTAACAGATTATAACCCCGTGAGATGCACAAAGATCCTTAGATGTAAAACTATAATTTACTTTTGGTAATTTAAATATTTAATGTATATAACGTTCAGTAATAAGTTAATTAAAAATTATTTAAATGTACATAATGTGATATGATATATAGGTAGACATCCGTACAACTACATGGTCAAAATTTGCCTTTGCTACTTGTATAGGCAAATTTTCAAATCCATACCATGTTCTATGTGCTATCTATTTTTATATATTTCTTACAATTGCAATAATAATAGCAATAACATTCTTATTAAAATTATTATCTCTTTTTATTAAATTTCTATTTTATAAATTCATATTGTTGGAAGTCAAATTTTGAATAACACATTAGAAGGTGTGGTATTTCTTATGATTCGATAAATTCTATTTATAAAATATAAAATCACACAAATATAATAATAATATATGAAATCTTATCTATGATATTTATATATTAAGATTGCTTTTGTAGAAATCTCAAACCATTTAATTTGTAAATTTACTTTTACATATTCCATTATCCAACCTAATTTTGCAACTTTGAGATTTTGCTTCTTCTATAAGCAAATTCTCAGTATAGAGAAACTATAATTATATCGATAATTCAATATTCGAACTAATAAAAATTTATATCAATATAGAATATTATAATTATAATTATAATTAAATTTTGCAACTTATATATGTAAATTTTCAAGTCCAGAGCATATACTATCTATTATCTATTTTTGTAATTATTATAATTATAATTATAACTACATCATTAATAACAATCTTATTTAACATTTTTTTTTGTGATTTTCTATTCTATTAACTCATATTATTGGAAGCAATTATTTATTTATTTATAACACAAAAAAGGTTCAACCCAATATTATTTTGGAGCCCACAATGTACCCGCCCCAACAAATTTTCAAATAAGACTACTTTCTACCCATCCCTATTATCAATGTTAGATGTTGATTTCAATATAAACTAAATCTCCACCCTCCTATTCTACCTAACCATTATGTGTAAACTTAATATATTTGTCAATTCCTAAAAATCCCAAAAGAAAACCCCAATTTTGAAAAGAGATCCTCACAACCCTTTATTTATAAACTTAATATGTTTGTTATTTCCCAAAAATTCCTACCAAATCTAAAGCATTCATTTAAAATAAAACAATCCAACTTGTTCAACAAAAAGCATAACAATAAAAAAAAAGGAAAAAAAAAGGGTTGCTGACATGACATTATTAAATCACAACCGTTCATTTTTTTTTCTAAATTCAATACTCATTGTCATTTTACATATATCCTATAGTGAATTTGGTATATAAGCATTGTTTTGGAGACCTAAGCCAACCCTCTAACTGAATGCCCTTTTGTTTAATTACATGATGCCTATTAAAACTCTTCTAAGCCTCTTTCTTTCTCATTCTCCCACAATGTGTTCATTATCAATGTCAATTTAGAGAGTTCACTACCCTCCATTTGCCCACCCTGTTTTTATTCATCTAGCATCTTACCCTTTTGTCCATATGAGATTATTTGTAATTCATTCTTAATTTTTTTGTGTTAGGAGTGGATCTTTATTATATTTGATACCTATGATTCTATTCACTTTTTAACAACTTGTGATTCTATTCACTTTTTAACAACTTGTCATTCTCATTATGATATCTATTTTTATCTTTGCTAAGTTGTTTTCACATGTAATTTTAGGTTTTAAACTTGTAAATCTAGACTTCAGATAGCTATTTTGAATATTTTCCTTAATTTTCAATGGTGTCTCCTACTTCCCATTTGAGATTCAATATTTCTATTAGATACAATATGGTTCTTAGTATAGATCAATTTGGATGGGTTCATTAACACATTGTTCTATGAAAAATATTTGTTGATATATTAAAAATTGCCCATCATCGTACCTATTTTTCACTTTAATTTTCAAAAAATTACCATTAATAAAAAAAACATACATTGATGGAGTAATATCTGACTCATTTGAATTTTTGGTTATATAATTGTGAAAATAATGCATTTCTTTAATATACATAGGATAAATTTATTTTGAGAATTTTTTTTGAATTTGTTTCAAATATCATATATATATATATATATATATATATATATTTAAAATGAGTTAAGTTTAAAAGAAATTAACCTAGCTAGCATTCTAAGAAAAAGGGTACCAATTACATGTTTAATTATCATATATACCTTCGAAATGGAGGAAATATTTACTTATTGTTCGCTTTATTAATTTATTCTAGACATGATTTCTAATCCAGTTCTCACTCTTTTAGGTAATACTAAGTTAATTTTTTTTGGTAATTTTAATGATTACCTTTTTTTTTTCATTTTCTTGAAATAAATATTTATTTGCTTATTTGTTTTTGGTCAATTAGTTTAATATTCTAAGAAATTAGACATACCATTAACAGAGATGAGTGCACATAAATTTTATTTTAATATCATATAAATTTATCTTCACCATGTCCCCCTTTTCTTTGTACTCTTGGTTTTTAATAGGTTTGACTTTGTCCTCATTCAGTTGTTAGAACATGCATTGCTTAAGTGGTTGGGAAAACATTCATATTAGAGGTGTAGTCAAAAGTATGCTCGGTAACATTTGAAAGGTTATTGAAAAATTCCAAATATGTCCTTGTTGAATTGCTTGAAATATGTCTGATGTGTTTAATATCAACTATTTATCATGGTATTTTGAAGAAATTAATAACACGGTATACAAAAATGTCTTGTTATAGCATACAACACATACATTTCAAAAGTTATAGTTGAATATATGAACTTTGATGTATGGTAATTAATGCCAGTTAGTTGAATTATGGGTACTTGGATGAATGTTCACCTTAATAAGTACCATATATATTTAATGTATATATAGATACTTACACTTCTTCTCAAAATTTTTGGTATGTATAATTTATCTTATGTATCATACAATGCGTATAAATAACTAGTATATACAAGTAAATTTTAACTCTTAAAAAAATTATTACTACATTTATTGATTTTAGAGCTAAAAAAAAATCACAGAATCACATATTTCTCATCACTTTATTAATACAAAGGTTCTAACAAAAAATAAAAAATGAAAAACCCTATTGAATATTTTTGTTCAAGAATCTTCCAATAGGTATACCTTCAACTTAAAAATATGAAATAATTTTTTTTAAGAAAAAAATTACAAATTGCATACTTCATTTATTCTATCATTTTTTTTTGTGTTATTGAAAGTATGCTCTATGGTTGCAAAAAAAAAAAAATGGGTCCTCCATGTCAGAAACAAGAACATTTTTTTTGAGATTTTTTCTTCAAAATTAATTTCTTTTAGGCCTTGAGATTTTAGCAGGAATATTTTCTCTTTCTCCATGAACATAAATCATTTTTTTTCTTAATTTTTTTAATAGATCTGGAAAAAAAACTCAGATATGAACTAACAACAATAGATATAAACGTTATATACATATGTTAGACTAGATAAAAAAAATAGGTTTACAAAAATCAAACTAGATATGAAATAATAATAGTAGATTAGAAAAATGGATCAAAAACTAAAGCATATAAAATAGATATGAATATATTTCGAGCATATAAATAGGAAGCCCAAATAGACCCAAGAAAAATCAACATTTTCTGATATAGATCAAAATAAATCAAAGAAAAACAATTATAAACTTAGAAGAAAACAATTACTTTTTTGATGTGTGTGGGAGGGTGTAATATTCAATTATGTGGATCTAATGGTTCGAAAGGAGTTTGGATAAGATGATAAAGGCTCGATGAAGGTGAGTTTAAAGAATAAAGGTTCGAAAGTTATGCAAATAAGATGATGGTGGTTAGAATTAAGGTAGAAAAATGATGATGATGATTCGTTGATGGTGATGATGATTCGATGGTGATGAATTAATGATGAATGTGATTCGAATATGATGAGATGATGATGATGATGAGGTTTCGAAAGTTAGGGTTTGGATGATGGTTAGGATCATGGTTTAGGGTTAGGGTTAGGGTTTGGTTCGAAGAAGAGGAAATAAGGTGGTGTTTGGTTGGTATGAATGGTTTAGGGTTTCGAATGAATGGTTTAGGAATTTGGTTTTGCAAAACGATTTAGGATTTGGCTTAACCACATATCAGAGTAGGATTTTTATGGTAATTAGGGCAGGAAAATATGGATTAAGATTAGTATAAAAGATATGGATTAATATCTAATTCATACAGACAAAGAGATTAAAACTTTCAAACCAAACCGTTCACACATATTTGATTTTGTTTGAGCTTGAACTCACATAGAATTCAATCAATGTTGATCTTCAACTTCATTTATTCATTCAATTATCATTATACATCCAATATGCTCAATAGTAATGAATAATATAACCTTTCTACCACTATCTAAAGCATATTCCAAAAGATTCCAAGCTAAAAGATATGATACTCTTTTATGCTAACTTTATGCTATTTTTATGCTACCTTTATTATCCAACTTTACTACTTAATTAATAAATTAGCTAAATTACTAATGATGCTTGAAAATCCTGCCAATATACTCCTTATGCACGTGGTTACTACCTCCTTGCATGCCATGCACATGCACATGGACATTTAATTGCTTATTTGTTACGTTTTGAGCAACGTAACCATCCATCGGTCTTCAAATTTACTAGAGACACTTTCCAAATGAAGAATAATTGGTTTCATTATTATGAAAGCCAATTATTTAGTGTTTGCTTCTGCATCATTTTTTTTTACATAAGGTTCAAGAAGACTAAGAACTTGATTTTCCTGCTATATTTGTGTACTAAACCCATCTTCATTTTCCTTTTTGTTGTGTACATTGCTCTATCTCTATACTAAACTCGCTTTCCCCCATTTATATACTAAATGAGTAATGGTTTTAAAAAAATAAAAAGAAAAGATGTGCGTTGCTTAATGTCAAAAATGAGAAAAATAAAGAAATAGTAGATATTTTTTTTTGTTGACAAAGTGCACATTACCTTAATTTTAAATATGTAAGTGACAATAAGTTTGCCAACATCATATACTCATTTTTTTCTTTTCCCATTTAATATATGTGTTGTGCTCTTTATTTTGAAATTTGTAGGGTTTTTTCCCACCTTGACTCACATGCTCACAGAGCCATGTTGGGTTGTAAGCCCATACACAATAGATTTTTTTTTGTTTAATTACTTATTTTTACTAATTATATATAAGTATACATTTTTATTTAATTAATTATTTTTTAAAATAATAATAATAAATAAATAAAAACTACTCTCTCTCTCTCTCATACACACATAAAATATTATTCTTGCTATTGGTACTTGACCTCTAAGAATGCTAAAAGAACAACTAGCATTATAGCTATACAAACCCATTAGAAAAATATATTAGCTGATCTAAAATCTCTTAAGCCAAATATGAATAAGGCTATTAGAAGTAAAAGAAAACCTAAAATATAAGCAGTTGAATATATCATATTGTGTTTTTTTTTTTAAAAAAAAGGGGGGAAGAAAAAGATAATAAATTGTTAGGAAGAAGTGGAGGAAGAGGATGGAAATGGATGGACACTGATGGGTCTTTTATAGATCCATTTAGAAAAAAAGAAGAAGAAGAGAGATACGATTTGCCTTATAATCTATTTTACTATATTACTTTATCCAATTTAAATATTCTATACTAACATTTTGCGTGATATTTTTAAACTAACATTACTCTATTTTTTTATAGTACACTATATGAAGACTATTGAAAAGAGAGCATTTAATATCCTTAACCTATCAGGTCAAAGATATCTATAATGGAAAGTCACTGCACTATAATATCTAAAGGCTAGAGGCCTTCATCATAATATTGAAACAAATAATAATGCAACTAAAGAAGAAAAGGCAAGGGTGATAATATTTATTCGCCACCATCTACATGAAAGTAGGATAACTAAGTACTTGTTAGAAGAAGATCCTATATAATTATAGGATAATTTAACAAAGAGATACTGACAATAAAATATGGCCTTTCTCCCAAAGGCTCAATATGGTTGGATCCATTTAAGGTCTTAGGATTAAAATAGTATAAGCGATTATAACTTGACTAAACATTGAATAAAGTATCAAATAAAAATGTGCGGACAAGTATTCACCAATGAGAAAATGTTATAAAATATACCCTTCATTTTTCATACATCAAATGTCTTATTACAAGAGTAATATAGGCTAATAAAATTTAAGAAATATTCAGAATTAACACAATTTTTGCTTATGGCCGAACAAAACAGTGATTTGTTGATGGAAAATTATAACTTAAGACCCACTGGATCCACAACATTACTTGAAGCTAAAGCTACACAAAAAGGTAGACATGGACATTACCACAAGCGGGGACATAATAATTAGCGTGGTCAAAGTCATGGTAGGGGCCGCCTTAATCACCATAACCATAGAGGTATGGTTTTCAAGAAAATACAACTTTAAAACCACTCATATTAGGGGATAGAAAATATTCCCTATGAAGACAAAAACACTATTTTATACACTGTGGCATTATGAACTAAGCTCGCAATTGTAGAACTGCTAAACACTTGGTAGATTTATACCAAAGTTCCATCAAGGATAAAGGGAAGAACATTGAAGTTAATTTCACTGATAATGGCACCACCTCTATGCCTAATCTAGACTCAATCAGAAACTCATTAAGGATCATTAAAGTTTTAAAGTATTGTGATTTATTATGTACTTTATATACACTTGGCATGTTGATTATAAGGCCCTCCATAATAATATTACCATTGAGTCTCTAAAGTTTTTAGAAAGAATATAAGATGATAATTGTAGATCAATTGTCCCTCCATGTAGGCTATTTTGATATTTTATGGTGCTAATTGATGTATCAACACATTGGTCACATGTGAGTTTATTATCCATTAGAAATGTGGCATTCCCTAAACTTTTGGTTCAAATAATTTGATTAAGAGCTCATTTATTGGGGCACACAATAAAGAAGATAAAATTGATAATGCTAATAAATTCACATCCCAAGTATTTAATAACTACTGCATGTCAATTGGGATTACTATAGAGCCCCTAATGGCTAATGATCCTACACAAAGTGTTTTTTTTGAATCTTTAATTAAGTGATTACAATTGATTACCCGACCATTGCTGATGGGTTCCCAATTACCATCATTAGCTTGGGTACATGCAATATTACACATGACACCTTTAATTCGATTAAGACCCACTACTTATCATAAATACTCCCCATTACAATTAGTATCTAGAAAAGAACCAAATAAATCACATATAAGAATATTTGGTTGTGCTATACATGTCTCTATTGCTCCACCACAAATAACAAAAATGGGTCCACAAAGAAGGCTGGAAATTTATATTAGCTTTGAACCCCATCAATTATTAAGCATATTGAACCGATGACCAATGACATATTCACAATATGGTTCAACGATTGTTATTTTAATGAAATAATATTCCCAACTTTAGGGGGAGATAAGAGCAAAGTGGACCCATATACAAAGGAGATTATATGGAGTGTACTAAATTTATCTTATTTTAATTTTTGATCAAGAAGTGAAAAATATTATATATTTACAAAATGTAGCTAATTAATTGTCAGACACATTCACTGACATTAAGAAAGTGACAAAGTCACATATTCTTGTGATGAATGCTCTTGAAAAAATTGTAGTTCTACTAAATTTTTTAGATATGACTCATGTAAATGAAACTACAGTATCTCAAGAGCGTGGTAGACCATTTGTTTCAAAATTCTTGAGACCAAAAAGGATGAGAAAGTAGGAAAACATGCTAAATGATATCAAAATTGTTCTTTGCATTGAAGAAAAATATGAATATATGTCAAAGGTTAAAGACAACACCTCAAAAGAGGTGCATGATGATAGAAATGCTGAGAGTCATGAGATATCAATAAATTATGTTTTTAGTGGAGAACAATTTGATAGAAATGATACCATAGTAGATAAAGTATCCGCATATTCAATTGTATGTGAAATGATGTCAAATGAAAATAATTTTGAGCCAAGGACGATAAATGAATGTCAACAGAGATAAGATTATATCAATTGGAAAGAGTCAATCCAATATGTATTTGGACACGTGGTCCTTAGACCAAGAGATACAAATCTAGTAGGCTATAAATAGGTGTTCGTTCACAAACAAAATTAGAAAAATAAAATTGTAAGATACATGGTAATACTTGTAGCCTAAGATTTTTTCCAGATGCATGAAAATATTATGAGGAGACAAACTCCCTAGTTGTTGATGCAAAAATGTTGAGATTCTTAATTAGCTTAGATATCTTTCAAAGACTAGAAATTCACCTTATGGATGTTGTGACAACATATCTATACGTATCACTTGATACAAACTTCTATATGAAATTTTTTGAGGGACTTAAACTGTTTAAATATCATAAATTAAAGCCTCAATAAATGTTTCCCATAAAGTTAAGAAAAATATTGTATGGATTAAAATAATCTGGACGTATATGGTATACTCATCTTAGTGAACATCTTCTTAAAAGAGGATTTATAAATGATCCAATTAGCCCATGTGTTTTCATCAAATTATCCCATTCTAGATTTACTATTGTTGTAGTTTATGTTGATGGCATTAATACCATTAGAACACATGATGGACTTGAAATATCTCGAAAAAATAAAGTTTTGTCTCGGTTTATAGAATGAGCACATAAATAATGGTATCTTTATCCACCAATAAACATACACCAAGAAGATGAATATTATAAGAGATTTAACATGGATAAAGCACACCCACTTGACTCTCTAATGGTGGTTCACTCACTAAATATAAAAGAGGATATAGTCCGTCCTCGTGAGGATAATGAATAAATCCTTCACCTTGAAGTACCATATTTGAGGGCAATTGGGGCATTCATGTATTTGGTCAACAATACATGCCTTGCCATTTCCTTTTCTGTTAACTTATTATCAAGACATAGTTTATAACTAATAAGAAGGCATTGAAGGGAGTCACAATTTTTTTTCTCTACCTCAAAGGTACCCATAACTTCAGACTATTCTACTAAAGACATACAAATGCCACTCTCAGTTGATATGCAGATGCAGGGTATTTATCAAATCCACACAAGATAAAATCTCAATCCGGTTAAATGTTTACATTTGGAAACACTAAAATATCATGGAGATAAAAGATCCTTCTCATGACTATCACATCATCGAATCATGTGGAGGTAATTATTCTATATGAGGTTAGACAAGAATATGTATGGTTGAGATAAATGATTCAACATATATAAAATGAATGTAGTATGAAAGCAATAACATATTATCCCACTTTAATATATAGGATAATACAATTTGTATCACTCAAGTAAAGGAATGATACATCAAAGGATATAGAACAAAGCATAAAGCACTAAAGTTTTTCTCCATTCATGATCTAGAGAAGGAAGGAATGATTAATGTTAAACAAATTTAATCATATAGAATCTAGCTGACTTATTCATGAAATCTTTGCCTCCTAAAAGATTTAATGAATTGGTACATAATTTGGGGATGCGTCATTTTCGAGATGTATGTTAAATTGAGGGGGTGAGTTATGGGAACTTGGGTGAATGTTCACCTCAATAAGTACCATATGTATTTAATTTGTATAAAGATACTTACTTTTTTTCCTAAATTTTTGTGTCTATATAATTTATCTCATATACCATACATTGTGTATAAATAGTTAGTAGATAAATGTAAATTTTAACTCTCAAAATATAAATTACTACTCCATTTACCGATTCAAGAGTTCACAAAATATTATAGAATTACATATTTCTCGTTAGTATAATTTTTTTTATAAGGTCTAATATATTTTATAAAGTGATTACAACAGAAGTCCAAGTGTTGTTTCATATAAATATATTAATACAGTTAAAATATCAAAATTGCTAATTACAATACTAATTTAATGCATTTTATAATAGGACGGTATTAAAATAATTCATGCCATATCTCATGATTTATAATGTATAGATATTATATAGTAAACTTAAACATTAACATGAGCTAAATAATGTAGATTACATATATTGGGTTATAGATGTGCTTGCATAATCATTTTATTTGGTCTAACATATTTCATGAAATGGTTTCTACCAAACTATGTGCAGGTTGATATAATTTATAGATTATAGATAGTATATTGTCAACATTGAATTCCACTTGAGACCAACATTATAGTTATGTAAGAAAATTGCACATAATATAGTATTACCATTAATCTTTCTAATTTATTAAATTTTATAACTAACATAGCTTATAAATTGTATAGCATTAAGATTGAATTCCATTCAAGATCAACAACATGGCTAAATAAGAAACATTAGACAATATAGTAATACCATTAATCTTTGTCACTATCTTAGTATTAAACAAGCACATGAAAATAGAAACACATGATTAATAAAATATCAAAAATTGAAACTTAGATTAGATTTTTAGTATATTGAAATACCTAGTGTTAAGTTGTAATTTATGTACAATATTAAAATATTGATAGAAAATAAATAAATAAATGCAATTGATATCCAAATAATCTAATTATGTTTTTTGAAATTGTATTAAAGGTGGTGTTAGTTTTAAATTTGAAATTTTAACTTAAATCATAAGGTTTTAAATTTGAAAATTGAACTTAAATCATACCTTTGTAATTGTTTTTAGTCTGATGTTAATGCATCGAGCCTGAAATTTGAAAAGAGTGAGGGTAATCATATTCTACAAATTGGCATAATTTTATTAAACCCATGTAGTATTATTGTAAGTGATGTTAATTTGTACAAATATGGAAGAAAGTCAATCCTAGTATAAGCTTTTGTTGATTTTATGTGATAGGTACTTTATTATTATTATTATAGATGGGTCAGCAAAAGAAACAAACTACAGAGAGTGAAAAAAGATAACACAAGAGGAAGAAAAACTCAAAAGAATGCCTGCACTTTGTGGATCACCTCGTCGATTGATAAGTTTATATTCTAACACATTTTATACCCTTATAATATTAGTTTTTAGTATTTTAATTAAGTAATATAGATAAATAATTATGATTTTATGCTTAAGTGGTAATAATTGTATAAATGTTATTATTTAAGCTAAAATAATATAAATTAAGTAAATTTAGAATATAATATTATTTATCAATATTTATTTAATTTATTTTGTAGGTATTATTTTTAAATAAAAGAAAATAAAAAAAATTGGACCTTTGGACCAATGACCTAAGAGCCGAAGGCCCAAAGGCCCGGAATAAGAAATAAAGAAACGACGCAGGAGAGCAACGATACTAAGGAAGCAAAATGAGCCGCATAGTACCAATGAGAGAGAGTGAGAAGAAAAGGAGAACGTGGAAAGTCATCAGGGCTGACATGGTATGGGAAGCAGGAGGCATAGATCGAGAATAAAAGGAGCCATTAGAGGCTAGGCTAGGCAAGAGGCTTCGACGCTGAGGGGTAAGCACAGAGGACGAGCGAGGCACAGAGGTTGAGGAGAACTTCTAGGCACGAGGCAAGTCAGGTAGAGAAAAGAAGAATAGCCGACGCACGGAAGGCCAGGCATCACTGCCCCGTCAGTCGTCAGCCGGAAAGAAAGAAAAAGAAAAAGAAAAAGAAAAAGAAAATAGTTACACAAAATTTAGTGCCGAAAAGGGAAGAAATTTACCCGGTAGAATTTATTTCAGATAAAATTTTTATCTGAAGAATTTCTTGATCTTTTATCTATAATTAATTTTGGTTATTTCTTTCTCTATTTTTTAATTTATATTTTTGATATATATTTCTATGTAATTAATTTAATAACTATGGCTGGCTGAATATTTGTTGCTAGGGAATAAATTGAAACCCTATATTAGGGTTTGAGATATAACTTTATTTTCTTTGTTTTGTGGGATTGTTCCTTGATTCTATTTTAATTGCTATCGTTTATATTTGTATAATTCTATCAAGTATCATTTATTTGGTGCATGCCTTATTCTAGTTTTCTCATAAGTGATAATATGTAGGATTATTTACCTGCTAGGTGGCCATATAAATATACTAGAATTTATATATATAAATTGCAGCTAGGTTAGATAACAACTCACCTAATAGTTTTGTGAGAAGTAGTAAAATATTTAGATACGTGTGGGTCAAGGAAATGAAATACAACTAGACATGCTTTGTGTACTAGTTCAGGTACTTAGATTGATAGCCTTTCTATTATACTTAATGCATTAAATCTAGTTAAATATGGGAGCCACTTGTTGCTGCTATACTGCTAGTATTTAATAGGGTTAGTATTAGCACTTTGTCGTATTAATTAATTAAGGAAAATAATATAAGGTGTATGGACCTGCTTTTGGTGTACAAATTGGTCGATCTCTTTCTCATGATTAAAATATGACTTAGAAAAATATATTGTATTTTGACCTAATCTAGTGGTGGTTTTTGATTTCCCTAGCATATTTATTATATTTGCGGTTTTCCATTATTTTTTCTTATTATTAGTTTATTTTATTTTATTTATTCCTTTTATTATTTTTATTTTTATAACCCCCATTATTATTTTTCTTATTTATTTATTTATTTTGTGTTATTTAGTGTTTTTATTTTTATTGTTATTCTTAAGCTAGTTAAATACAGTGAGCCCTCTCAATCCCCAACCTAGAACGATACCCTTATTTACCAGTGCTATAATTGACAATAATAGGGTTTAAATTGCGTGCTGGCTATGACTACACCATCAATTTTGTATGGAAAATCCTCTCGACTATTCTTGATCTAGAACTCGATCCTCATTTTGACTATCATAATCATCCATTGAACACAAAATTGTTGATTCTTGAACACTATCTTAATTCTGTATTCCCAAATAACTCCCATTATTGCAAAAAATGCAGTGTTCCAAATTAGCTCCCTCAGACCCCTCCTTCTACTTCTAAGCCAAGCGAAAGCATTATCAATGGTAGATCTCGACATTACCTAAGTGTATCCTATCCAGCCACAAATCCCATACTAGATCCTACTTGTCATTGTACAATGAAGGAACACGTGGTTGACAGACTCTTGCTCAATCTTACAGAAAGGGCAACCCAACTCCCTTATGTTAATGAGATGGAGCCTAGCTAGATTGTCCTTAGCATTAAGTCTCTGTTGAATGACAAACCATGAAATGAGTTCAATCCTTGGTGGCGCGATGTCGATCCAAATTATGTTGTAGTCACTACTTTCCCTTCCACCATTGTTAAAAAACTGACATAAGGTCTCATAAAAGGACCTAACCGAGAAAATCCCCTTATTGTTATAAGCCTAGCTAATTGAATCCTTCCTATATTTACTCGGGATAGATTGCCTAATCAAAATTTCCAACTTCTCTACCTACTCTTCTTCCTAAGTATAAAGTCTTCAATGCCATGTTAAGAGCCATAGCCACATCGCACCATCCTAGAAGCTCATATCCGCTATTATATCCCCTTACTGATCTGACACCAATAATGACCTTGGAAATAAAATTTTGTATAAAAACTCCACCACCATTTGAATAATATAGCATTATTCATCATGATTAAGTCTCTGACCCCCAACCACCCAAACTTCTAGGATGTTGGAGCACACTTCAGCTAACCAATGATAACTTCTTCCATTCCCCACTTCCAGCCCAAAAGAAATTCCTTTGGATGTTGATAATCTCCTTTGCCAATCCTTTTGACATTCTAAAAAGGCTCATATAATCACTCTTGATTAGCACCAGTCTTTCTATTCTAGAGAGAGTTTTTGCCTTCCACCCTGCCAGTCTCTGCTTGATCTTGTCAACTACTAGCTTCTAGGTTTGTTATTCCTCGGATTCACCCCTAATTGGAGGCCAAGGTACTTGATGGAAAAAAAATTATCTTATAGTTCAAGATATCTACGACCTCCTCTTGAAATTGTGCATCCGCTGCTAGACCGATAAGCTCAGACTTTGTGAAATTAATGCTCAACCTTGAAACAAGAAAGAAACAATCTAGTAGTTTCCTCCAATTCCTGATGCTATCTTGAGAAGCTTCATAGAAAATCATAGCGTCGTCCATAAATTGAAGATGAGTCACCTCAAAACTATCACTCCCCACTCTCACTCCCTAAATCAACCCTTTAACAATGCCTCTCTAGATATGCTGATTGAACGCTTCAATAGCCAAGACAAAGAGAAAAGGGGAAATGGATCCCCTTGCCTAAGACCCGTTTTCATCTTAAAGGGGGAGGTTGGTGATCCTTTCACCAAAATTGAGATATTGGCTTATGAAAGGCACTCTTTTATCTATCCTCTCTAAACATTACCGAAGCCCATTATGCCCAAAATTTTATCAACGAAGTCCTATATGATGCTGTCATAAGAATTTTCGAAATCCAACTTAATCATCAAGCCTCTCAATTCCCTTTTTTTTCTTAAACCATTGAACAATCTCATTGGCAACCAGAACTCCATCCATAATACTTCTGTCCTCAAGGAAAGCTATTTTAGAGTCGCTAACCATACTATCTACTACCTGTTTCAGCCTGTTCACCAAAATCTTCAAGATAAATTTATAGATACACCCTATCAAACTGATGGGTCTAAAGTGACTAACCTCCACCACCTCTTTAACTTTGAGAATTAAGGTGATCAAAGTGGTATTAAGCGTATGTGGTTAGCGATTAGATCTGAAAAACTTTAGAACAAGATCCATAAACTCTTCCCCTAGGATGCCTCACATCTTATGGATGAAACCCAAATGATAACTATCATAACCTGGTGCTTTTAGAGGCTCACACGCCTATACTGCCTTCTGAAATTCCTCTCTTTGTGGTAGGATTTCTAACGACTGACTTTACTCTGCCATAAGCTTGCGGAATCCCTCGGCTGATAGGTACTTTTGTTTTATGTTCTAGTTGCCAGTTTTTATGTTTTTATATGATATAATATCATATTTGATGTTCAATTCTATGGTCATTCTATATGGTAAGATATGAAGTATTAATGATATTATAGTGTGTCTATTATGATAACTTATTATTATTTTTAATGAGTTTTTATTATTCTTACATTATAATGATGCAGCAGAATCTCCATCTTATTCTTCTACTATTAGAGGTTAATATTTATCATACTTGGAGATGCTACCAATTGTTCTTGAAAATCCCAATGATAACCTTAGTGCCGCTAATATTTTTTAAGTGATTTTTGGAGGTATTATATATGTTTGTAAGAAGAAGAATTTACCAAAAATATCTAGTTTATATGATAATGAAAATATAAAGTTTACAAATTTTTTAAAAAGACAAAACTACAAGACATGAAGCTTGATTAGATGATTATTCAATATATTACGTGATTATGGTTCTATATAACTTTGATATTTATGTATATTTTATCACGTCTTGTAACTTGTAATCATAAATCATTATATGTACAATATAGGAGTGCACTAGTTTAGTCTTTTATTAATTAGGCCAGGTAGTTTGCACTTAGTTAGTAAAGGGTAAACTAGGCCTGCATGTGTGTGTGTGTGTAAGATGGTTCCTTATGCATTCTCATAAAATTTAAAAATTAATTAAAATCAAAAGAGAAATTTTGACATATCATATCCTTTCTCTTCAAGTGAGTTTAATCTTGAGAGTTTAGGCTTTGTTCTTTAGAAAAAATTAGTGATTTATCTTTAGAAGATAATGATCTTGGTGAAGATCAAAATCAAATCATGTGTTTTGGTTGAAGAACACAACTATACCTGCTGACACTACAACAACAACCATCAACTCTTCTCCAACAACCAAAAAAAAATATCCTGCACTGTGAAAGAAAAATCCTCTATTATCTTCCATATTATATAGTTTTGTTGAAATTCTTATTTTAAAATTTTTAGGATTTTTTTATATTATTATTTTTTAAGTTAAAAAAAATCAATTAAGGAAGGAATTTTTAGGGTTGTTTCAATTAATAAATAAGTTTTTTTTTTTAATTTCCAAGTAAGGAATGAACGTTTAAGTCTTTATTACAAATAAGAAAATTCTGAGAAGAAACCTACCTGAGCACGCGAGAATGCATTAAATATTAGTATTTTGTATTTTATACTATAGGACATACTATGTATACTATACCTATTTATTATACATCATTACATATTTTATACTTAATAAAATATTATTATTTTCAAAAACTAAGGCAAACTAATGTAAACATTAGATGAACTTAAGAAATGAATAACACTAACTTAGGACTCAATTTTAACCAAACACACTATCGTAAATATAAATTAAACACCGCCAAATTATTCAATTAAACAAATAAAAATTTAATCTAAACAATAGTTTTTGTAAATAAAATATAAAAAATTAAAGAAAAGAAATAGTGAAAAAGAATCAAACACTAGAATTTCATCTGTGAGAGACCAAGGGTGCAAGAGAAAACCATAAGTGTGGATCCTTGAACAAGTATGTTGATCTTCTTACTTTTTGTTCCTAACTTTCATGACTTTTATTCCATATTTTTTCTTTGAATTCTTTTTCTAGCAACCCAACGTACTACCTAACTCTTTGTCACTATAATTTCATAGCCATGGGGGAAACTTGAAGTACAATTCCTCCTAACCCAACCATCGTTGGCCAAGATGATGAAGATGATATCTAAGTTTTATAAAAATAGTGTTATTTCATTATATTAGTGTAACACCCCTAAAACTTATGAACTCAAAATTTTATTTAAAGTGATTTTGTAGAAGATAAAATGTTAAAACGCAAGGGGTGCTATGCCACATCTAACATAAAAGAGGAACTCTCTATACCTAATTAATATTTCATCACATATAGTACACATGCCATACAAAAACATACTTCAACTCCACGTTATACCACATACGAAATAATTAATAATGATAAACATATGATACATAACATGCAAAGCACATAATGCATATAGGCACACAAAAGGTCTTAGCACCCATTACCTAAAACGACACCAGTCTTGGAGCACGCTCCTACACCTCCATAGGATTTTGACTGGTCTCACCTATTATAAGGGAAAAGCTAAAATTAGATTCCCTCCTATCAAAAATACTATTAAACACTAACTTAATATAAGACTAGGCTTTTGATAAAATAATAATAACAAAAATACCAAAAATAATATCAATATTAATATTAACAAGAATAATAAAAATAGTAACAATAATAATAATAAGGCATTACTCAAAAATAAAGTGAAATAAAGGCTTCAGCCCCTTTACCAAAATAATACTAATAATAATATTAGTAAATTAAATAAACAAATTTAGTAGTAATAATAATAATAATGAAATAATAATAATAATAATAATAATAATAATAATAATAATAATAATAATAATAATAATAATAACATAACAATAACAACAACAACAACAATAATAATAATAATAATAATAATAATAATAATAATAATAATAATAGTAAAGTAGTTGTGACACTAATAATGAAATAATAATAATAGTAATTCGAAATAGTAAAAATAAAAGAATTATAATTATAATAATAATAACAACATATTAATATTAATAATAGTAATAATAGAAATAATAATAAGAATAATAATAAAGTCGAATTAAAAATACAATAGGGCTTCGACCCTCAAAAGAATAATAATAAAAACATTAATATTAATAACAATAATAATACATATTAAAAATGGAAATAATAATAATAATAGAATTTATATTAGAATAATTGAAATAAAATAATTTAAGGCTTGTAAAAATAGGGAAAAGGGTCGAGAGGGTCTAGGGTTCAACCTTAGGCTGGCAAGGATAGGTGGCACCGGCGGTGGTGCACTGAGGCGGTGGCGGTGGCCGAAAAAAGAGAAGAAAGAGGGGAAAGTTAAATGATGGGAAAATGAGAGGCAAAATGGAGGTGGGAGCTGGGGTGTTTATGGTTGCACAAAAGGAGAGGAACATAATGATGGTGGTGGCTCAGCCAAAGGTGGTGGCGCACAGCGGTAGTGGTGATGGCCGAATGGGGAAGAAGAAGAGAAAGAGAGGAGGAGAGGGAGAAAGTGAAAAATAAAGGTAGGGGAAGGTAGGGGAGGGTCTGTAGAAGAGAATGGGAGGAGAAAGAAGCGGTGGAAGTGGTGGATGAGGTGGCTAATGGTAGCGCAAAGGGTGGCGGAGGTGGAAAAATAGGTTGGTCGAGAAGAGAACTTCACACGGCCGGTATGGCTCATGCAGGAAGAATCGAGGGAGAAGGGAGACGTAGTTAGTTATAGGGCTGAGCAAGGAAGCGTTTGGTAGCCATAACGGACGGTGGTGTTGGCTGGAGGCGGCGGACGAGGCGTCTGAAGTGGCGGCAGTGGCCAGGTTGGGCATTTCTGGGTAAGAAACAAAAGCTCGATACAGGGCTATTATGGGGGGTATTTATAAGATTTAGAAGAAAGTTTAGGGTTTTTTGAGTCGGCTATGGGGTAAGGCAGGTAGGGTTATGGTCACCGGCGGCGACAAAGCCGGCAAAAATAAAATTCGGCGCAAGGGTTGTGGTTGGCTGGGAGAGAGAAAGACGCGCAGGAATAGGGGAGTTGATTGGGTTTATGAGGCTACCGAAAAAGGGGGAAGAGAAAGGGAGGAAAAGGCCGGTTAAAGGGGCAAGATCGGCGCCGAAAATCTCAGCTGGGCGGCGGCGGAGGTTATAGGTCGGTGGCGTTGGGGAATGGCAGGTGCGATCGGGCTGGGGAAGAAGAAGAAGAAAGTTGGGGCAGACCGGTGGTTCAGGATAAAAAGAAGAAAAGAAAGACGGATCGACTAGTGATGCTGGCTAAAGTTTTTTAAATAAAACGACACGTACAGGGAAAAAAATGAAGCAAAACACGGCGCGGAGAGGGAGAAGGAAGGAGGCAGCTGCGCGGGCCGGGCTGTGCCGAAGAAAAGGAAGAGAAAGAGGCTTGGGTCGGCGGTTGACAGGCCCGATTCGAGGAGAAGGTAAGGAAGAAAAGAAAAAGAAAGAAAAAGAAGAAAGAAAAAGGAAAAAAGGAAAAAGGAAAAGAGAAAAATAATTAGGTTGGGTATTTAAATTAATTAAAATATTTGGGATATTAAAAAAAATATTTAAATAAAATAATATTTAAATCCCTTTTTAGGCTAAATTAGGATTTTTAAAAGATTTTCTATAAATTCCATTTTAATTAGCAAAACACCCTAATTTTCTTCAATTAAATTATTTATAAAATTCATATTAATTTGGAAATATTTTATCCTCCTTATTTTAAATAAAATAATTAATTCAATTAATTTCCAAATAAAATCCTTAATTAGATAAAATATCTAAATTTCTCCTAATTAAAATACTTATCAATTTCTTCTTAATTTTTCCTAACTAATTCCCTTAATAAAAATAACTTATTTAATTCATTTTCATAATAAAATCTTACATAATAATAAATAATAAAATTAGAATTTTTGGGGCATTTCATGATGTTTCCAATTATATTTTAAAAATAATTTTAAAAGGTCATAAAATTATATCATGCATAAAAAATATATTTATAAGTGTTTACACAAAAGGATGGTCAAATAAGTCATTTCTTAAGCACTTTTCCATCTTAAATGACTTGCAACATTCACCATAAATTCCATATACATTATTTTTGGGTCAATAATATCTCTTAAGATGTATACTTTACAAAAAAAAGGAGAAGAAAAGATGACACTCAATTTTGAGATTTGTAGCTCAAGTTATGGCATTTTTTGTAAAGGTGTGTAGTGTTGAAAATTATTCCACCAATCGATTGGGTTACTCTATAGAAAAATGTTTTTTAGGGTCAACTTCAACACATCGATTGGTTAGTCAAATTAGTTGACTGGTTTGAATACTGGTAGACTAGTTTGGACATTTATGAGATTTTTTTTTTCATTCAAAATTGACCGTTGGAATACTGTTTATATCCAACAGCTAGTGCTAAATTCTCTCATCTTTTAACTCTATAAATAAGAGTTGTTATACTTTAATAAACATTAATCAAGCTAGCACACCACTTCTAAAATCATCATTTCCACATCTTACAAAGAATCAATGAGAGTTTTTATTTTACACTTTCAAATCTAAATCAAACTTCTATAGTGTTTAATTTGTTCTTTATATTTGGATAGATTGTTCTTACACTTGTAATACTTATTCATTTAGCTTTTTTACTTCCCTCACATTTGATTCTACACTTTTATTTCTGTATGTTGTGAAGAATCAATCGTAAACACAACAATACTCTTCAAAATCCATTATCAAGATGTTTTGTGTGTCTAGAATTCCTATAGAGGTTAACCAAACAAAGATGTAAATCAATTCTTAGAGATATAATTGATATTTTAGGATCATAAACTAGAATAATGATCATCATCAACACACAATAAAAAAAAAGATTTCAAAATTCATAAGGAAAAACCTTTTGGTAGTGGATGTAGAGGTGCAATATGCCCTTGAACTACTATAAATCATTATGTAAAATTTCATTTTCTCATTATATTTCATTCTATCATATTTAACCCCTTTTAGGGTATTTTTAATGAATATGATTAAGAATGTTTATATCTTATTATGCCATGAAATTCAGAAACTTTTAGATGAGAGAAATAACCAGTATGAGAATATTATTGTGTATGGAATGGGATGGATGGGTATGAGGATAAAATAGGTAGTAAACCTCTAGGTTATAGATACAAAAATAAGGTTGAAGATAAAATTGGTAGCTATAGAGCACAACAATTGAGTGGAATTCAATGTGAGCATGCCATAACTGCTATTTGGGAAATGAGAGATGAACCTAAAGGTTATGTAATATATTGGTACACCAATAACACATATCTTAAGGTTTATAATCATACTATGGATATGCTAAATGGATCTAATGAGTGGCCATGATAGGGAAAATAACCCATTATGCAAATGGAGAGGAATGCCACATAGGATTCAAAGAAGGGAAGAAAGAGAGACATAAAGCAATTGTGAAGTTTCATGATCTCAAGAATAATGGTTTATCAATTTTAGTTAATTAGGATATAAAAAAATCATTGTCGAAATATAAGGGTAGCACAACTGCCTCATTTGAGATAAAAATATATTTACGAGGATGATGTTTTCCATTTATAATTTATAGATTTAACTTTGACATCATTTTATTAAAAGGAAACTACTAAAATAAATGGAAGGAATGGAAGAGGAAATATGGGGGAGGGGAGGAAGAGGTGTTGAAAACCAACCTATTTTATCTCATGTTTCAAATGAAGGAATCTCAACTAGGGGAGGAAGAACCAAAAGAGGAAGAGGCATTGAAAAATCATCTGCTTCAAGTTAAGTATCACAATACATTTCTTTTCCCACTCAAGAATTTGTCAACAACACGAGTATATGGCTATTAGAATGGACTCTTAATGCACCAATATCTTTTAAATTCAGTTTAGTTTAGAGTACTGATGGTGCTAATCCGCAAGTGCACGGATTCGTTATAGCACTTCAAGGTTGTATCCCACAGGGACTTCGCAATTGAGTACCCAACTTCATCATTTTAGCTATCTATATCATTATGGAGTGAGAATATGCAGGTGGGTAGTGAAAATAAATATGATGACTATCTGAATGTAAACTCTAAAATGATAGATATGAAGCCTAGGATTGAACTTCGGTCTCCAAATTGGTATTTGATGATGAAATAATGCTATGTTGTAGTTTAATTCAATGGCTGTGAAGAATCAATCTAAATATACTCATTAGCCTCTTTCAAGGTCTAAGAACATATTTAATCTAATTTGCTAACTACTTTCGTCACTAACAAATTAAATTAAACCCATTAAGTGCCACCAATTCTATAGCCCTTAAGAAATAAACATCTACTTTCATGATCTCTTGAATTTTGTTCATATGCTAATTTTCAATAATGATTTCAACCTTTTAGTTGCAAAAAATATCTAAAAATGTCTAATTTCATCAAATCCAACTTATAATGATCGATCCTAACACATGAAACAACACATACAAACTAAACATACAATATAGACTTTCATTCATCATATTAATATTAAAACGGACCTAATTCAATCCTAGAAAAAATGATTACTCACTTATGATTTCAAGGAATATAAAAGAAGTAAATTGCATAACAAAATAATGATTGTATAAAAAATTACAAATAAGAGAAATCGAATTGAGTTAACTGTAAACTGGAGAAGAACATGGTTGATTCCAAGTTGATCATACACAAACTTGCACTTGAATCCCCAAAAATTAAATTGACGAAAACAAGGAAAAGTACATGAAGATTTTTCTTAGGAAAAGAAAAGAAAAAGTCCTCTAAAATCTATCCCAAAAACGTCCCCAAGAAGTCCCCAAAGAATCACTTAAAAACTAACCACAACGCAGGCTATGTTGCACACGAAGATCGTAGGGTAACCACTACTGCACAGCCATGCAAGGTCTGCACAGCCTGACCATATAGCATTCTCGCTCTCGAATTGAGGGAATACAGATTTCTCATGGTCATGAGAGATATGCACAACCTAGCTGTGTGTTAGCCTCGACCTCGACTCATTCGCGCAACTCCCCACATGACCTTGTAGGATATGAATAGCCTAGTTGTGTGGTGTCTTCTACTTCAAACTGCCTACATAAGTGCTACAAATTGTGCAATTGGGTGTACAACTGGCTATACAGCACCATCCCATTGCTTCCTTTGGACTTCTTGGCTTATTTTTGGCTCTTTGATCTTTGAGACTCCTCCCTAAACATGATAAGTTGATTTATCATCATTCAATGCCTTTTATACTGGGCCTTTTGCTCTGAAAACATGCGCTACTTCCTCGGATATGTGTGTTCTTATGCAAGTCCCTAAAAAATAAATATTAAGAGAATAGTAGAGTGAAAAATAGACTAGAACCACAGTAAAATACATATTAGAGACTAAATGAAGTCTTAAAATGAAGGTAAAGTAAGGAAAAAATAGAGAAAATATTCACTTTATCAAGTATTTTAGATGATGATGCAACTATTTTTAGTAGAAAATGTAAATTAAGTTAAATGATTTTTTTGGGTAAAAACCTTGTAAAGTAGTTAAGTTTCAACTTTTGGAAATACTTAGCAAGATATATTTTTGGACAAAAAGAATGACCGAGTAATGTATTTATGTGGTTATTAATAAAAAAAACTATTTTTAATTATTTATTTGTAAAGCCTCATTGTTAGGTTCTTTTGTTAAAAAAACATTACTGTAATGTAGGTGGTTTAATGCATATTTGATAACATTGGTTTATAGTATTTTTTTTATAACAAAAATAGATGTCAAAAGCATATCATCACCCCTACTGTTCAATTTTTAATGATGGAATTACTATCATTGACCAGGTATGAATGCTTGATGTGATCAACTACATATGATTGATTTTGGCCTAATTTTCTAGTTAAAATTCTAGGGTCACAAAATCAGTGTTATATTATGATGAACATATATGCTTTAAAAAATTTCTTAGCCATCATTGGCTATATGTGCTTTTAGATATGCTTGATGTTATTTTATGATGCGATTAGCTATGGGTGCTTTTAGTTCCTTACATTCTCTTAATAGGACTCTTATTTCTCCTATACTACTACACTTATTATGACACTTCCTAGCTCCTTCAATAATATTAATTATCTTTTTCCATGGATCTCTAGATTTGAAAGCTTCTAGAGAGATAACATTAAGGAGTTCTTGAATCATTGACATAATTTTGATGAGAAAAATATCACAACTACAAAAAGAATTCTTTTTCATATTACTAACAATATTACATGAAGCTCATAATACCATCACACAATTTTGCGTTTATAATACCACATTTTATCTTACATAACAACATAAACTAAACACCTTATGGTTCCTTTCCCCTTTAATAGACAAATAACCTAAAATAAGAGAGTTGTCCTTGTTATCCTCTAAGCAATCAAAATAATTTTTCTTCCATTATCATGTGATAGTTTCTCTTTGAGTTATTTTTTTTCCTTTTCTAACACAACATTTTTTTTTACCTTCAAATTATCTTCCATATCCACATATTTTTCAGTGCACTACTTTTAACTTACTTAGTCGTTTCCTTAGGTCCTTATTTTATTTGATTATTCATCTCGCTGCATTCTCAACCACGAGCAGAAGAGAATCATGAATCTATCCAAATAATTTACAACCACCAATCTTACCAAATATGTGACAAATTCAAAACCTTTTAAAGGGATTTTTGGAGGCCTTTGATGCATATTGATCGGTAACATTGCCGCAATCACATATCTCCCATTTCACCCTTATTCAAAGTAACACCCCAATTTTCTAAAATGAGTTTATTTTTATAATTATAAAAACTATTTTTAATAAAAAATTATGACATCCATTTAAATCTCATTATATATTTAAAATATTTTGTTTCAATTGTTTAACCCTTCTTATGATTTTGAATCTAGTAAAACTTTTGTGTCATTTTTAACCATCAAACTTCTTCAGAAACTCTCTAATTTAATCATATTTTAATCAATTGTCTTTTCTATTACTCCTAAGCCTTTTTAAAATTTTAAATAGAGATTTCTAATAAAATAAAAATGCTATTTACCATACTTTCTTAGCCCTTAATCACGTTTTAAACCCTAAAATGAGCATTTTAGATAAATGTTTTTTTACAAAGATGTATGTATACTTATATTTTGGCATACTTAATCAAAATATGGATTAAAAGTGGGTTTTAACTATTTTTAGAAAAAAATCTTCCAATTTAAGGCATAATTAGCCCTTAAACTCAACTTCATATGAATGAAATATATCCTAACTGTACATAATTTGTTCATACTTTCCTAAAATATATAAAATAAAATTTAAATTTATTTTTTGAGCCATGAGAATTTTCTTTTAGGGCTTGGTATGTTATTTTTCTTCTTTTTGATTATTTTTTATTATAATAATCATTAAAGTTCCTTTAAGTTGTTAAATATCAAAACTTTAACCAAAACTTGTTACAACCCCTTATATCCTCATTTTGGCATCCCAAACTTCCCATAACATACCGTCCTTAAACCTCAAGCCATTCATCCATTGTTTGAATTTTTATTTTTACTTCTTTATTCTTAATTTTTAACTCTTTATTGTTTTTCCTAAACAATTAGGCATTAAAAATAAAAGAAATAGAAGGAAAAATCCTATAAGATCTTCCTCAATTTCATAAATCATTCCAAGGAAGGGTAATCCATTCTACCCTTGAATATTGATCTTCGTTGTTTTGTTTTGTATTTTTGAAATATTTTTCATGGTCTTTGTTGATTTTTGCTGCAAGGTTTTCAAGTGGCATGAAAATTTTTATCTTGGGACTATTTTTTATTTATTTATAAATATTGGATCTTTGAACTTGGAAAACTACATTTTACTAAGATTAGATAGATTTTGATGTATTAGAATGCATAAATGTGTTGATATTGTTGAAATGGTAATTTTTGCTATTTTTGAGACCATTCGACCTTTGGGTTGTTTTCTATACTTGAGTTAATTTTTTATATGGTTCCATTTAATTTTTTAGATTTTTAAGCTATGATTCATATATTAAAAGTCTTGATTTGGGGTTGTGTGATTAAAGTTGTGATTAAATTAAATATTAAGAGTGAATAGGGGTATTTTGGTCATTGCAAATATAGTTTGATATTTTGGTTATTCTTGATATTCTAAGGTGTTCATAATATGTGTAGTAAATAGTGTGCAAAGTTTGAGGATTTAGATCATTATATGCAAAAAGTTATGCCATTTTTGGTGTTTTAAAGGTTTAGGGGTATTTTGGTATTTTTAATTAAAAATTTAATTTTTTATTTTAAATTTTTCTTTATATCTTGATAATTTTTTTATTAAATGTGATTATTACTTGATTTCATAATTTTAGGAGTTAGTTTATTATTTTATTCATAATTATTATATTTAGGGCATTTTAGTTATTTTGCACCTAAATAACTTAATTAGATATTTTAGAGTCAACGGTTGACCTTGATCATTTATGTGACTCTCAGAAGAGTAAATTAACTAGAACAATAATTTAATGTAAATAGTAAATTCTAATAATAGTAAAATTCTCTAGTTTTTAAATGTAAGTTTCTTGACATTTTTCGATGAGATTTTTCTGATATATGAATGACATTTTATGAATATTAACTTTTCTAAAATTGGTGTGTAGATTTATTTTGGGATGGTGATTATTAATGTATGCAAAATTTTCTTAAAATTCAAGCATAAGAGTGAGTTTGAGATTTAGGCGAGTATTATTATATGGTGTTTATCACTGTACTGTATTGACACTTTCTCTTTCTACTTTGTAGGTAACCTATGGGTTTTATAGGAGGAATCTATACTTAAGGACAAAGTGTTTCGTAGTGGATTCAAGACATTTTCTTAGCCACAATGCTTTGGATTGTTATTGTTGCTATAGAGGTTTCACTTTAGTGTTGTTACCTCTAAGATAAAATGTGGTTTGATGGATTGTGTGATAACATAATAGGTATTATAATAATTAGTGATCCTCATATGTGTGTAGATTTAATCATTTTGGTTTCTAGATTCATGTTCTAAGTGTTTTGAGTGAATAATGATGAATCTTATATTTCATTAAGTATTTCATATATGATGTATTGACATGGTTTCTTATATTATTCCACTTTTAGAAGTTATGTATGTCTTACATGAATGCATGCTATCTACTTTTACTAGATTTAGTTTACTCAATACGTTCACCATACTAATTCTATTCTTCTTGCTATTTTTTAGAAATTTCAGTGGAGGCAAACGTAGATGAGGACATTATTGATTTTGAAGAGTTTTCATGAGGGATTAGAGTTAGAATATAAGTACCTAGTGCACCTTTTTTATGTTGTTTTTGGTATCTAGATACAAATATTCTTCTGCGTTGTTTTTGTTACTCTCTCTCTCTCTCTCTCTTTGTATCTCTGTTGCCTAGATTTCTACTCCTTTATGGATCTCTATTATATATCTATATATTATTTCTTCTTTATATTTATACACATATACACATCCCTTGATGTGTTATTGAGAGGGATATATATGTATATATATCCCTCTCCATGTTATATATTTATGTTATTCTGTGTTTGAATGTTTTAGCTTTGTGGTCCGTATAAGGAAAGTAAGAGAGCCATAATTGTATCACTTTGTTATTTCTGTTTTCTTCTACATCTAAAACGAAATTTCCAATTCATTAAATCAAGATGTTACACTCAACTTCTTTGATAGGGTGATGATGAACTGTCACTTGTAGCCATAAGCTTTCAAAGTTTGTACTGTTGTAATGAAAATCAATATATTAGATTACAACACAACCAAATCAAGCTACTAATATAACCATCCAAACCATATGAAAAAAGTATGTTAAGCTCCAAACAAACAACAACCCACATTCTTTTTTGAGCTATAGGCATGTATTTTCTTTAATTGATTCGATACAGAAGCCCAAATCCCTTAGATAATCAATACATAAACCCAAACTTGACTCACAACCATCCTCTCATATGTTTTCTTTACATGTGTTATTTGCATAACATTTTTTTATATTCTTCTTCTTCTCTCATCAGTTACAGTTAGTTTAAGAACAAATGCTAGTCAAGATTCATACCATTGATATCGGTTGAACTGGATTATGCACCCAACAAAATTAGTGTTCAGAAATTAGAGTTTTGAAATTTAGATATAGAGCGTACATAGAGAAGCTTCAAATTTAGTAAATTTCAAAACAACTTATATTCAATCAAAATATCAATTCAGTGTGTGGGAAGAGAAGATTTCACTTGATCAAGATGAATATCGACACACTAGGTTAGAGCTCACAAGTTGCCGATCAAAGTGAAAAAAACGAGAAGAAAAAAGAGAAGAAAATGAGAGGGAGAGGAATAACGATAACAGATGAAGAAGATGAAGACCAATAGAAAAAAGGTGGCCGACACTTCTCTGTTCTTCCCCTAAGACAAATAAGATGAGCGGGGATAATGAAGTTTAGGGTCACTAGTTTTTTCTCTTCGATCAAGTTGAATAGGAGTTTTTTTTCCTTTCATCTATTTGGTACTTCGATTTCAAGAAGATGATGGGATTTGGTCTTAATTTTCATTAGTTCTTGGTTTAAATTTAGTCCTAAGCTAGTATTATTCATTTCTTAAGTTAATTTGACATTTTACATTAGTTAGATTTAATTTTTAAAAATAATAACATTTTATGAATTATAAAATATGTATTTATGCATAAAAAATAGGTATAGTATACATAGTATATTGTATAGTATAAAATATAAAATTATTAATATTTTAATGTATTCTTGCATAGGTTTTTTGTCATAATTTTCTTATTAGGAATAAAGATTTAAATATTTCTTTCTTAATTAGAAATTGAAAAAAATTTCTTCCTGAAATGGAATAAATATAACTATAATTGATCTCCGTTAAAAAGTAAAAGATGAAGAAGATGGATATAGAGAAAATAAACAATGACATAAATTAATACATGCTAGTAGAGATTACAGTACTATGCCTTTATTTCATAGATTTTTTAGGCAAAAAATTGGTTTTATAAAATTTGAATCTGAAAATTTCTAGCTCCAATGTCAAATTTTAATGTTGAGAATTTAAATTTGGTGTGACCTGACTCTGAAATGAAACTTTTCAAATGAGCACCTCAAATATATATGGGATTATAACTTAGCTAAGGAGGGTATGTTGATTCAAAAGTGTAGAACATTACCCATCCAACAAGACACATCTAGGGTTGTTGACAAATCGATTAAACTTGTGAGCCGACTAGGTTTAGCTCATTTTTTTTAACAAAACAAGTTAAATCTGAACTTTATGTTTAGACTCGTTTATTAAACAAGCCAATCTCGAGCCAAGGGAGGTTAGGCTTGTTTGTTCACGAGCTATCACAAATTTAGCTCAAGCTCGGTTCAGTTCGTTTATAAGTTCGACTCGTTAGTTAATAGACTAGACTTGTATAGAATTTACATAATAAATGAGCCAACTATTTAAATGAGCCTTTAAACAAATTGAATAATCGAATGAGTTAATTTGGTTTGTTGAACTTTCAAATGAGTCGAATAGTTAAACGAACCGAGTTATGAATTGAATTATGATAAACAAGCCAGTTTGATTCATTATGTTTTAAAAAAAAAAGTTAAATGAGTCGAGCCTAGCGGACTTGCAAACTTTATCGAGTCGAGCTTGATCCAAGCTCGTTTGACTTGTTTTAAACTCAAGTCGAATTTGAGTTTAAAAGAAGAAATTAAACGAGTCGAGTTTGAGTCGGGAGGTATTTGACTCAATTTGGCTATTTAACAACCTCAGACACATCCTTAGTAGCCTAAGTAGAGAAATCCATAGTCCACGGCACACCATTGGCCACCATCGCAACAAAGCCACCATTGACACCACCTATTGAAACCAACCCATTAACCTCTATCACCACCTTCACCTCTTTTAAACAACATTGAAAAGTTGTAGCCACCACCACTAGTAGGGCCACAAGATAATGTAGTAGTAAAATTCAATTTTGCTACTTCAAGGCTTACTGTCATTATCCCTTAATGGCTAATGTTGAAGTAAAAAATGGTTGCTAATTGGATAATGATAATTAAGGATAGAAGAATGAAGAAGGTACTAATAGATAAGATGAAAGCTCACGCAAGAATATTGTGGAAGACTATGGAAGATTAATTGTCAATCTTACCTAAAGTTACTTCATAATTAAATCTTTGAATAGTCAAAGTTGGTGGCTATTAACCTCCTCCATATTCTCTATAAATATGGAGGGGTGCTAATCATTTGATGATCCATCCTTGGTGAAAGAAAAAGAGAGAGAGAAAAATCAAGAGAGAGAGTTGTAGAGATTAGAGAGAAAATATTAAGTTTCTCTTAATACTTTGTCTTTCCTTGAATGTGTTATCCCTATTATAAGAGAGAGGATATTATTAATTGTACTCTCCTTATATTAGAAGATAGTTGTTGTAATCCTTTTGTTGTGAAATACTTTTATAAATTTTATTTCCTCCACAAAATTCTTATTTTCATTTCTACTTCAGTTGTAAATTGAGTGCCTAAATACTGCAACGAACTTAATAGAAAAAAAATCCCGAAACCCTATCAACTTCATCTTTAGAGAGTAATGTAGTGAAGGTAATGGAAGAAAAGGACGAGAAGGATGGAAACCAGACGGTATAAGATTTTCGGGTTAGGTCTAAAAAATTTGGAGACAATGAAGTTAGGCGGAGATTAAAAAGCGATCAGCGGTATAAGGATAACGAGCCCAATATGAACGTGTAGAAATGTGAGAATGTGAAAGGGTACAGGGAACGGGAAATGCTGGATGAATACAGTCTTGTACATGATTGAATTCGGTACTTGTCTAGTTGTCTTAATAGATTAAATCGCATGTCTAAAGGTGCAGTGATCTGTATATACATGTCATATATATTATTGTGATGACGACACTTCAAAGGAGTTCTTTGATTTCAAAAATCTAGCTAATAAATTAGCCAGCTTCGGTTTATGTATAAATTTATTTGATTCGGTATTCAGATCAGATCATCAAATGAGTAATGTTGCAATTAATGATTTATTGAACCTTTCCTGTCCTACAACTGTTTTGATATACCGTTTCAGGCTCTTGGGTTGATGGCTGTCACACCCAAGGTTGCATGGATGCGGCTAGGCAAGCGTGGGTTGATTCAGGAGATGGGGTTGCTATCCTTGACAGGTTGAGGGTGATCCAGGCAGCATTGAAACAGTGGGATAACTTTTTTTCTTCCTATAATCGAGTACGAGTCTTATAATTTTTGTTCAGATTTGTGTGTGGTTTGGTGAGTCTGTGGGGTAACTTTGTTAGCTGTAGCACCTCCCTATATATCCCA
The DNA here is from genome assembly GCA_030549775.1 of Tamarix chinensis. Taxonomy (NCBI): domain Eukaryota; kingdom Viridiplantae; phylum Streptophyta; class Magnoliopsida; order Caryophyllales; family Tamaricaceae; genus Tamarix; species Tamarix chinensis. Next base: position 105,726,480 of record CM060171.1, on the reverse strand, counting down.
TTAATTAAAATCTCAATAAAATTTTAATTATGAAAAAAATTCAAATATAAAATAATAATAATAATCATCATCACCATCATCATTATCTAGCCTCACTTGTTTCCAGATGCAAAATCGTTGTCGTAATCGCCTGCCGCCCAGAGGTCGGGATTAGCTCGATTGGTTCTTAAGTTTCCAAACCTGTCGGTATGGGGTTGTGCCCCAACCTTTTCTGCGTGGGATTCAGGGTTCTCCGCGGATGGTGGTGGTTGCTGGCATGGCAGCAATACTTAGTATTGAATTCGCTACCAGCAAGCAAAAAGCTTCATGGGTGCATCACCGTGACTCCCTACTGCATCAGGAACTAAGCCATTTTTCTCTCCCAATTCCTGTGCATTCCAGAACATGGGAGCACATCATTCCTTTGCACGCAGTAATAGCAACGGGAAAAACCGATTTGCCCTTTCCCCTTGCAAATTTCTTACTTCAGCTAAACAACGAGACCGTTTGCTCTTTACCTCCGCCATTATCCCAGATGCTAAAGAACACCTAAACCCAGTTCCATCTCACCCGATTCCTAGCAATGGCTTGAAACGCTTAGCATCCAAAACCATCAATCCTAACCATTCTGGGCACCTTACCCACGACATATACAAAGAAGTCGTTGCATGTAACAGATTGATCAGTCAATACGTTAAAGCAGGTGACTTAGAATGTGCTCGAAGAGTGTTCGACTCCATGAATGTGAAAACAACCGTTACATGGAACTCATTGTTGGCCGGCTGCGTTAAGAAACCTGGCAAACTCAAGGATGCCTGCCAACTGTTCGATAGAATTCCTGAACCTGATATCTTCTCTTACAATACCATGCTGGCTTGCTACGTGCGGAAATCCGATGTAGCAACTGCTCGGAAGTTTTTTGATCAAATGCCCATTAAAGATACTGCTTCCTGGAACACGATGGTTGCAGGTTTTGCAGAGAATGGGAGGATGGAAGAGGCTAAAAGTTTGTTTACGATGATGCCAACTAGAAATGATGTGTCCTGGAATACAATGATTTCTGGTTACGCGGAGTGTGGAGATATGGACTCCGCTCTGGAGCTGTTTAAGGAAGCTCCTGCTAGAAGTGATATTGCTTGGACTACGATCATTAATGGTTTTATGAAGTACGGTAAAGTTGGGATGGCCGAAAGTTTTTATGAAGCCATGCCCGTTAAGAGTTTGATTACAATGAACTGTATGATTAACGGTTATGTCGAAAATAATAGAGCAGAGGATGGTTTGAAGTTGTTTAAGTGGATATTGAGCTCTGGTATTAAGCCGAATCCATCAACCTTGACCAGTGTGCTACTGGGTTGTAGTGTTATGTCTGCATTAGTCTTAGGCAGACAAATTCACCAACTTATGTACAAGTCTCCACTTTATCTTCATACCACCGTTGGGACCTCATTATTGAGCATGTACTGCAAGTGTGGGGCGTTAGAGGATGCCAAGAAATTGTTCACAGATATGCCACGTAAAGACTTGGTTACTTGGAATTCCATGATTTCCGGTTACGCACACCATGGTCATGGTGAAAAAGCTCTTTCTCTTTTTGATAAATTGAAGAATGAGAATAATATTCAGCCTGATGGTATTACCTTTGTTGCAGTTTTGACAGCTTGCAATCATGCAGGACTTGTAGATCTCGGGACACACTACTTTAATACGATGAAAACAGATTACGGAGTCGAGGCTAAACCAGAGCATTATACGTGTATCGTTGATTTACTCGGCCGAGCTGGTAAGCTTGTTGAAGCAGTTAGTGTTATTGAGAAAATGCCTTACAAACCACATGTTGCTGTATTGGGTGCCCTGTTGGGTGGTTGTAGGATTCACAAGAATTTGGAGTTGGCGGAGTTCGCTGCCAAGAACTTGCTTACTCTGGATCCCACTAATGCAGCTTGCTACATTCAACTGGCAAATATATATGGAGCGATGAGTAATTGGCATCATGTTGCTTGGGTTTATAAGCAAATGAGAGTCAATAAACTTGTGAAAATACCCGGATGTAGTTGGATCGAGATAGAGAATGTGGTTCACGAGTTCAGATCAAGCGATACGATTCACCCTGAGCTGTCCTCGATACATGAAAAGCTTGCTGAGTTGGTAAAGAAAATTAAGTTGGCTGGTTATGTGCCTGATCTGAGGTTCGCATTGCATGACGTAAGAGAGGAGTTAAGGGAACAGCTCTTGTTGTGGCATAGTGAGAAACTGGCAATAGCTTTTGGGTTGATGAGAGTACCTACAGGCTTGCCGATCCGGGTTTTCAAGAATCTTAGGATTTGTGGGGATTGTCACCAAGCTGCAAAGTTCATCTCTTTAGTTGAGGCGAGGGAAATCATTGTGAGAGATGGTAGGAGATTTCATCACTTCTGTGATGGGAGTTGTTCCTGCGGTGACTATTGGTAAGCACGATAGACGGATCTAGTTGTAAATCTGAGAGCAGCAGAGGGACGAGGAGAATGATTCCTGCTGGAAGAGCCACTCTCGATTTTCCATGTAAGTAGGCAGCAAGGGCAAAATAAGATATTTCGAATCCGGTGTTTCAAATTTTGGTTTCATACCGTGGCAAAGAGATGGTGACCTGCAAGTTGTTATCCCCAGCTGTTTAGTGCGTGTCCGGCAAACGCCTAAGTATTATTTATATTATTTTTAGAATTTTATTAATTATATTATCTACTAAATTATCGTTTTATGATAAGTAGGTTCCATTATTTTTTTATACTAAATATCTGAACTTTCTAATACTATTACTATTATACTCTTATTGATAGCCTATCCACCATCAACTAATCTTAATTTTAATGAAATAATCAATGCAAATAATATAAATTATAATTAATTAATTGTCAAGATAAGCTAATAAATAATAAAAATAACATTAATCATAATTATGATAAATTAATCAATAAAAAATATTAATTATAATATTAAATAGCAAATTAATAAGGATAATATTTATTTTCATTATTAATTAATAATTATAAAATAATATTATGAATCATAACTATAAATAATAATTATAATTATAATTATAAAAAATAATTAACATGAATATTAATTTTAAAAATTATTAATTATACTTGACAAAATAATTATTAGTCTTAATTGTAATTAAATAATAAAACATATAATATAAATTTAATTATAATTGCAATTTATATATAGATATACTATTAATTGTAATGATGAATTAAAAACAATATTAATCATAATTAATGATGTATAAATTGTTTATATGATTAATATTCAACATAATCACAAAAATAATGTTAAGTATAATTATAAGGAAATAATTAATATGAATATTATTTTTTTAATAACTATTGATTATAATTAATAACAATATCATTTGTATTAATTGTAATTAAATAATCAAACTAAATAATATTAATTGTAAGCATAAACCATTTAATAATAATAATAATAATAATAATAATACTATTAATTGTAATGATAAATTAATAAATATTAAAAATAATTATAGTTAATCAATGAAAAAAATATTGATTATGTTGTAGATGTTTGGCTGAATATTTAGTTCACACCATAGTTTTAAATCCAAATTAGTCATCAAATCGATATTATAACAGGATTATTGGTTTAGTATTTAAATCAGTAGTTTAGATAAGTTAGACTAGTAATATATATTAGGTCAAAATTATAAAATATATAAAATATTAATCTACATATAAATATAATAAGCTAATTTTTTTGACTAATCCAATCGATTAGTTTTTAACCAATTTATCATTTTTTATTAATTCAATTGATATTATCCAATTTTAAACTTTCAAGGATTGATATATAAAAACAAACCAATAACTTATTGGTCTGGTAAATCGGTTGCTCTGATCTATTTTTTAAAGAATGGTCGAAAACTTACTTCATAGACTTGGCAAAAGCGGCCAATTTAATTTTAAATTTCTAAGTCTCATGCATATTCCCTTTAATTGTATATCTTGTTTATTTCCGGTTTGTTTTCTTATCAAACAATCTTAGTCGGACAGACTAGATGGGCGAGATTCTTTTGTTTGTGTAGTTTTCTAGAATACAAATGGAAGTGTGCATTGAGTGTTTTACTTCCATTTGATTTGGAATAACTCGAAATAAATCAACTGATTTATTTTTATTTATTCTGTTTAAATTCAAAATTAAAAGGTTTTCTTAAGTTAATACTGTTTACTTTTTTTTAATCATTTCCTTTATTTTTTTTTAACTTTTATCAACCTTACATTTAGAGATAACAGGGATGAAAGAAAAAAATTTAGACTTAATTAGACAATAATATTCTCCTTAATGTATGTGTTATAGAAGAAACTTATAAATGTCATTTGTTCTATTTTTAAACTTTAGTGACCTTAATTTAAACAAAATTAAAACAATATTGATCTCAATTCATCTAATTTAGCTAAATTTATCCAAATAATATTTTAAAATATTCGTCCCGATTATTTAAATTAGGTTAATTTTATCCAAATAATATTTTAAAACATTCATCCCGATTCACCTTCATTCCCTTAACCTAAATTAATTTTTAATATTTATTCTCACTTCAATTTACTTTAATCCAAACATACCATAAGTGTCTTTCTGTTTTACAATCCATGATTTATATTATTATTCCAATATTATTAAAGATCATTTGTTATATATATGTAATACCCCAAAATCCTAATTTTCGAAATTATGGCCAAACAAGGAATTCTTAGGAAAATTAATTATATAAATTCATTTATTAAAATGTAGAGGGTTAATTAAGGTAGATTAAGAGGAAAATAATAAAGAATTTAATTGGAAGAAAATTTGGGTATTTTTCCTAATTAGCATGGAGGTTAAGGAAATTTATCTAAAATAGTCTAAAATAAGCAAAAAAGGAATTTATTTAATATTTTATAAATATTAATATTCTAAATAACCCAAAAATACCCCAATTTCCCCATAAGTTATTCTATTTATTTTCCCATCCTATTTATTTTCTTGTTTTCCCTTTTCTTCCTTTTTTCTCCCTCCTCTTTTTTTTTCTTTCTCCCCCCGGCTGGGCCAGCCCACCGCCCCAGATCCTTCTCCTCTCCCCTGTCTCGCGTACAGGCCGCCCAAACCCCCGTCCCTTCCTTATTTTCCCTTCCCGCTGCCCAGCGCCGTTTGACGCCTCCCCGTGCATCCGAACGCAGTGTTTCGGCCCTCCTTCCGCTGAGACACTGCGTCCGATCGCTGAAGGTAGCCGTTGCCAAACGGGCAACGCGACGCGGCGCTCTGCCCCCCTTACCGTTGAAACGCCGCGTTTCGTTTTAAAACCTTATAAACGCCGCCGAATCGGCCGGTTCCCCCTTCCTTTTCTTTTCCTCCCCTAGACCGCCGGTCCTCCTCCTTTCCCCTTCCTTCTTCCTCCACGACCTGCAACTCGACCCTGCAACCCCCAAATCTTGCCGGCCACCTCTGCACGCCGACCGTCCTCCCCTGCCCTTCCCTGTCATTTGCTTTCCTCTTTCGACCCCGACCAAGTCCTTCTCTTCCCTTCCCGCGTGCCCATCTTTTTTTCCTTTTCCTCTCCCCCTCCTCGACCTAACCTGCCATGGCAGTTGCCGCCTGCCGGCCAGCCTGGCGCCTGCACCCCCTTGTCTTCTTCCCCTTGGCTTTGCCCGACCACCCTGCCTATAAATACCCCCATTGATCACCTGGATTCGGGATTTGGAACCCCGAAACCCTGGGTTTGCTCCCTCTCGCCGCCGCCCCATCAGACGCGTCGATCGCCGCCGTCCCCCAATGCTGCCGGTCTAGCGCCGCCCAGAACCCCACCTTGCACCACCCTCCACCTAACCAAGCCCTCCTCAGCCCTCGATTTGCCTTGCACGAGCCACCCAAGCCGTGCAAAATCGCCACCCCTTCCAGCCCCCTTCCAGCCCGTCACCGCCTCGCGCCGCCTCCTGCCGCCACCCTGGCCGCAACCAGCCCTCCTACCACCACCCAATATAACTAGCAGAATCTCCCCTACCTTCCCATACCCTCATCATCCCTTGCATTCTTCTCCACCTACCTCCACCATCTTCTACCACCCTTCGCCACCTTCGGCTGCCGCGTCAGCCACCGCGCGCCGCCGCCCCTGCCACGCCACCACCCTCATTCCACTCCTCTTCACCTACTGCTTCTCCCCCCATCTCAAACTTCTCTTTTCCTCCTTCCATCCAACCCCCACCTTGATCTTTTTCCTTCTCTTCCTCCTCCACCGCCGCCACCGTCGCCGCCACGCGCCGCCGCCGGACCACCACCGACCCTAGTTGGTTTCCAATTAACTTACCCAAACCCTAATATTTCCTTTCTATAACTGTTATTAATTTCTAACTACTATTAATGATATTATACTTAATATTATCATTATTATTATTACTTTCATTACTATTATTATTATTACTATTATTATTATTATTATCATTATTAGTATTATTATTATTATTATTATCATTATTCTATTACTACTGTTAATGACATTATCATTATTATTATTACTAACAACTTAGTGTTAATGTAGTTACCTCCTTTGTTATTGTTATTATTATCATTACTATTATTACTATTACTCAACCTAACCTTATGACTTTCCTAACCAATAATACTATTATCATTAACAATGGTCTAAGACTCTAGGGTTAATATGATTAAGACTTCCCTCATTTACTATTATTGCCATTATTAACCTCACTATTATTTTTACTAATAATACTAACGCTAGCCATGGTTTATTATTTTCCTTATCTTTACTATCGTTATTATTATTCCTATTATTGTGACCAAAAACATTGAAACCCTTATATTATTACTATTCAAAAATATACAACTTTATCATTATCATCTTTCGGAATATTTTACTTGTTGGTATTGTAATTAGTATATTATTATATTAACCCTAACACTATTATTAGACTTAGCCTTAAAAATGCTAGGGTTTCTCTCACTATAAACATTAGTGTCACTATTATTAGTTTTATTATTAGTATTATTATCACTATTTTTCTATAGTTAGCATGAACATTATTATTATAAGAATAAGGCTATCGGGTCTAATAATATAAGTGTAACAATAGGTATTAAAAATAAACATATTTTGACTACTAATATTTAGTATACTAATTCTAAGGTAAAAACCCTAGTTTTTGTATAATACCCTTTTTAGTAATAAAAACCCTAACCTTTAACTAGAATAAGGGTTGATAGTATTTATAAGGGAAATTAATACTTAGCTTTTTTCCCTTTTCATAGGTGACCCCGATCCAAGCCCTAAGGAGCTAGAGGAGCGTGCTCCAAGCCCGGTGCCTACCTAGGTAAGGACGTAACTAAGGCCTCATGTGTGTCTACATGTATTATGTGTTTTGCATGCTATGTACCCTACGTTTATCATTATCAATTATTTTGCGTGTGCATGACATGGAGATGAAATATGTGTGGTATGTTTACATGACATGTGTATTATGTATATGTGATGATATGTGTCGTGATCCTATAAGACATGCATGTGAGGGAATTGATGTATTAGAAAGGAGGATGGGGAAGGAGATTGACCAAGGGAGGTGAGTTGATCTAATTATTTTAATGAATCATGAGTGAAAGAATAAAACGAGAATTTTAGGGTTCGTGTGGGAGAATCTGATTTATGATTTTTATGATTTTGCACGGGAGAGTTTAATTTATGATTGCATGGTGGTATTAATGGCTTATGGTGATATTAGGGTTTGCATGGTGGTATTAGGGCTTGTATGGTGGTATTAATGGCTTATGGTGGTATTAGGGTTTGCATGGTGGTGTTATGGTTTGTGTGGTGGCATTAATGTCTGTATGGTGGTATTAATGATTGCCTGGTGGTATTAATGGCTTATGGTGGTATTAGGGTTTGCATGGTGGTGTTGTGGTTTGTGTGGTGGTATTAATGTTTGTATGGTGGTACTAGGGTTTGCATGGTGGAGTTAGGGTTTTGCATGGGAGTTAATGATTGTATGGGATTCAGGGTTTGTGTGAAAAGTTCGAGAGGTTGCATGGGATGTGTAACGTTTGCGTGAGAGCAAAATTTACGTATGAAAGGTCGATTTGGGATGTAAGGGAGGTAATGCAAGCATTATTTGGGTGTTTAACTGTTTTGGACGGAGAATAGTACGTGGAGTAGTATAAAGGTATGGAGGAGACATAATTAGGGTTTTGGAGTGATTAACTCTGGGTCGTTGTGATTACGTAGGGTTGGAGTAGCTAATTGTGATTCGTTGAGGATAATTAAGGTTTGGAATGGCTAAGTATGGTTGTTATGGTAAGATAGGGTTAAGAGTGGTTAACCACGGTTTGGTATGGACAATTAGGGTTGGTTATGGCTACTTAGAGTTGTTTGGTGTTATCATGTGTATTATTGATTAAAGTGTAGTTATGAATGTGGAATTTTATTGTTTGTGATGTGTAAAGCATAAAGAGAATGATTTATGCATATCAATGGTGAAGATCTTTTGAATAAGATATGTTAAGATACTAACCACTTATAGAGAAAGATGTTGAGCCGGACTCAGACCGGTCCACCGGCAAATAATAGTGGTAGGGTATGTTACCCTCGTGACCGACCCACCGGCTATAATAGTGGCAGGGCATGACCCTCATGACCGTTCCACCGGCTATAATAGTGGGGGATTCTGTGCTCAACAACTAATCAGAATAATGGTAAGAGACATAGGAAAGATACAAATATTTACAATGGAACACCTTGTGAGTCGGGGCCAGACCGGTCCACCGTAAAATAATAGTGGCAGGGCATGGCCCTCGTGACCATTCCACCGGCTATAATAGTGGGGTTCCCGCACTCACATGGACTATTAAAGAATATGTGTGGAATGAACGTAACATTAATGAGAAATAAGAATAAGTCACCAAAAAAGTATTCGGGCCTTATCTTGCTGGTTATCGCATGTTGTCTATATGATTGTTCTATGTATGCTATGTGGTTTGATTGTATACTTGGCCTTAGCGCACCTGCGTCCTTACTCAGTATTGGACCCGTACTGATACTACCTTGATTGAATGGGTCCTGTGATGATCCATCGATGGTGGAGAGCAGACCTCCTATGCAGGTTTGATCGGTTACTAATTGTGGGGTGGACGGATTGACTTGAGTGAGTAGGCGATCCGGATATTGGTCCCTTGGGATCTGTTTTATTTAGCGATATTTCGTACTACGCTTCTTGTTTTGAAACCGTACTCTTAAGTTGTATTCCTAAACGATATTCTAACTGTTGTTGACTCGTGTTTTCGTGAATGACCTATGTTAACTACGTACCTATGTTTTGATGATTCTTACTTAATGATTGTTTAGTTTAGCCTTAGCACTTAGTATCAGAACGGTAGGAGTGAACCGGTCTGGTACTAAGTGTGGCGGTAATACCCCCAAGTTTACAGTTTTAATTCTTCCGCTTCCGCTAAACCTCTGGATATAAACGAAATTTTTTAGTAGTAAATTTGGGGGTGTTACAATATATTATTATTAAAATCTCATTATATATATATATATATATATATATATTATTTCTTCATGTATATTCTCTACTACTTTTTATTAAATATTTAATTTATCATATACTATTATTTTTATGCTCTTATTAATTATACTCATCTACTACTACTACTACTACTACTACTACTATTATTATTATTATTATTATTGCCATTATGATTTATTGGTATCAATTATTAATAGTAATTAATAGCAATAATAATAATAATAATTAATTACTAATATATTATTTTTAATAATATTAACAATAATAATTAATAATTGTTATTATTAATTAATAATTATAACATAAATATTAATTATTATTCTATATTTATATTAATTATTATTATTAATTATTAATATCAATTATTCATTCATTATTATTCGTATCAATTATTATTATGAATTATTTATATAATATGATGAATAATGTTAATAATAATCAATGTTAAAATTATTAATTATTAACTATAATGATGGTTAATTATTATAATAAATGATTATTATTAATTGATAATATAAATTATCATTATTATTAATTATATTCATGATTAATCATGTAATAGGTGTTATTATTACTTATTAATCAATAATAATTGATATTGATTTTATTAATTATTATAAATATATATTTATATATTATTATTGATAATATTTATTATGATGAGAAATATATAATTTTTTGATGCTTCTGTGAAATCTTGAATCAATAAATATATTAGTAATTCCTTTTTGAATTGAAATTGACATTTATCTGGTACTTATTTATACACATTATATGGTATAGAAGATAAATTATACATATTGGAAAATCTAGGAAGAAGAGTAAGTATGTATATGTGCATTAAATGTATATGGTATTTACTAAGGTAAACATTTACCCAAGTGTTATGCCCTTTAATGTTTACCCATCATATTATGTTATACGCTTTATAAATACTACCTCATTAAAAATCTTTTGTCAAGAAAAACCCATTGGGAAAATACATGAACAAAGGGAAAAAGATTGCAGTGTGTTACATCTTGAAAATGGTGCATCCCAACTTATATACCAATTCTTTTAAATCTTCTAGTATGAAAGGATTTTGTAAATAATTTAGCTAAATTTTTGGATGATTGAATTTGTTAGACATTAACCAGTCCTTCCTTCTCTATATTATGAATGAAGAAAAAATTTGGTACCATATCCTTTGTTCTATCTCCTTTGATACATCCTTCCTTTACTTGAGTCATAAAAGATGTATTATCCTCATATATTAAAGTGGGATAATATGTGATTGCTCTCATACCTCATTCATTTTCTACGTGTTGAATTATTGATCTTAACCATTCGTATTCTCATCTAGCTTCATAAAGGGCAACTAACTCTGCATGATTTGATGATGTGGTAGACCCCGTTTTATTTCTTGATGACCATGATATTTCTGTATTTCCAAATGTAAACACATAACCATATTGAGATTTTGTCTTTTATGGATCTGATAAGTACATTGTATTTACATATCCAATAAGAGTGGCATTTGTATGTCTTTGGTAGAATAGTCTGAGATAATAGGTACCTCTGAGGTAGCTAAATAAATGTTTAACTCTGTTCCCATACCTTCTTGCTGGTTCTAAACTATATCTTGACAATAAGTTAACAGAAAAGGCAATGTCGGGGCATGTATAGTTGACCAAATACATTAATGCCCCAATTATGCTCAAATATAGTACTTCAATGCCAATGATTTCTTTATCGTCCTCACGAGGGTGGAATATATCATCCTTTATATTTAGTGAGCGAACCACAATTGGAGAGTTGAGCAGAAGTGCTTTATCCACGTGAAATTTCTTTAGAATATTCTCGGTGTATGTTGACTGGTGGATAAAGATAATATTATTTATGTGCTCAATCTATAAATCGAGATAAAACCTTTTTTTAGATCTTTCATCTCAAATTATTTCATCAAATAACTTATAGTACTTTCGAGTTTTTCATGTGTTCTAATGATATTAAGGTCATACAAATAAACTACATTACTAGTAAATCTAGAATAAGATCACTTGATAAAAAACACAAGGGCAAATTGAATCATTTTTAATCCTCTTTTAAGAAGATATTCACCTAAACAATTATACCAAATACGCCCAGATTATTTTAATTTATATAATGTTTTTATTAATTTTATAGAAAATATTTTTTGAGGCTTCAATTTATGAGATTTAGATAGTTTAAGTATCTCAAAAACTTTCATAAAGATTTTTCTATGAAGTGATTTGTACATATATACGGTCATAATATCCATAAGAAACATCTCTAGTCTTTGAAAGACAAATACACTAATTAAGAACATCAACGTTGTTGCATCAACAACTTGGAGTATGTCTCCTCATAATCATTCCTCGGCATCTAAGAAAAACCTTGGACTAAGTATTTCCTTATGTATTACAATTTCATTTTTCTCATTTTATTTACTTACAAACACCCATTTGCAACCTACTAGCTTTATGTATCTTGGTGTAAGGACCACGTGTCCAAATGCATCACGTTTTTCTATGGATTGTAGTTTTAGTTGGATTGCCTCTTTTGATGTTATCTAATCTTGTCTTTGTCAAAAATCATCTATCATACTTAGCTCAAGATCATTTTCATTTGACATCATTTCACATATGATTGAATATGTGAATACTTCATCTACCATGGTTTCATTTCTATCAAATTATTCTCATGTGGAAACATAATTTATTGATATCTCATGATTATTGGTATTTCTATCATCATGCAACTCTTTTGAGGTGTTGTCGACCTTTGTGGTGTGATTATCTTTTTCTTCAATGGAAGGAACAATTTTGATATAATTTGGCATATTGCCCTACTTTCTCATCCTTCTTAGTCTCAAGTCTTTTGAACCAAATGGTTTACCACACTTTTGTTACTGTAGTTTTATTTGTTGGAATTATATATGAAAATTTAGTAGGAACTGCAATTTTTTCAAGAGCATTCATCACTAGAGTATGTGACTTTGTCACTTTCTTGATTTCAGTGAATGGATCAGGTAATTAATTAGCTACATCTTGTAAATGTGTAATCTTTTTCACTTCTTATTCACACAAGTTTGATCGTGGATCAAGATAAGATAAATTTGTCACATTTCGTGTAATCTCCTTTGTATATGTTTCCACTTTGCTCTTATCTCTCCCTAAGGCTGGGAATATTGTTTCATTATAATAATAATCAATGAACCATGTCGTGAACATATCACTAGTCATTAGTTGGAGATGCTTAATAATTGATGGGGATTCAAAGCCAATACAACTTCCTAACCTTCTTCATAGACCTGTTTCCATTCTTTGTGGTGGAGCAATAGGAACATACATAACACAAACAAATATTCTTAGATGTGATACATTTGGTTCTTTACTAGATACCAATTGTAATGGGGAATATTTATGATAAGCAGTTGGTCTTAATCGAATTAAAGTTATCGTATGTAATATTTCATGTCCACAAGATGATAATGGTAATTTGGAATCCATCAACAATGGTCGAGTAATCAATTAAAATAATTTAATTAAAGATTTAGCAAGGCCATTTTGTGTATGAAAATTAGCCACTAGGGGATCTACACTAATCCCAATTGACATGAAGTAGTCAGTTAATACTTGGGATGTAAATTCATCGGCATTATCAAGTCTTATCTTCTTTATTGTATAACCTGGGAACTAAGCTCTTAATCAAATTATTTGAATGAGAATTCTATCGAATGCCACATTTATATTGGACAATAAACTCACATGTGACCAATGTATTATTGCATCAATTAACACCATAAAATATCAAAATGGCCCACATGGAAGGATAATCGATCTACAAATATCTCTTTATATTCTTTCTAAAAACGTTGGAGACTCAGTGACAATTTTATTCATGGAGGGATTTATAATCAACTTGCCAAGTGTATAAGAAGCACATAATAAATCACATGACTTTAAAACTTTAATGTTCCTTAATGAGTGTCTAATTGAATTTTCAATAATTCTGTGTATTATTCCTTAGCTTAGGTGACCCAAATAGTCATGCCATAAATTGAATGTTTTCTTCTCTTCTAACTTTTGGTTATATACCATATTTATTTCAATTAGACTTATATCGACATTTCTCAAGAGTACATTTCTTGATAGATTCATGCATCGAAATACACAATTATTCTTTCCCATTTTCATTCACGATTTTTGTATGATAACCATTTTTACACATGTATTTAAAAATCAATAAATTTCTTTAAGATTTTCTCAAATACAACGTGTTAATAATTACTAATTTTATCCCTTTAGGGAGGAAAATACATTATCTTCTAGAGGCTTTTATGAGATTTGCAGCACTAAATATGGTTTTTATATTACCATTAATATATTGTAGCTGAGAAAAGTATTTTTTGTTTCTCATAATGGTATGTGTAGTGGCACAGTCTATGTGAATTTTTTTTAATTATTGAATTGGTTTTGCATATATGCCCATATCTTCAATTTTAAGAATAAAGATTAATTGTTAGGATATTATTAAAAACAAAATTCATATTCATTATGTAAGACCACAAAATGTAGGAATGAAATTTTTTGTTCAAGTGGAAGCGTAAAATAAATTAATTAGATGGCACCGTTGTACTCAAACTAAGTTTGGCTTACCATGCCATCCTTACATTGAATACAAGTTAAAACATTTAAATATTTAAACATAATAAAACATAGAAATAGATAGGTTTCATAATCTTACACAAATATTTTGGAGAATTACTCCAAGTACAAAAGGAAAATTACATGAAGGGATATATTGGGAACTAAGAGTTCTAAGAGGTATCTAGGTTAGTGTGAACCAAATAACCCGATCTATGAACCATGTCCTAAAGATAGATTCAATACTCTCCTCCAACGAGCGCATCAAGAGCACCATAGTCATCCAAGGGGTTCTCATAGACCTGCACAAACTCAATTTGGTCCTCTACTCTTAGCCCATAGGAATGAGCAATATCCATAAAAAGAATGATCAATACACTATATATTGAGTAAGGTAATAATATAGTCAATTAAGGTCACACAAATTCATAATATCACAACAAGAGATAAACATGCTAATGGTACCAAATTATTTATCGATTTCCAAGCCTTGAAATAGTAATGGTATGCTCAATATCCACAATCTTATTCACTTTAAGTTCAAGGACCGCACTATTCTCAACCAATAGAATAATATCAATAAATATATAACCCCAAGACATAAAACTCTTGACTACTATTCTCAACCAGTTATATAATAAAAATAAATATAGAACCCTAGGGAGGAAGGCTCTCTTGACCACTATTCTTGTTCAGTGGAATGGATAGGTACAACTAATCTTGACTCATATAGTATTTTACTTTAAGTAATTAATACCTTATCAGTGATTATGATCATTTAAATAATTTATTTAAGTTGAGTTTAGGGACCCAAATATTCTCAACCTATGGAATGGTATCAATTAATATAGCTCAAAGGAATAAATCTCCTAGCCACTATTCTTGTATAGTGAAATAGACATGTACAACCCTAGGTCATTAATGCTCCTAGCCACTATTCTCGTTCGATGGAACGAATTGGTGCAACCAATCCTGAATCATAAGATATTTCACTGTAAATGATTAATATATTATTCATGGTTATTTATTTTAAGGTTATCATGCAAACACACATATAGGCATGCAAGGCATATGTCCCATTATATCCTCCCAAGGATAAGCCATATTCCCCAAAGAAATCCTAATTTTATAAGTATCGTATAAATTCTCCTCCGATACTCATTTCATCACCAAATTAAATAACCATTTAAAAAATATTATTATTGACAACATACCCAAAAATTAAGGTCTAACTCCAACGTCTTACACATATGATGATAGCCTACTTTTAGGATTACTATTCATATTTCTTATAAAATCCTAATTTTACTATTTGATCATTACTTTTTTCCATAAAACCTATATAGCCACCAAATTTAATTTAAATTACTAAAATAATATTATTGAGATCATATAAAAAAATTGAGATCCAACTCCCACATTCTATACATACAATAATAGTCTACCTTTAGAGTTACTATTCACATTTTTCACAAAACATTGACCTTACAATTTAGTCATAATTTTTTCCATGATACTCATATAACTACCAAATTTAATATGCATACCTAAAATGCAAACATCAACAAAGTATCCATATTTTAAGGTTAAATTCTAATATTTCACATATATGATGACGATTCCACTCCTAAGGTTATTATTCTCATTTAAAACTACTTTTCTTATTTATTAGACTTAAATTGTTCACTTTCGCTTCTAATTTCCCCATAATATACTTAAACTTTTTTTGAACAAACTATCACATTAAAATACCCAAAATTCTATTTTCAACACATATTGACCAAAATGCCCTTGAGACAACTAAAATATTAATTTTCCATAAAAATCTTACGAATCCCAATATGAAAGATTTTTTAACCTCCAATACATTATATCATCATAAAAACGTATAGCCACAACTATATATAGTTACTAAACACCATGATTCATCTCAACAAACAATATGCACAACTCATACTTTCATATCTTTCTTACCTTTTCTTTTAACATACGACACCACATATCATATAGTACCATTATCATTATAATATTTTCCATAAAACAATTATAAGCATGATAACCCAAACAAATATATACATTTTGCACATAAAATTTCTAACTATGACAAGTATTCTTACTGAAGCGGCTCCAATATCTAAGCATGTAAGACCTACACTTCCTCCAATACTATCGAGGTATCACGTAGAAGTCAAAAAATACAAAAGATTAGACTTAGGAAAATTAATATAGGGAAAACTAAGATAAGGGAGAGGGAGGGAAAATATAGATAACTTGAAATGCCCCAAAAATTTCTAATTTTAAATATTATATTTAAATGAGGATTTATTATAAAATTTAATTAAGTATATTACTTTATTTAAAATAAAATGAAATTAATTAGGGTAAATCAAGAATAAATCTATAAGTATTTTATTTAGGAGAAATTTAGGTATTTTATCTAAATTAAGGATTTTATTTTAGAAATTAAATAAATAAATTATTTTATTTAAAATAAGAAGGAGGAAATAGTTCCAAATTAATATTAATTTTATAAATAATTTAATGGAAGAAAATTAAGGTGTTTTGCTAATTAAAATAGAATTTATGGAAAATCTTTCAAAAATCCTAATTTTAGCCTAAAAGGGATTTAAATATGATTTTATTCAAATATTATTATTTAAATATCCTAAATATTCAGATTAATTTGATTGGCCCTAACGTAATTATTTTTCTCCTTTCCTTTTTCCCTATTTCTTTTTCTTTCTTCCTTTTTCTTTATTTTTCTTCTTTTTCTTTTTCCTCTTCTTTTCCCCGACTGGGCTAGCCGTGGCCCAGTTCTTCTTTTTCTTTTCTTCCTTTTCTTCATGCGGCCCAGCCCATGCCTCCTACCCTTCTTCCGCCCCTCTCTGCGCGGCGTTCCATTCCTCATTTCCACCGAAATTCGTCGTTTCATTTACGCATTTCCCTTCGTCGATTCCGCGCGTCCGTCGCCCTTCTTCCGCCCCCAGACACGCTGTGTTTCATCCCATTTTGCCCTGAAATGTGTCGTTTCATTTAAGTCTTACCTTCCTCGCGCCTCCTTTCCTTCTTCCTTCTTCCTCCTTCGTCATCACAGCTGCAACTCTCGACCCCGTCAATGGCATCTTCGGTGAAGAGACCTTTGACCGGCCGTTTCTTGGCTCATTGTATTCCTCTTTACTCAAGGAATAAATTGGCATAAATCTTGTCCGTTATATCTCGCCCGTTTCCTCTCCCCAACCTTGCGAACTGTTGAATCAAACCAAACGTTGGCCGACCGTTTTCTGCCACCGGCCACCCAAATTCTCGCACCTAATACGTTCCTGCCGACCCCCAAAACCCTATTATCCCATATACCATCTATAAATAGCCTTGTTATAGGAGTTTTTAGAGTTTTTCTTCCCCGAGACCCTAAGCCCGAGTTGCTGGCCACTGCAACTTCAGACGCGTATTCCGCCGCCGCTGCTGTGCACCACCGCCGGTGCCGCCTATCCCCACGAGCTTAAGGTTGAACCCTAGGCCCTCTCAACCATTTTTCATATTATTATAAGCCTTGATTTAATTTATTTCAATTATTTTCATATAAATACCATTATTGTTATTCTTAATATTTATATTCTTAATATGTTTTATTAGTAGTAGCAGTAGTAGTATTGTTTTATTATTATTATTTATGTTGAGGGTTGAAGCCCTATTGTATTTTAATTTGATTTTATTATTATTTCCCGTATTATTTCTATTATTACTATTATTAATATTAATATGCTATAAGTATAATTATTATTATTATTATTTCCTATTTTGAATTTCTATTATTCTTATTCCATTATTATTAATGCAAATATTTTACCATTAGTATTGTTAATAATGTTATTATTGTTATTACTATTGTTATTATTATTATTATTATTTATATTCTCATTGATATTAGTTTTATTATCTTTGATATTATTATATTAGTATCATTATCATTATTAGGGTAAAGTCTTTAACCCTATATTATCAAGGTTTATAATATCTCTATTATTTTTATGTCTTTAGCAAAGTTAGAATTTTGTTAAGGTTATTTTATTAGTATGTTATTATTTGGTCAAAGCCCTAAGGAGGCGTAGGAGCGTGCTCCAAGACCGGTGACATTTTAGGTAAGGGTTCACTAAGGCCTTTTATGTGCTAATGTGCATTGTGTGCCTCGTATGTTATGCATCCTATGTTATTATTGTAATTATTGCATATTTGGTATGGCATGGAGTTCAAGCATGCTTTTGTGTTGTTATATGACATGTGTACTACATGTATGTGACGATATGTATTGTGACCCTATAAGACATGCATATGAGAATGTTGATGTGGTTGTGTGGGAAAAAGAATGAAAAGTAAGGATGGAGAAAGAAGTTGATCAAGAGATATGAGTTGACCTAAGTATTTTAATGATTTATGAGAGGAAGAATAAAATGGGAAATGTAGGGTTTCGTGGGAAAGAATATAATTTATAATGTTATATGGGAGAATTGAATAATTTATGATTTGTTTGGGAGAATCTAATTTATGATGTTATTTGGGAGAATGTAATTTATGATATTATATTTATGATTTGATTGGGAGAATCTAATTTATGATTTGTTTGGGGAAATCCAATTAATCCTAATTATGGTTTTACTTGGGAGATTCTAATTTATGATTTTATGTGGGAGAATCTAACTTATAGTCTTGTATGGGGGAATCTAAATTGTGGTTATGAAAGGGGAGAATCTAATCAATTGTATTATGTGGACAAATCTTGGGTTTTGCTATGGATTGAGTTTAGGGTTTTATATGGCAAAATCGTGGGTTAGATGGTGGTACTAATAGTTGCATGGTGGTATTAGGGTTTGTATGATGTTACTAAGGTTTGTATGGTGGTATTTATGGTTATATGGTGGTATTAGGGTTTGTATGGTGGTATTTATGGTTTGTATGGTGGTATTTAAAGTTGTATGGTGGTATTAGGGTTTACATGGTGGCATTGGTGGTTGAATGGTGGTATTAGGGTTTTGAGTTAGGGTTTTGCATGGGGAGATTAATGTCTGTATGGGTATGAAATTTAAGCGTGGAAAGTTAATTTGAGATGTAAGGAAGGTCATGTAAGTGTTGTTTGGGCGTTTGAGCACTTGGGATGAAAAATAGCACGTGGAGCAAATTAAGGGTACGGAGGAGACTGAATTATAGTTTGTTGAGGTTAATTGTGGTCTGTGGTAGTTGCTTAGGGTTTTTGTTGTATCAAGTATATTTGGTGATTAATGTGTAATTGTGATTTGTGATGTGAGTTGATTCATGCATGTCCAAGGCAAAAGCTTTGAATAAAATATTTAAGACACTAATCTTTTAAAGTGGAAGATTATTGAGCCGAGTCCAGACTAATCCACAAGTCAGGAATAGTGGTTAGGGTTTTATCCTATATGCGACCGATACACCGGTTATAATAGTGGTTAGGACATAAGGTCCTATATGTGACCGGCCCACCGGTTATAATATTGGGGTGACTCGATCTCAATAAACACAAACCAGAATCGTTAAAGCTCTTAAAAGATACTAATTACTTACAGTGGAACACCATGTGAGCAGGAACCAGACCGATCCACCGGTCAGGAATAGTGGTTAGGGTTGTACCCTATGTGTGATTGATCCACCGGTAATAATAGTGGTTAAGGCATGATGCTCTATGTGTGACCGGCCCACCGGCTATAGTAGTGGGGTGTTTCTGTACTCGCATGGATTGATAAAATGGCATGGTGTGTATTGACTTCCGATAATAGATTAATTAGATAATTAATACGGACTATGACTGGGCCTTTATGTATGTACCTGAATGATTGGTCGATATTATGATATGATGATGGTCTTTATGATCTTTTATTCTTATGCATGATTTTATGTGCTTATGTGTTGGCCTTAGTGTTCGGTTACCTTACTCAGTACGTAGCGTACTGATCACCCTTTTCATGGGTGCTTCTCATTCCCACGAGTAGTATGCCCTTCTGAATTTGTGCAGGTGGGAGAGATATCAGTCGGGGCTGAGTGTTGAACATGTTTGGATTGAAGTTCGAGAGTGTTGTGGCCGCATTCATTCTTTTCGTGATTTTATTTCATTATGTTATTTCTAGTGTATCGAATTTACCCTCTTATGATTTACTACTCGATTGAGTATTTTAAATTAACCTTTTATCAATTGTAAGATTATTCCCTTCAAGGAATTTTGATTTCGCACTCTGATTTCTAGTTAATTCGTGATTCTTTATGCGCACTCTGATTTTTGTATATGATCTTTCTAGTTCTTTTATGAACTGTTGGTTTAACTTTAATATTAGTCTTTCCTTTAGCCTTAGCACTTGGTATTGGAACGGTCGGAGAGAACCAGTCTAGTACTAAGTGTGGCGGTAACATCCCCAGAAATCACGAGTTTTAAGTATTTCTATTTTAATTACTTCCGTTTAAAAAAAAATGAGTGAATTTTGGGGTGTTACATAACTGGAAAGCAAAAGGTTTGGGTAGGGTAGTGTTGCGGTAGGCATGACAGTGGTGTGGCAGTGGACATAGTGGCGGTGTGGTGGTTGTGATGATGGTTAGAAGAAAGGGTGGTGATGGTGGTGCTGGATCTAGTGGGAGTTAAGGCAAGGAGTGGTTGGTAGTGATGGTGGTTGGTGATAGATAGAGAAAAGAGGGGAGAGGAAGGTAGGGATTGGGGTTGTGGTTGGAGACAAGGGTAAGGTAGGAGGAGAAGGATGGGAATAAAAATGCCAAGGGTGGTGTGGTGGCCTTACCCTCATGGTAGGTTACTTCCAAGTTGTAATCTTTGACCAACTCCAATCATCATATTTGTATTAGATTCAACTCCCGCTACATGAAGATGTACTTGAGGCTCTTATAGTTAGTGTAGAACTTGCACTAAACACTATAGAGATAGTGCCTTTAGATCTTAAGGGCGAACACTACAGCGGCAAGCTCTAAGTCTTGCGTTGGGTATTTTTGCTCATGCTACTTTAGTTATTGAGAAGTATACACCACTACTCTCCCATGTATCATTTGCATACAACCCAAACCATGCTTGGAAACATCACTGTATACTTGAAAGTTGCCAGAACCACTTGGTAATGCGAGCACTAAGGATGAAGTCAAATGCTTCTTCAACTCCTCAAAAGCTTCTCCACAGTTCTCACTTCATAGAAAACACGTAGCATTCTTCCATAAGTTAGTCAACAGTTGTGTTATCTTGGAAAAGTATACTACAAACCTATGGTAGTAATCGACTAATCCCAAAAAACTACATACCTCCTTGATAGAAGTTAGTGTATGGCATTTAGAAACTGCTTAAACCTTGACAGGACCCACTGCCACTCCAACCTTAGAGATTACATGTCCAAGGAAATTTACTTAATCTAACCAAAACTTGTACTTTGAAAGTTTGGCATACAACTATTGTGACCTTAATAATACCAAATTATACTTTAAATGTTGCTTATGCATCTCTCGATTAATGGATTATATGACGATGTTGTTTATGAACAATACAACAAACTGATCCAAGAACGGTTAAAATATCTGGTTCATGAGGCACATGAATGCTACTGTTGTATTAGTGTGTCTGAAAGGCATTACTATGAACTCATAATGGACATATATTATCCAAAATGCAGTCTTAGTGATGTCCTGCTTTGCTATCCTCAATTTATGGTAGCCGGACCAAAGATCAATCTTGGAGAATACCCTAGCTCCTTTGAGTTGGTCAAATAGGTCATTGATCCTTGGCAATAGATAATGGTTCTTTACCGTAACTTGATTCAACCCTTGGTAAACGATGCACAATCTCAAGCTCCCATCATTCCTTTACACAAACAAGACTATCACTTCCCATGGTAATATGTTAGGTCGGATGTAACCCTTCCCTAATAACTCCTCCAACTAGGCCTTGAGCTCTTTCATCTTAACAGATGCCATATGGTACAATGCCTTAGATACTTCATCTGCCCCAGAAACAAGTCTACGGTGAACTCGATGTCTCAAATAGGTGACATTTCTAGAATCTCCTCAAGGAATGCGTTACCACTGCTATATACTCCAATGGCGTCTCAACCACTTTGGTGTCTCAAACACTCCACAGAATGAGCGAATACCTTTTACGGACAAGGTTGCTCATTGCAATTGCCAACACAATCCTTATAGAAGGAATAGGTTCACACTTTCGATATGAGATCCTAACACCCCTTTGGCTCTCATAGAACCACTCATTCTTGTGCACAATCAATCAATGCCCGATACTTCCTCAACATATCCATTTCGATGATCATGTTAAAGCCACGCAAATCAAGTTCTATGAGATCCAATAGAACTTCTACCCCCAACTATCAAGGCCACTTATTTATAGAATCTAAAGCATGCAATCCTATCTCTAGAACGCAACACAAGAAGTGAAAATACTACTATAAGGAGACAAGATAGCTCTAAAAAAATGCTAATGACACAAAGTAGTGTGATACACCAGACTCAAACAATAAACATGATGAAAAGAAAGAGATAGTAAGCATAACTGTTGCCACACCGGCCTAATGCTCTGCCTCTACTTGGTTCGTCATGTCCTCCTAAAGGCACTCCCATGTCACTTTTTAATCCTTTTCCTTGTTAATAGGTGCAAGGCCTTTGACCTCTGAGGTGACTAGTTCAACTGGCAACACTAGTTGATGATGGAGGAACTCTCTGAGTCTACACCTGTGGCTGTTAAATAGATCCAGTACTCTGAGCTCTAGACTCACTCCTCTGGACCCTGCCACCTCCAACTTGGCACCCATAAGCTCTGTACTCCACCATGCCACATTCATGGCATGTGACCTTGTTGAATCTATAATCTACTCCCGGGTGATATGCTCTACAACACTTGTAGTGGTAGTGCTTCTCCTCAGCATGACCCCATACAGATCACTAACTTGGGATACTGACCCCATGATCCTACCATAATTAGGTAGCATGCTTCCTCTCGAATAAGCCTTCTTTCTTTCGCTAGAATATTGATGACTCTCGAACTTCCTTTTGCCCCTTGACTGAGCACTCTGGGATTGGATGACTAGGAAAGACTCCAAAGCCTACTTGTATATTCTTACCATGTCTGGTGGAGCAACTCCCACTAATAGCTCTTAATATTTGATCCTCAGGACGATCTTGAAATGGTGGACTTGAATCACTTCATTGGCCTCAACTTCCAGAGAAAACTGGACCAAGTCTATGAATCTCATATAGTACTCCTCAATTGTCATGCCTCCCTACCAAAGGGCTATAAACTTGTCATACTTCTTCATTCGGAGGTGTGTTAGATATAAATGGGCACAAAGAACCTCAAGGAATGGTCACCAACCTATAGGCTCTCCACCCCTACATTGGACGCTCATCGACCAAGCATCTGCCCTTCCCCTCAAATAATACACCACCAAGTCAACCCTTTAATTCATAGGACAACCACATATAGTGAAGGTTTTCTCCATGTCTCTGACTTATCTTTCTATGATATCAGAGTCCTTATAGCCCTCAAAGATTAGTGGGTGAGGATGCCCAATCCTCCTAAGCTAATCCTCCATAATTAGTGTGGTTATTGGCACCGATAGTGGTCATGTTGTTCGGATCTAGCCTTCCATATGGGCTCCGATAATCTCCATGAATACCTCGATGTGCTCATAATGGTGGTTAGCAACCATATATTCCTAAAAAATAGAAGTAATTAGAAAAATCAATTTATCGAGTACCAAGACTCACACAACAAGTTGTCATACAAACTGTCTATAGCACATTTCCAATCCACTCTCACTCACATATATTTTTAGTTTAGATATACTTGAAATTCCAATTAAAAACTCCAATAGTAGGGAAATATGTAAACTATCTTATAGTATCAACCAAAAATATCAAGGGTGGAAAGGGTTTCAAATCAAGTCTGATGCCATTCTGTGGTATCAACTTAATTATTCTTGAAAGTGATATATTTTTAAGAAAAAGCTCTGATACCAACTTCTAAGACCCCTATTTTTCACTACAGAAAATTTTCATTTTAAAATGGTATAGAAGCGGAAAATACTAAACACTCTTACAAAAATGGAGTGCTACCGCCATACCTAACACAAGATAGACATCAACCACCCACCCCATATTAGATATAGGGTTGAAAAACCAAATCAACTAAATTAAAGTAGAGTGCGCAAGAGCAAGCTTACGTAAATATTAAAAGTGTTTACACCACATGAACTTGATGATCCCTGAGATAGTTTAATGCAGGGAGATAGATTCACTAAAAATACAGGGCTTTTATGGTAGAAAACAAGTTAGGGTGTGACCCCCCAAACCATGGTCCGTCACAGACTTCACAAAAATCTCTAGATATCCACGCTCTCAAGTCCCAAACTCAAGGTAGGGTAGGACTAGTACTAACCATCCCTAAAAACCTTCACATGGCCTATGCTCATGGGAATAAGCAGGTGACTAAGCAAATGGGCACATTAGTATGCTACGTACTGAGTAAGCCAAGTTTCCGCCTCAAAAGAAGTCACAAGCATACAAGATTCTATCATGTCATGGAAATCATACTTAACATGTGTCATGCCAATGCCATATAATTAAGCATACCTTACCTATCATAATTAGGTAATACATCAGGATTTACTATCATACACAACTTAGGTAATTCAAGATACATCAAGCTTGTCTACATAGTATAATATCATAGATAGTCGCACACACGTATTAAACATGTTATCCAAATGAACACTAGGATTTATTTTCCAACTTGCTTAATCAATTAGGTTATTTCTTTACATGCATTATTTCTCTTTTTCCGTTCCTTTTCTTTTATCTTCTAATTCTAAAACATCCTTCTCATCCAAATACTTATTCCATTTCTTATCCACATTTTTATCCAAGTTATCATCCAGCCATTCATTTTGATCATTATCCAATTACTTATTCAAATCATTATCCAAGTATTCATTCCATTTACGATCCAGGTATTCATTCTAACTTTTTATCTTTATTATTATCATTGAGAGATGGACCGTGTACTACCCCATAGTCTCAAATAACATGGAAGATTATCCAAATTAAGGGACATAAATTCTAGGCCAAAGCCAATAACCACAATGGACATAAGTCCAGGCTGAAGCCAACTACAATGGACATAAGTCTAGACCCAATCCAACCACCTAGGTAACCATACTCTTTAGTATCAATACCCCATAGTACATCATTGATATCTAGAGTATGTAAGGCATTATGATCTACAGGGATCCAGCCTAAAGGCATGAATAAACACTCGAAAGTAAACTAACCCCTAGTAGCTAATCAAGGCTCGGATAACCCAGAACCATACACAAGTCAATTGTCTTTTTCTTTACGTGATTAGTACATTATTCTTAAGGTTACGTGATCACATAAGGCCCACACAATAAGTAAGCAAGACATTCCCATATTTCTTCCATATTAATCCTTCCCATCGCCGACCATGTGTGGGATTTCCATTTATGCTTGTTTAATATTAACCATATCCATTATATTAGTCCATCTAAAACAAATTATGTATTTCATTACCCTTTTTTAAAAACCATCACATTTTATTTATGGTTTACCCATTAAGGCCTTTACAACACCCATTGAGTATTTCACGAGTTATGTTCCATTTAATCCATTTATTATGTCATTGATCCATGGTACCGTATGCATTTTATCCATTAAATAGTCATATTTCAGTCCCATGCACAATCTCAAAGCATATCCAAGTTGAGAAAAACAAAATCACACAAACCAGTCAAACCAATCTATCGGTCTAGCCCCTCAGTTATGCGAATGACACTCCCGTGTTTCAGTTGCATCAAACCAAGGACATTAACATTTGAGTGCACCTTCAATAGTTGTGCCAAAAATCTCATATAATGTTTCGACCCGCTTGCCAACAATTGACATCATATCCCCTTTAGCAACCTTTAATATGTCATTCTCAATGACACACTTATAACTTTTGTTATCCAAGAAACACAAAAAAATAAGCTATTGGTAATTTTAGGAACATGATGAACACTAGAAAGTATCCTCATCACACCATCATGCATCCTTACCTTCATAGTCCCAATACCAACAATTCTACATGAAACACTATTTCCCAAGACAACAACTCCACCTCATATAGTGTCATATGTATGGAGCTAGCTTCTATTGGGGAAAACATGGTAGGTGCACCCAAAATCTAAAATCAACCTATCAACCAATCTATTCTATCCATCTATGGGAGTCAGTACATCACCATTGCCATCAGCTATAGTAGCATCACCTTCCTTAGATACACTAATAACATTGTCTATTGATTTCCTATTGGGATACTATATTCGAATATGACCTTTCATGTGATAACCATGGCATTTCACATTCCTTTGCCAACTCTTTGACTTATATTTGGAAATCTTCTTGTCGCCATACCCTCACTCATGTTTCTTCTCCCTATCTGCCAATCCCTCACCATGTGAGTCACTAGAAATACCATTTCCAGTCAACTAACCATCAATTAGCTCTCATTATAGTAGGACATATTTCACATATTCAAGGAATAACTCATCCTTCATATACAAAACAACCTCACGAACGTCTTCATCATCTAATTTAACATCTATATTATGCAAATCCATAACTTTAGAGTCAAATTCATCCAAATAACTTTTCAAAGATTGATCATCGCATAATTTCAGGTCATAAAGCCAACTCTTCAACAATAGTCAATTACTATTGATTTTATCATATGTAATGACTCAAGTTTCAACCACAAGGAATCTAATGTTGATTCCTTTACCACTTTCTAGAATACCTCATTCAATATGCACAACTATATGGTAGAGATGACCTTCAAATCTAATTCTTTAAATCTTTCATCCGTCATTGATGTCGGCTTGTTTGAATGACTAGATAACACTTTCTCTAATCTATTATGAATTAGAATTTCTTGCATCTTCAATTTTCATAATGCAAAATTGATGGATCGATTAAAATTCTTTAATATCTAATATTTTACCTATCCTAGTTACCAGATTTCTTCAACAACGCAACTTTGATACCAAATTGTTGCCGAATAGCATGGATTGAAAGTAGTCCAAACTAAATTGAAATTAACAAGATTATGAAAAATTGAGGATTCAATCATAAAATAGAAAAATTGAGGGAAAAGTAGAGATGTTTATTTGTGTTCTTGTGTAATTATATGATGATTAAACTAATCAATCAATCAGTTACACAGATCTATAATTCTCTACTCAATGGAGAATTCTATAGAGAAGATGAAGAAGTTGGGTCGCAAGACTTGACGGCTAGGGTTTCATCATATCTCCTTTTATAGAAGATAAAACTCTACAGGGAAAAATGACAAGATTCAAAAATAAAGAAAAAACACGATCTGTGTTCAGGAAACACAGGACCCCCCAGTGTTAATTTCCTTACTCTCAAATTTTACCTAAAAAGCATATAAGAGTATTCGGTGATAAACATGGTCCATGTTAACAAAGACGAGACCCCCGTGTTTCTCACATAATTCTCCATTCTAAACTAAACTTCTCCAACACCTACACAAACCAACACAATGCTATGTTGTGCTTCAAATACTTAGTCAAAACTCACGAATACAATTAAACATCGATACATATAGAATTCTCTCTACTTCTCCTCCTTCTTGTTCACACATGAACACTTGAATTCAATCTCATCAGCTATGCTTCACAATGAGGCTTGATGGAATGATAAAGTTGAGGGATACAATTTTTTTCCTTTTTGCACAAGTTTATGGGGTTTTTCATCTTCTAAGAACAGGTGTTGAAACACTATGCACTTATCTAGAAACCTTTATAACAACCTGGGGAACACTTGATTTGATGGGCATGGACCAAACATCACCCCTTGAAGAATTTGAATGCAACCATATTACCCACAATGAGTATTTCTTCCGATGGATTTCCCTTAGAGGCTAGATTTCACCATTTAATATTGAATACTCCAAGTCCTCCCTCTTCTTTTGATAAAAATATATGATCTCATGCCACATGTGCTTTGTGAGTTATTGTCATAGAGTTAGACCATAGGAACAATCAACACAGAGCATGGATATCATAGATGATACCTTTCTAGAGGAAGTAGAAAGGGTTTTAGGGATTATAAAGGCTAAAATGAATAGATTTGAGTAACTGGAGACTTCCATCACAACTCAAAAAATTTATCTATCATTGGAATAATTTGGAAATGTATTTTTAGGCTAGTGCATGGTACTCCCTTTTACATAACGTGTGACCAACCACGAGAACACCAAAATACTTACCAAGCCACTCATCCTCTAGTAAAATACTATGTTTATTTGATGCTTAAGTTGATTATCAACACACACCCCAAAATAAATATTTCTCTTATTAGCATTCATTGTCAAACCAGAAACATATGATAAATGTTGGAAAACACTCATAATCAATTGAATAGAATGAACATCTGCTAAAGAGAAGAAACGAAGGTACCAACAAATAGCAAGCTAATCAGCTTGATTTTCTTGCACTTTGGATAAGCCTCGAAGGATGCATTGTCCCATGAGGTTCCCAATGCACAATGTGAATATTCCATGATAATGATAAAATGATAAGAGGACATGGAGTCTCCTTGCTGTAAACCTCTCTTTTCTTGAAATGGTGTACCTGACACACCATTTATCAACATAGACTAATTAACATACATTTCATGATTAACTTCACGATCTCTAGAGGGAAAGGCTAGCAATACCTCCTCCAAAAACATCTAGGTCATGGAGTTGTATGCTTTCTTTATGTCTATCTTAATTGTGTAATAATGTGAAAGATGGGCATTGTTGTAACTTATTATTAATTATTCATATACATATTAATATTCATTATAATTAATTATTAGTATCAATTATTATAATAATAATAATAATATATAATATAAATAATATTACTGATCGTAATAATTAATATTGATTATTATTGTTAATTAATATACCTTATCTTATTAAAAATAAATATATAAACAAATATAAAATATTATAAGAATATATTTTATTAAAATAAAGAATTTATAATATTATTAATATGTATAAATTCATTTCAGTTCATATTTGTTACCAAATACCATTGTTACTTTAAACATAAATACTATATTTGCCAAATATCATTATTACTTTAGATCATATCAAATTTCATATGACAAAACAAATATACATTAAATTCATAATATAATGACTTTGTTTGAGCAAACAATTAACCCATCTAACGTTAAGGATGATAATAGATTGGGTCTAAGTCAGATCCGACTAGACCCAAACCTAAGTATGTCCATAACACCTTCACCCAGACTCAACCTAGATCTATCAGATTTGAAAAGTTTTAGACCTAGATTCATTAGGTTTATTAAGTAAACATGTCCTAAATTGATCAAATTATTTTAAATTTTTTTGTCAACAACGTATTTAGTAACGACGAGAACTCACTAAAAGTAGTTTTAAGACCTAAAAATTGTTGTAAAATTTTTGTCTCCAAAGAGTATTAGCAGCGACAATGTCGTCGCGGAAAATTTTCCCTTAGATGTTTTTTTTCCTTTTTCTAAAATCCAATTAGCAACAAAAATGAATCCGACTATAGCAACAACATAACAGGTGAAAATATTGGCGAGACGTTTGGAGTGGAAATTATTTTTAGTCAACATTACATTATTAAAAGTCATCACTAATAACCCAAATATCTTTGCTAAAACTCTTATAAATCCCTAGCGCCTGTCTCATTTTTCTCGGGCCATCTCTTACTCTTACTTCTTCTTACCATTGATTGTCGTATTTTAGGTAATATTTTATTGTTAATACTTATTTTATAGTTAATTTATTGTGTTTATGATATATATTATCCTTATTGCTTGATATTGATTTAGTTTTATTTTTTTATTTTTTTATGGTTTTTATGTTTTTCCCACCTTACACCCCTGCCTCCACGATCTCTGCCACGCTTATATCGACACCTTTGCCGCATCTGATTTACTTTATTTTTGTAGGCATTTAGTGAATGAATGTTAAAATTTTATTTCTAAATTTTTTAAAAATTCAATCGGTCAGAGAACTACCGCTGCTGTTGCCGAATTTACATCGCCTGCTACCGAAGCACCACTACCGCCGCCTACTACTTGAAATTGTTTGTTTATTTGATAAACTTTTAAGTAATATGCATGCATGCATGCATACACACATACATATATACATACATACATGTTAATGTTTTTATTATTATTAACGTTAATTATTAATTATTATATAAATATGGGATGATTATATATATATGTTAAATGTAAATATAATTTTTTTGATGTACGTGTTGTGATTAAATAATTCATTATATATGTGGTATAATAATTGTGGCAGCAATTGTGTATATTAATAATTGTGATTACATAATTTATTATGTTTATGTATATGTTATAATGATTGTGATGGTATTATCATTAAATGTATTTGTTGTAATTAAACAAATTATTATTAAGAAGGTATAATAATTGTAATTATTATTATTATTTTTATTAAATAAATTGTTCGATACTGATTCAATCCTTATCTAACTAGTTTGACCTAATCGGCCAGTTTATTCACCGTTGACTCCCCCTATAAATAAAATGATGACATCTAAAGTGTATCTAGTTCAACCAGTCCAATCTAGCTTTTTGCTCGGAATCGATATAATTTTTTAATTACTGCACAAAAAAAATGATGGATAAAATTGAATTATATGCTCCTATATTCTAACATATTGAAAGAAAAATCATTCACGCATATATGGTAATTAGATCAAAATTAATTACAAAAGTTCCAAAAGTTTCTTATTTATACAAAATTTTGAATCAAAACCTTTGTCATATTTTTTTTTAAAAAAAAGCACATAAATCTCCCTTTCCAACCTGTGGATAAACATATTTACTAAAATAGTTACAAAAGTTCTAAAATTTCCTTATATATACAAAATTTCAAATCAAGAAATTTATCATATTGAACAAACATAGGTCATATTAAACAAATCATAAGATAATATTGTTGTAGTTAATTAAATTATTAAATAAAATGGTGTAATAAACATAATGATGTAGAGTAATAAAATAATAATACTTTGAGCTAATAAATTATTTTTAACCTTAGATAAAATATTAAAAAGTTAATAAAAAATTAAAATCATTAAATATTATTGTCCTTGAATAATTTATTATTAAATATGTGGAATACTTCTAAACCCTAACTTTATCTAGAAGCATTAAACCCTAATAAATTACATAAATGGTAATTTATTACAATATATAGTTGTAATAATGACATAAGTATTTTAAGGTAACTAATTTATATAACAAAAAAGATAACATATTATTAAATAAGTAAAATAATATGATAATAATACTTAAAAATAAGATAATATTGCTATCATTAAATAAATTATTATTAAAAGCATAATAATTATAATAATAAATTATTATTAGCCTTAGATAGAATATTATTAAGCATTATGTAAAGTAATAACATAGCAATACTTTTAACCTTAGATAAAGTATTTAAAAATAACTAAATTTTCCTTTTGTAGGGCTAGAATGTATCGTTTACTTAACGAGTACCTTCTGCACTAATATAGTATGTCTTTAGATGAGGATATTAGAAAACATGTGAGTTAGGTACGTAGTATGCTACATGCGAGTGGGGAGGGGTTTATATTTGGGACCATTGAAATTCAAGTCATACTTTCTTTTACTGACATTGTCACAAGTTCAATCATGGCTAGCTGCAAGAGAAAGATATATGGATTTATATATCATTAATGTTACATGCCCTAGTGTTGTTTATGGTGGAAATTTTATGAGACACTATGACCAGATAGCAAGGGAGTTGATAATGGTTAATGATGAGTGGAGGTCTTGGCAAATGATACCTGTAACACTCCTATTTTTACTATTTAAAATTTTTATTTTATGGAAGCATTAATTTTAGAAATAATGGGGGTTACTAACACACTTAATATAAGTATGATTCATTCCCCTTTTTTTATGCCAAGTGCTAATGTAATACCCCAAATTTTTAGAAAACTAATAATTTAATAAATAGCTTTTATTTAAAATAAATTAGCTTTTAAAATTATTTAATTTAATTAATTTATGGATTTTTGAGTAGATAAATTTGGACGGGAATATTTAGTAAATTAAAATAGATATTTTGTTATTTTATCATGATATTTTTATTTAAATAATTTTTCAAACTAATATTTTACTAACCTTATCCTTTTTAATTAATATATTAGAATATAATGAATTAAATCATTAAACTAAATAATTTATCAAGAATATTACATTTTATGATTTTATAAATTAATTTATTTTATTTTTCCCTATTTTTCCATTCCTTTTTTACCTTTTTTTCCCTTTTCCCTCTTTCTTCCTTTCTTTTTCCTTTTTCTTCCCTCGGGTTGCCTCACCAAGCTAGCCCTCCCCTACGCACTGGGCCACTGGCCCATCTCCCCTCTCGCGCGGGTCGTCCCCCTTCTCCTCCTCGCACGCCCATCCCTTCAGCCCAACCGCCTCTTTTATTTTTTTCCCTGGACCGGCCTACTCTCTTCTTTCCTGCGCGGGTCCAACCGCCCACTCGCCTAGCCCTTCTTCTCCCACGCCCGACCAACACCCCCTCTGCCATGGTCGAGCACTCCTGCAACTGCCGCCACCTACCTCCCTCTCCCTCTCTCTCTTCCATCGTCATTTTCCTTCCTTTTTAGAGCCAAACCGGCCCATGAACCACAGCTCACATGCCTCTCTCTTTCCTTCTTCTCCCTTCCCTTTCCTCTCGCCAACCGGCCACTACCCCCTCTCTTCTCCCTCTTCTTTTTCTTCATCTCTCCAGCCTTCATTTCCCACATTTTTCGAGCACCTTCTCCTTCCCCGAGCTCCCTCTTCTCTCCTTCCTTCTTCCCCATTTTTTTTCTGTTTTCTCTCCACGCTGCCGCCAACCACCGTTCCAACCACCGCAACCAGCCCCTACGCTGCCTCCTGCCACCACCCCTACTACCCTACACCATCACTCCACCCCTCGAGCCCCCTACACTTCATCCCTTCTCCAACTCTTCCTTTTTCTCCCCATTTTTCCCCTTACCGCCAAGCCTCCAGCAACCGCCCCTTCCGCCGCCATCCGGCCACCTCTGCCGCCACTTAACCCACCGTTTGACACCCTACAATTCCCTCTACCATCCCATACTTTACTTTTCCAAAAAAACCCTTGAACCCCTTCATTTTCCCTCCCCTTTTCCTTCCTTCTCAGCCCCTCCACCTCGACCCATCTCGGCAGCCAACTTCGCCGCCTTGCTGTCGCCGTCTCCACCGCCCTATGCCGCCGTGAAACCACCCTTAGCCACCACCTACACCCCCTCTTCACTCCTGCACTATTCCCTTGCCTTGAAACCTCCCCCATCCACCTTCTTTTCTAACCTAAAGACCCTAACCCGAAAATAACAAATTTTGTTTCCTTCACCCTCCCCTTCGAACCCTTCTCCTCTCATTTTGCATGAGACTCATGCTGTTCATGCAGCGTGAGCTCCCCCTTTATTTTTGAAATTTACTTGGCTGATTTTTAAGGTATAATAGTATTTTATGTTAAGTATTTTATTAATCAAATTTTATAAAGTTTTATGCTTGGATTCTTATTTCTAACATAAATATGATGGATATTATTTTTAGGTATTGAGTTGCTAATTAAGCTTGAATCTTTAACCGGGATACCGGTAAGATTTGATATTTTGCAGGATTAAGGTAACCGTTAATCCTTTAAATACATGGAAAACGTATGCTAGCACATTAGGATTTAGTATGATTTTATGCAGGTTTTGTGTGCTTAGCATGATATATATATGGTTGCTTATATTGTTTGATAAAAAGGAAAAGTATGATAACCTTGGTGCCATATGTAGATATGATAGTTGAGGAAGGAGTTTGATTATTGATGGAAATGTTAAATGCTTGTCTATGATGTATTATGGTATCAATGCATGAATAATATTATTGTGAGACCAAGGGTATGTTAGTAATATGCCTATTAAAGTATGTGATCTAATATATGTAGTTGCTAATGGGTATTATGTTGAATAATGACAAGTTGGTGGATTTACATAATAAGAATGAAGTGCTAATATTGGTATTTTATGTATTGGTGGTAAATTCATAAAAGTGGCATAATAAAGAGGTTGAGTGGAGATTTTATAAGTGAAAAGGGTATTTTGGTAATTTTGTAAGCAAATAGGGTATTTTGGTAATTTCTAAAGAAAGGGGTGAAATGATAATTTTATAAGTAAAAGGATAAAATTGTAAGTTGTGAGAAGGAAGGGTATTATGGTCATTTTTGAAGGAAAATGGCAATATAGTAATTTTATAAGTAAGTGGTAAGAATGGTAATTTTGGAAGTAGGGGTAAAATGGTAATTTTTGGATGAAGGAGTGCATTATGGTAATTTTCCAAGTAATGGGGCATTATGGTAATTTTTGGAAGTAGAGGGGCAAAATCGTAATTTCATAAGTAAATGGTAATATGGTAATTTTATAAGTGAATGGCGAAATAGTAATTTTTATAAGTAAGAGGTATTATGGTAATTTTGGGAGTAAAGGGGTAATATGGTAATTTTGGAAAAGAAGGGCAAAATGGTAGTTATGTAAGGAAAGATAAAGGTGGTAATTTTGGATGTGAAAGGGTAAAATAGTAATTTGTAAAGTAAAAGGAGTGTTATGGTAATTTTATAAATAAAAGGGTATTGTAGTAATTTTGTAAATAAAAGGATATTATGGTAATTTGGAAGTAAGGGGTAAAAGGGTAATTTTGAAGTTGAAAGGATATTTATGGTAAACTTGGGAGTAGGGGTAACTTGGTAATAATGATAACGCCGAAGGACAAATTGGTAATTAAATTATGATTATAAAAGGGTAAATTAATAATTATAAATATGGAGAAGGGTAAAATAATAATTATAAATATGGAGAAGGGTAAATGGGTAATTATGATTATGAAAAAGGGTAAATTAATATTTGTAATTATGAAGAAGGGTAATTTGAGATTTATGATAATTAAAAAGGGTAAAATGGCAGTAAAATAATTGAGAGGGGTAAAAT
The DNA here is from genome assembly GCA_030549775.1 of Tamarix chinensis. NCBI lineage: Eukaryota > Viridiplantae > Streptophyta > Magnoliopsida > Caryophyllales > Tamaricaceae > Tamarix > Tamarix chinensis. The sequence continues at coordinate 105,691,098 of CM060171.1, read as the reverse complement.
GGTAATTATGATAAAGGAGAAGGGCAATTTGGTAATTTATCCAACTAAAGGGGCAATTTGGTAATTTAGCCAATTAAAGGGTAAAGTAATAATTATTTAACCGACTAAAGGGGCAAAATAGTAATCATGATAACGAAGGAGGGTAATTTAGTAATTTATCCAACTCAAGGGCAATTTAGTAATTATAACAAAGGAGAAGGGTGATTTGGTAATCTAACCAACCAAATGGGAAATATGATAAGTGTAGCAATTATGAGGGGTGAATGGTGATCTAAAAAGTGTAGGATATAATTTGGTAATCTAAATTGGATAAGGGGTAATCTGATAATTATGCAACCTAAAGGGTAATGGAGTAAATTGTCAAGTAAGGAAGGAATACTTAGCAATTATATAAATAAGGGGTCAATGAGTAATTTGTACCTAACATGTTGTTATGATTGTGGAATATTATAATATGATTCAAATAATGATGGTTAGCCAAGTAAGAGTATTTGATAATTAGTATGGCCTTAATGGTTTTCTCTGTGATATCCTGGATAATCATCTGAATAAGAAACGATTAATGATATCAGAACGATTGAAAGTGAATAAGTATATGATTATTGTACTTTTCATGATCACTTTAATTAAGATACTATTACTTAAAGTGAAATACCTCGAGATCGGGAAGGTGACTCCTTAAGGGTCGCTACCCTAAGGACGTGGTTTGGTCCACGATTATTCTGGTAGTTGCTGGTGTGCCTTTGTGCCCCAGCCAGGCCCTATATCTTACTCTTTCTAGCTCTACGGACCTAGTTAGGGGGTATGCATACTTATGGATTAGGTGTCATTGTCGGTAGGGTACTGAGTTAGCTTTATGCACCAGTACGACCAGGGTACCTTTGCGTCCTTGGGTTCGTGGTTGAAGGGTACTGAGTAGTTTATATGCACCGATATGACTGGTGTACCTTTGTGTCCCGGGTTATTGATCTCTCGTCCGAGGCAAATAAATAGACTTGCTGTACTAATTAAAGAAAGTAAAGATACTATTAATGAAAGTGGAATATTAAAGAGCCGGACCCAGATGACTTATGATATTGAGTACCGATCCACCAGATATAATAGTGGCCCAGGAGCGTGTTGCCCTAGTAAGTGATTATGAGTACTGGTCCACCGGATATAATAGTGGCTCACGAGCGTGTTGCCCTGGCAAGTGATATTGAGTACCGGTCCACCAGATATAATAGTGGCCCATGAGCATTGTGCCCTGGATGATGATTTTATATATATTTCGGTCCACCGGCTAAAATAGTGGGGGTCCTGAGCTCAATAAAACTAGTTATGCATGTGAATAAAGTTATGAAAAAAATACTAATCACTTATAGTGGAACATCATGTGAGTCGGGGCCAGACTGGTCTACCGGCAAATAATAGTGGCCAGGAGCATCTTGCCCTGGAGACCGGTCCACAGGCAAATAATAGTGGTCAGGAGCGTTCTGCCCTAAGTATATACTTTCCGGTCCACCGGCTATAATAGTTGGGTTCTCGCACTCACATGGATATAAATTATGATATTGATTGAATGATGATGGAATAATGGCTTAAGGCCCGAATGTATTGATTCTACACTATAACATGGCTTAAGGCCCAAAAGTATCGATCGTGAATTATAACTTGTTTTATGTGTGATTGTTATGTATGCACCTCTGTTTTCATATGTATATAGTTACACTATGTGTCGTATTGCGGGTATGTATTTAAGTGTGGTCTTAAAGGGTTACTCAGTAGCGTAGTACTGAAGAGATTCCCTTCGTGGGGCCCCTGCCTATTCAATGGGCAGTGCCCTTGCAGGTCTTTTCAGGTGCTACTCAAGTGGGCTACGGGAAAGAGAGTAAGGAGTTATCCGGTATCGTTAGGGTTTATCTTTCTCTTTTAAACTCATGGTTTTAATGCTAATGCTATTTAAGTAACCATCATTGGTAGATGCTATTCTTGTAAACGATTTGATGCGCTACTCTGATTTATGTATGTTGAATTTCTTTTAAATTGTATTTAATTGTTCTTAGCTTTAGTACTTGGTACTAGAACGATATGAGTGAACGGTCTGGTACTAAGTGTGGCGGTAATACTCCCAAAGTTCACGTTTTATTAATTCGCTTCCGCTAATTTCCTTTTAATTAATGAAATTTTTCAGTAGTGAATTTTGGGGGTGTTACAGCTAAAACTCAAACAATTCATATCCAAACTAATTAGCAGAAATAAAAGGCAATACATGGACAATAGTTATGAATAACATTCTTCATACAACAACGGTAATCAAAATGCAAGGGACATAAGAGTCGAAAGAAAAATCGATTACAACAAAAACTACTATCCAAAGGTACAACACCTGTTTGCCATAATTCTTAGATCTGTAAGCTCATTCCTAGAATGAAACCACTTCCCAATGGCTCCACTTATCCTTTCCATTAGTATACATTATGAACCACTCCATTCCTTTCACATAGTTATCTACAAATGTAGTATCAGTATGAGTTTTTTAATAATTAAATCACAATACCTCATAAGAGACATGATATCCATATTACACATAATCACACAATAATCTAAAAATCATGCTCAAAGAACAAAACACATTCCATAACAACATATCTTGATTATGAGATAGTGTATACAACATCAAAGTCTCATGCTTAGCATTTAATCATTAGTTAACCAATTCACATCATCTCAAGGTACACAATAGCCATATCCAATCCATAACCAAAACCAACTCATCAAAGTAATCCTAGAAATCAAGGTAGGGCATTGAGGAAACTACCAGATCAAAAATCCAAATCAATTCTAATATCAAGGGTAGGGCATCGAGGAAACTATCAAGTCACAACCACAAAAATCCTTTTTATATTCCTACACACACATTACTTCCATTTTTAATTTATCAAGGGGGATATAGTCAACCCAGGAATACTGAGGTACACCTAATCATATTGGTATTTGAAGCCAACACAATACTCTTACTCTATAACCTAGGGACATAGTGGAATGCCTGGTCATATTGGCACACATAAGCAACATAATATCCTCCAACCTCGGTCACATAATCCTTGAGTATTTATACTACTTATAGGATTTTTGGGTCACCTATATAGTAGAATATGACCTTACTAGGGCACAACGACGCACTATAGAACCTTTTTATGAGGTGATCACAAATATCACATACTATATAATAATTCATGTTTCCATATTTAACCATTTTTCCTTTATTTTTAATTATCATGGTAAAACCTATAATCATTGGTCTATTTTAGATCTAAATTCAAAAATAAGGTCAACCTTTAAAAGTCTAAAGCTATCCTACGTCAAATTATTCAGAATAGGTGCATTAGATCAAAAATGACTAAAATGCCCTCAAAACTCTAATTTCATTATTATTATTATCCAAATTTCATACCAAACATTATTATTACTATTATGAAAAATTTTCATCAAAAGGATAAAAGACAATAAATCACACTATATTAGCACATAGGTAATTTTTACAATTTAGCGATTGATTATATTTTTCACTTTTCATGCATTTAATAACTTATGCATATAAACTCTAATCATGTGTTTATAATGTGGCGTATATCTCATGTATCACATACATATATATTTATAACATGATACAACATTAAATAAGGAAATTAACATTATGGTGCATGTAGGAATACATTTCTAATCCTAGATCATGCAAATTGTAATTATTGTGTTTTTACCCTAATCACGTGTTCTTGCTATTATGTTATTCATCTCAACCCTAAATATGATGCAACGATAATCATGAAAAAATTATCATCAAAATTACATCATAACTTGATAATATTACAAATCCTAACAAAACCCTATACATGCATGTTAACCATTGAACATAGTACACATACATATAATTATCTTAACAACAAATTGTACATACTATCTAAGTAGCATATTATCATAAATTTCATAATACTTTCATAATATAAAACCTTATTATGATTATAAATATAAAAAATCCTAACATGCTCATACATAAATTCTACTGTCTCATAAGTGATTGGATTTATCTAAATCCAAGCTACACAAAAAGCAAAAAATATTGTCTTTTCCATGACACCTCAAAGATCATCTAAGAAATTAAAATCCAATAACACATATATTAGAATTTAATATAACAAAAAAATAACCCAATATTAACTAAAATCAATTTGGGAAAAATGTTAGAAAATAATCGAGGCAACAACGCAAGGGATCAATAACACAAAGTCATGGAGAGAAAAGGGAAAACAAACATTTGTTGTCATTGCTAAAGAGGGGACCTTCGGAAGTTTTGGTTGCAACAAGGGGAAGATTTGGCAACTTTGGGTGAAAAAAGGGGGATGATGTAACAACTTTGGTTGCATCAAGGGGATGCGGTGTTTTTAGGTGTTTCTAGGGGTAAAAAGCAGGTTTTGTGCACTGCTAGGGGAGGAAATGGAGGTGGATGTCATTGCTAGGTAAATGTGATGAATAAAATAGTAAAATGATAAGGAGAAGAATGGAAAACAAAGGGTTTTTCTTAATTAAGGAAGATCGAGAGAAAGGGAATGAAGAATGTATACCAAGGCTTCATTTTTGAGGGGTAATGCACGATACAAAATTTGGGAGGGAGAAGGCCTTATATAGGTGAGGGTAAGAAACACACGAGATAAGATGAGAGAAATAAAGGAGGCAATAATAAATTATGGAGTGCACATGAGAAGTATAACATGAAGAGAAAAACATAACGGGGGAGGAGGATGGGGGATCATACAACCATAAGTAAAATCATAGCAGAGTAGGGTAGGGTATGGTAATAATTTAATAAAGGTGAATCAAAGGAAAAATATCTGGTTAACAAAATTAGGGTTCCTTGGTAAGACAAATACCAATTGGGTTCTAAGGTGGGATTAAATTTAATAACATAAATTCTATTAAATTTTAGCCTAATTAAATCTATATCTAATGTCATAATAATACACATATTAATAAAACATTTAATACAAAACACACTATAATAATTATTATAACTAATTACACATTATTATTGATTTACAATTAGGATTTTTATAAACAGGGTATTACAATACTAGCTAGTGCATACCCTAATTATCTTAGTGAATCATATGAGGTGGATGCACCTTGTTTTAAGAAAGAGAGAGATCAAAAGATTCTATGAGAAAAGTAGATTCAATGGGTGATCAAGAGTATTCGACGAGGAACCTTATTTCAAGTTATTGTATCTTTTTGATGTATAATAATTGGTCTTTAATGCAAGACTTGATTTAAAGAACATGAAAATAAAAAAATGAGTTATAGTTGTATTATGAGGGAAGCAACTTGATGAAAAACGAGGCATAATTTACTCTTAATTCTAATGATCGCATAAAGTTCTTAAGTTTTTTTGAACAAAGTAAAGCTTTGGATAAGTTTGCTAGAAACCTCAAGAGTGGTAATGGTGACAAGATTTGAGGCCTAAATTCACATGATCATCATGTGATTATACAACGCCTATTAACAATTAGAGTTTGTGGATTATTAAGAAAACATGTTGGGAACACTATCATAGAACTATGTAACTTCTTTAGTTAGATTTTTTCAATGATGCTTTGATTATCTAATGAAGAGAAGGTAGAAGATAATGATGTTGTGCTCCTTTGTAAGCTTGAGCAAATATTCCCTCTAGAATTTTTTTTTAGTTTCTTGGTTTATTTCATAATTCACTTATCAAAAGAAGCAGGTGGTTTTATATATGGTAGATGGATGTATCTCATTGAGAAAAAGTTGAAAGATTTGAAAGATTACATCAAAAATTATGGGTAGCTAGAGGGTTATAATTCTAAAGGGGATACAACTAATGAGACATTGAATTTCTATTCTATTTACATTCGAGGCATTGAGAAAAGGTTTAACAAAGCAGAAATAAATGAGCATGTGATGGTAAGTTGTCAGTTGTTAGTTTTCTAATGTTAGTCTCATCCTATTAGTAAGAGTACTAGGATGAGCTTACCTATTGAGCAACTAAATGAGCTTTATTAGTAAATTATCAACAATTATCCTAAGATACAATATTATTTAGAATAAGTATAAAGTTAACATAATCTAATTTTATTAATTAAATCATTCGTGATGGTAATATTGAATTTACTATATTATTGTAGTGAACACATGACTAAAATTAGCCATTGTGGTGGTAATTTGGTTGATATTCAAAAGAAAGGGTTTGCATCTTGGTTTGAATCCAAGTTAAAATGTTATGGTTTCGTGTATATTTAGTTAATATAATACTAGTTATAACATTTTTACAACATAAAATATTTATTTACAGATGTATAAGGTATGGGAATGTGATTAGATGAATGTAATAATGAGTTATTTGTGTTTTCTTGTTGGTGTTTTAGTTTTATATCAACTTATCATGATTGTATGATTAACGGAGTTAAATATTTAAAATGTCATAGAGGTATGAATAGAAGAAAGTAAAACAACGATGTGTTCGTCCCTAGAATTGACGACATTTTTTTCTATGGGCAGTTACGGGAGGTCATCAAATTATCTTACTTTAAGGATTGTTTTGTTATATTGTTCAAGTGTAAATATTCTGACACTAATATGAGAAAGAAGATAATCAAGTAAGATAACAACATTACAAGTGTATATACGAGGTCTGAGTAGTATAAAAATGATTAGTATATATTGGGATCTCAAGCAAAACAAGTCTAGTATATTGATGAACCTTTCAATGGATCTAATTGGAATTTGGTTTGGGAAGTGAACCATTATCACCTTTTGGATTTAAATAATGATGATTATGACACTAATGTGGTGGATGTTGTCAATGGGATTGACTCTACTACTACAACATTGAACATCATAATTGAAGATATAGATGTCAATGAGACCACATATGACATTAATGATGATGAGATAGCATAATATGACATGGAAGATGAGGGATTAAGTTATTTTGATTTGAATATGGACCAAACCAATGAAGAGTACTATTGATGCAAGAAAAAACACTCAAGAATTGGATTTCATAATTATGGAACCAATTATTCTTCATTTGGAAAGTATCTCCTGCAAATTTGAATACCAATGGATGATTACACTGCTAGAAATATAACAAACAAGCAACTAAGTGTCTACGTGCATGTGCATGGAATGTATGGAATGAGTAACCACATGCATAGGGAGTTTATTTTCAGACTTATCGAGCAATAATATTAAGATTATCTAATTAATTAATTAAGTAGTAGAGTTGGATAATATGTAAAGCATATGGGTAGCATAATATCTTTTAGCTTGGAATATTTTGAATTATGCTTTTAGCTAATGGTATGGATATAAGCAGCCATAGAAGGCATGAGTAGGATACATGGAATTTGAAGATCAATATTGAAGTTGAATACAAGTGAATTCTGTGTGAGTTCGATTCAAGTGAATCGAATCTGTGTGAACCATTTAGCTTGAAAGATTTAATCTCTTTGTCTGTGTGAATTAGAGATTAATTCATATCTTTTCTACTCTCCTTAATCCATATTTTTCCAGCCATAAATATCATCCAAATCCCACTCTAATTTTAAGTTAAGCAAAGCCCTAATTTTGTTTACACATTAGAAACCCTAAACTACCATTTGAAACGCTACCACCTTTCATCCAAACCAAACAACACTTTATCTTTTATATTCGAATCAAACCCTAAACCACGATATCATCCTTTATCTAAATGCTAACCTTCATAGCTTAGCATAATCAATATACCATTGTCAAATGCATATACTAACTACCACAAATCATTCGAATCATCACCATTAGAAAACCATCACCATCGAATCATAACTATTTTGTTCATTTCATCACCACCATCTTTCCATCCTATTCGAATATGATGAACCCTAATACACCATCACTGAGTCTTATTCTAATTATTATCATCACAACCGAAGCATATTCTCACCAATTTTCTAAATCCATTCTCCCACACACATCAACTATATCGATAATTCTAGTTTTTGTTATGATTAGTGTGCATTTGGTATAATTTTTGTATTCGCTATTATCGTTAAACTAGACATATATAATATAGATTTACTATATTATGATATACTAATAATATATGTGATATTTTTTCATTTCCATTTTAACATTTTTCTACAAGATATACTTATGGTCTACATTGATACTACAAATCACAGTGGAGAATGAGTGGGTGATCCCCCTCCTAGGCCTCGTAGATTACCTTATGCATGCAAGTATGGTGAGATAAAATATACAAAACACTTGTTCACTATTTAAATATATGAATTTTAATAGCTATTTAATGGTACTAATATTAACTTTGAAATTTATTTTTGTAGCTCCACCAATGTGAAAAAGGAAAGGGAGAGGTAAAGGGAAAAATCTGGATCTGTATGATCTATGGTTCGCTAACTAGAAAAAGCCACTAAACAGGGATTTTTATAATAAAGAAGGAACTTATAATCCTGTGGGGATATATGGACCAACATTTTCTCTTTGTGCAGGATATACAATAGGGAGTTCATTCCGTCATTGTATAAACCATGGGCTCGTATTCCTTAAGACTTAATTTTTAATACTCTTATATGAATTGAAGTATTTATAAATTATTAGTTTAAATATATGAATTATATTATTTTATAAATTACTAATATTGTATACATTAATTATTTAGCAATACTTTGATCTCAATTATTAGAGGCACGATTGTGTGTGGGATCAGATTATAATTGGTCTTAGAATGCTATTCTAGCATCAATACAAGAACATGAAGAACAAGATGAAGACAAAGTGGTTGGAGGATAACAATTGAAAATCGGATAGCTTTAACCAATTAGATGAGGTAAAGATAAAAATTTAACTCTACTACTATAAATTTTGAAATGTATAAATAATTTATTAACTTTATTTTATATATGTAGGAAAAGTCTGAGAAAAATAAGAAAAATAGGTCTAATATGATAGATCCTAGTCTCTATGGGTCTAGAACTATTCCAATGTCGACATACAAAGGTGTATATATATAATTAATTCTTTTTAATATTATTAATGAATTGATTTACCCAAATATGATAGGTTAATCAATATACCTAGCAATTGCTATTGTCAATCGAGACCTATAAGGATCTATACATGAGGGTTGGCCAGTGGATCATTGAGCATGCAAGAGAGAACTATATAACATTACTAATACTATCTTTTGTTTTATGAAATAATATTTACAAATATTTGTATAAACATAATATTTTTATTTTTGTAGAATGAGATGATGAAGCTATGTGATAAGGGTCGGAAAAAAAATATAGAAGAATGAGCAATGGCCCCTCCACTAGTTCTATAAATGCATCAATGATCGGCAAGACCGAGATAGTGGATGGGGTTCTTGGTTATCGACAGGGCTTCAAAAAGGGTGTTTGGCACATATTACCATGTGGATCAACCTTATATTTTTTTTTGTTAGTCGCCCTTTTTAATACACCAAAATTTAGCTAAATCTAATCCTGAGGGATTAATATCGTAAGCTAATTCTAATTTCAAAAAATTAATATTTCTACCTTACCCTAATATATATTCTAGGCTATTAATATTTTTTAAACCTAAACTCAATCCCTGATGGTTGTTAATTAAAAACATCCTGATACCCTAACCTAAATTATTTTAACATAATTCTAATTTTAAAACCAAATCTAATTACTTTCTTTTTCCTTTTCGTTTCTCCCTCATCTTTTTCTCTTCCTATTTCATCCCCACCTACCGAACCCTTTTCCTTATTCTCCCCTTCTTCCTGCATAAAATATTCTTCGCCATACCCTCTACCATATCCACCTACCATGACCTATACCCTACCCCCATCAACTCCCACCTCCACCGCCTACATTTGTGGGTTGGGGTTGAAAATTTTTGATCTACCTGCCTTCCTCTCTACCCACCTCCCTCTCGTCCATGTATGTATGTATTTATTTATATAACACATTAAATTCCTAAACCACATCCTTGTCCCTCCATTGATCTATCAAAAAACCACTACCAAATGCAACTTTCTTTCTTTTCCTTTCCCTCCTCCTCACTATCATGAAAACAACCCACCAACACTTCCTTCGATACCCCTTAAAAAACACCACCCTAAGCATTGACAACCTTCACCATTTCCTCACCCATACCACCAACCAAACTCACCACAACACCTCCTTGAACCAACAAAACCCATAGTTCCCTACCCCTTGTTTGGGAAAAAATCACCACAAAATCCCCACCACCATTGGCTATTTTCACTATAACCCACCTCCTTCATTTGGCCACTTCCACCACTGCTAATAATCCTCTTCAAACTCCCTTACCTATGCAAACCTCTTAAAAACAACACAAGCTGTCATTGCTGGACCCATCTCCTTAATATATCCCATCGATCCCCTCCCTTTGTTGAGCATATCTCCTTTGAAACACTCTCTTTGGTTTGGTTTGGTGTTCCTCCATTCTTTTACCCTCCATTTATTTATCATTTTCCTATTTATTTTTATTAAATCCTATTGAAATTTTGTTATTTTTTTCTTAGGTGATTTACTAGAAGTTTCAAAGGAGGAGAAATATGATTTTCATGCTTAGAGACTAGCGCTTTTTTCTATAAGGATACTAGTCATAGTCTTGGGTTATGTACTAAGTATTATGTTTGACTATGTGTATTATCATGTTATTATTATGTTGATAGATTCCTATTTTTAATGTTATGAAATGATGATATATTGTTGTATAATGAGAAATGGGTGAGTTGAGAAGCAAGTGAAATAATTACGATAATATTTTACGTGGAAAACCCTAAGCAGATTGATCTGACATATGGTTGTAATATGGGATTAATAAAGTATTATATGTGAGAAAAGAGAATTTAATATATATAGTGATAAATGGAGGATTGGAAATAATGATGCCAAAACATATAAGGTTTTCATTAAATAAGGGTTTTTGGTTACTTGTAAGGACATTTTGGTCAATATGGATTTAATATATAAATTATGGTATTTAAGTGTGTTATATGATTTAAAAATTCTAATGAGATTATATTAAATGTTTAGAATTGTCATGACTGGCCTAAATTTAATAAAATGAGAAAATGACTTAATTTGGGAATAATAACCCTAAAATGGAAAGGTTATTATCACATGTATGACATGTTAGAGTTAGACCATAAATTTTGGATATATTGTTAATATTGGTGTTTTAGTAATTTGTATTAAATTTGGTATTCGTATGAGCCTTATAGAAAAATTTATGACGTTCTTAGAAAATTAGGGTTTTGTAAGCCTTATGAATAGTAAATTTAAAGATATGGTTATAATCACATGTTTAATACATTAGAGTTAGGCCTTGAATTTTGGTTATGTTAATATTAATAATATTTTAGGAAGAGATACTAGAATTTGTGGATAAAAGAGTAATAGAGAAGAAGTTATGCCTAAAATGAGAAATTAGGGTTTTAGGAAAAAGTATAAGGATCTTAACCTTTGAGAACGAACTTTTTATCTATGTTATTGTGTTTTAATTGCATTAATTATGCTTTTTTCCTGTCAAAAAAATTATGAATAATACATTAATAATTTAAAGTAAAAGATTACATGAGTCAGGCTAATGTATTTTATAGGTCTGTTCTACCAAACGATAATAGTTCATTCCATTGGATTAAGAATAGTGGGGCACTAAACCAAATATGAATAATAATATAATTTGAGATAATTAATTAATGGATATGACATTAAAGAGTTAAAGTGGAAGAGTACGTGACTTAGGACCTAGAAGTTGGGTTCGTTCCACTAGACAATAATTGTGGTTCAGGTGTATTAATTATCACTGAGACATGCTTTAGATCATTCCATTAACTTAAGAATAATAGCTCAGTTGCATTTTTCCCTGATGAGTGTTTGGTTTGTTCCATCGGACAATAATAGTAGATCAAGTGTGTTATCCCTGAGAGGTATTTCAGACCGTTCCACCAATTTAAGAATAGCGGGGTTCTTGAACTCAACATAAATAAAATAATAGAAATGATTATATCTAATAATAAGGCTTGGATCATTAATTATCTTATATTATTTTATGTATATTGCATGTGTGCATACTTCCCGTTGTGATTGCATGTGATTATTTGTATCCCTACTCGAGTGTATTGTTACCTTACTTAGTATGTAGATGACTAATGTTTGTGCGCAAGTTAGTGAGGATCCGCTGGATGATTTTACAACCTATGATGGTTTATATGGGGTGGACTAATTTTCTATATTAGGGCTTTTGGGTGTAGAGTTGTGTTATCTGGATGATAGTTTACCCAAATACCTTTTTGGATTCTTAGTTCAATGGTATCCATTTTTATTATATTTTTGGATATTGTACTTGGGGTTAATCTACAAAACATGTTTATGTTTATGAAACTTATTTCATTTTCTATTTCTCATGATTTACGTTTTAATCATTTTTTCTAGTAATTAATGTAAGAATGGTTGGGTAAGTCGGATTTATGTCAATTACGATTGTAACACTTAGTTATTTTGGTATTATGCTTTCATTGACAATAAAAAATTTTAATAGTAAAATTTGGGGTGTTACACCCTCCCCCCATCAGAGACCAATTCCCCATCATCCACTAATGCTACCCTTTTTCCTAAGATGACAAATGTTTATGATGTTGTCTGATCTTAACAAACACATATTGATGAATTGCGGATGAAAGTAACATATACACAAGGATCTACGTCAACCTATCAACCATCAGTCTAAGATCAGTCTCCCTATGATCAACCCCAACATCAGGTTTAAACTTCATATAATTATCCCCTTCACCAAGTTTAGCCTTCATATGATTATCCTCTGTACTAGATTTAGCCTTCCCAGAATATCCCTTAGCTAGAAAACAAGGATGATGAATTATGTGTCTTGCATATATACATGTGTGTCTACATAATGATTTTGAGATGAATAATAATGAATAATATATTAATCACTTAAAGTTAAAGATTATATAAGTTAGGACCAAGGTGTTATGTCATTTTCACCAAATGATAATAATGGTTCAAGTGCATTTTGGCTTGAGAGGTGCTTTAGACTGTTCCATCAGTTTAAGAATTGTGGAGTGCTTAAACTTAATATAAATAAACAAATGGATTATAATCACATAAAATAAACATAATAGATAATATATTAATCACTTAAAGTAAAATATTACATGAGTTAGAATGGAGGAGATGATGTCCATTACATTAGACGATAATAGTGGTTTAAGAGCATTCGGTCTTAAGAGATGCTTTAGTCTATTCCACCAGATTAATATTACTTGGGTCCCTGAACTCAGCATAAATAATAATATGGGATATGATCATATCTAATAATGGGTTTATGAAATAAAAACTTATCTTACATCATATCATGTTTGATTTTGGACATTTTTATTTGTATTTAATTCAAACAATTTATAGCATTATAAATATTTCTATTTTGTTATTATAAATATTTCTAATATTTATGTTTTGACTGATAATTATTTATAAATATTTCAATGTTTTTATTTTAAATGATATTGTATATTTTATGGAATTAAAAAAAGTAGTTGTGATTTTTATTTTTTGTCCCTAAACTCTTTTTAGAATCGACATGTCATGAATATTTTTTTTTTAATTTTGGCCAAGATTTATTATTTTTTTTAATTTTTTAAAAATGTCATTGGTAAAATGGGTATTAGAGATGACATGTCATGGAAAAAAGTCATATTTTTTCAGATTTTTCAGCAAAGATTCGATTTTTTGTGAGAAATTTTTTTAAATTGTTTTCCCTAAAAGAGGTATCAACAATGACATTAGCATCTCCAAAAATTTAAATTTTAAAATTGGTCAACCAAAATTTCAACTACATTAGTAGATAATAGTATAATTGGAAATAACATTGTTGCTGTGAAAAGTAGAATTGACGACCACCATTTTTTTGTCCCAATTTTATCTTCTAACTAACAGCAAGTCATTGTTAAAGAGTAATGGGGACGATAATGAAATTATTAGTGACAACAAAGACTCTTTTTCTAGTAGTATAGCACCTCCTCCAAAAACGTATAGCTTATGGAGTCGTATGCTCTCTTTATGTCTACCTTAATATTGCAGCGAGGTAAAAGGTGGGCATGGTCATAACCTATTATTAATTATCCATATACATATACATATTAATTATAATTAATTATTAGTATCTATTATTGTTATAAATTTTATCCATTCTTCATAATAAGATGATTTGATATTTTATGAACAATATTAATGATACTAAAAATTAATATTGACTACTACTACTACTACTACTACTTAAGATATCTTATTTTATTAACAATAAGTCTATAAAAAAATAAAAAATATTATAAAAATATATTTTTATTAAAATAAAGAATGCCTAAAATTATCAATATGTACTAATTCATTTGAGATCATATACATTACCAAATACCATTATTACTTTAGACGTAAGTAAAATTTATTTACCAAACACCATTATTACTTTATATCATATCAGATTTCAGATGACAAAATAAGTAGACATTAAATTTATGATTTGATGACTTTGCTGGAGCAATCAATTAACCCCTCTTACACTAAGGATGACATTAAATTGGGTAACTTGAACCACACCCAAGTCTTTTAGTAATACCTAGACACAAAATGGTTTCAGATATGAAAAATTTAGACCTAGACTTATTGTGTCTAATAAGTAAACAAATTCTAGATGGATCCTTTTTTTTGTAAATAAACATAAATACAAATACACTACTGTTCTATATGGTTTAATATGTAATTTTTGATTAAAAAAATCTCCAATGAAAAGGTAAATATTGTAAAAAATTTAATTTAACTCTCCATATGATATTTTAATACTTTCATAATTAAATATCTTATACATTGCCTATAAAATAAATATGCATAAAAAAAGGTAGAAGTCCCCACAAAAAATGATAAATATAAAATTAATGTATATCTCTCCGATATATATATATATATATATATAAGTCCGTTGGGTTAAATCTAAAATTATTAGACTTAAATTCAAATCCATTTAAATATATATAAATCCATATCTAACTCAAACTCCATGGGTCAAAAAATTTTAGACCTAGATTGTGTCTTAAATCAAATCCAAGACCCATTCCCTATCTATTTGCAATAACTGCTGGTGGTGGAAAATGGTGGATCAACATCTGATAGTGTAGCCTACTGTACTTGGCTCATTTATGCACCAAAACAGAATCTGATGTAGCTCGCGCAGATATGAACTGAAGAGCAAGTATATATGATTATCTAGTATATCAATTTAACTCTTTAAAAGACTCAGGAAAGAATAATATGATTATTGGAAGGAATTTTAGAATATTACCAATATGCGATGAAATGATGTGGAAAAAATGGGGGAGAAATCGAATCAAACCCTATGAACCAATTCAATAATTTGTACAGAAACTCCTAAATGGAAATTGGAAAGCAAAATACATTTGAAATAAAATGAATTCTTGAAACGACGGAATGCATAACGTAAGGTAGCCTTCTTGGTGACGCAGCAGAACTACTTCTACATGCAACTGGTAGAATCAGGCGACTAAGAAATGAATCCTTCAAGTTGAACAGCATCCTGACTTTTGGTTGATAGGTTGTCCTCGAATTTGAACTGTTGGGGGCCTTGCATTGCTCATTGGTTGGCTGGCCATCCTGCAGTGTGAAAACATGACATCAATAAACCAAGCACTAATGCATTTAGCCATTACTATAACTTGAGGAAATAAAAATAAATATAACCATTAAGATAAACTCAGGTCTTTAACACATAAAGAGGCAGATAGGTAAAAGTACATTAATCAGTTTTAACGTTGATGCATTAGGCTTCATTTGGATAGAGTAGTTTCAACAATAATTTCAGAATTTACAAACCTAGTTTAAATACTTTGTGTAGATACTTCAAAATAGAGTTTACAAACATCTTAGAACTTTTAAAATCCTCAGTTTAAAAATACTTTACTCAGATTCCTTAATTTCATTGTTATCTAAATAATGAATTTACATCAAAATAAATTTAAAAGTTTTCCATCCAAACAAAACAGCAGACATGTTCACCTAGACAGAAAACGAGAAATGGATGCAAGCACAGTTCTCAGCTAGAACCCCCTCCCTACCCCTCCACCTCAAAATAATATAAATAAATAAATAAAAATGAAACAGTGAGCAAATATCCATGGGTTTCATGGTTTAACCAGAACATCATATAAGTAATTCAACAGTTGCCTTCATAATAGAAACTTTTTGGTGCCATTATCTGGAATTTACCTAGTCTTAATAGCAGCTGCCATTGCCATGAAAGCTTGTTCAACGTTGGTGGCATTTTTGGCACTTGTCTCCATAAATGGGATCCCAATCTCATCTGCAAATGCCTGAAAAATGAATGTAAGGATATTATCTCACATACCACTAACTGAAGTTAGCCATAAACTAAAAGGATACTTTTTCCTCAACAATCCTGTAAGCCTAGAAAGCTAACATAAAAGCAGGAAGAATGCTAAAATAAAGTCCACTCCTCATGGTCTTACTCAAGGTAATACTACCGCGCAATCCGTTACAATGCCAAGTCTCTCTAGTTAATTGGAGATTAAAGCTCAGGAGAATATAACCTTGGCTGTCTCAGAGGATACTACTTTGTTTGCAGTCAAGTCATTTTTGTTTCCAACTAGGAGCTTGTTCACACTATCGCTCGCATAACGGTCAATCTCATTCAACCACTGCTTCACATTGTTAAAGCTCTCTTGGTCAGTCACATCATACACGACCTGCCAGAAAGATAATCAGTGCGCTTGTAACTTCTTACTCTACAATCTAAATAAACTTTATATACAATAAGCATGGTGTTCCACTCACAATGATTCCATGAGCCCCTCGGTAGTAGCTGCTAGTTATTGTTCTGAAACGTTCCTGTCCAGCAGTATCCCACTGTATAATGAAGATAAAAAAATGACAACGTAAGAAAAGACAACATAATGTGATGTTAGATCCAAGAGAGTAATTTCATCAGACAAAATCGGATGTCGACCTAGTCCAGCACTATATATAAAAAACTTAGGACCTCAAGATTAATCTAGAATACTTCTTAGTTGAGCAGTAAAATAGAAAGGAAAGAAAATAAGAGGTGGTAATAGCGACTTGTTTAATTTTCCAATACTATGGAGGACAGTGGGCAAGAATAAAATTCTTCATAAAGTTTTCTCAGTGCCGAGCACAGCTATAGGATATCACTAAATACCCAAATATTGAGGCCACTCTCCATATACAAATTGTTGGGCAATAAGTCCATCAGTTTCAATGTGCTTGTAGTCAACCAATGAAATATACACTGCTATACCAGTAGCCAGACGATATATAATCCTGGCACGACCTCCGCTTTCTACCTTAATCTCAGCCACTGTTACCAACATCAGAAGAACTGGATAGCATTTGACAAGCCTGTAGTTTAGTAGTTAAATTGGGTGTTTGTACACCTTTCCTTTGGCCTCAAGTTTGAATCTCACTTTAAGTGGAAGTAGTCCAATACTAGCCCAAAAACTATTAGAGATAAGGCAGCAACACCTGGACATCCTCACATAAACTGTTTTACCTTTTTCAAAGATGGGAACATGGGATTGATAATTACAAACTCCTGACCTAGAAGCATAAGATTTAATGCTTTCCTAGCAAAATGACAAACAATTGGGTATATTACCAGTGACCAAGCATTTTGGTAATGAGCGTGTTTTCAGGAAAGCAAATCATCTATACTTAAAATCACATTGGCAACAAAACTACATACTCTTACAGAACAGAACAATAATATCATTGATCAACTAGACTTGCAATTTGTATATGTACTGAAGGGAATAAACCAAATAAAATCCCCCTCGACCAGGTGGACAATAACTCCCTCGGCCAACTAGACTTTGATTGAGTACGAATAATGGGAGAAAATGGAGTCTTATGCGCTATGAATATCTCTATTTTCTATATATATCTCAGTCCAGTGGTTAGAAGAGGGGCTTTTATGCCCTCCCTCATTCTTGGTCAAAGCACCCAATCATCATTAGTTGTCTAACTCATATAAAAAATCATACAAATTACAACTTAATAATTGACTCTATGAGTTGAAACCTATCAACTTATAGGTTGTTATGCTGATGAGTACTAAATCCCTTATATGAAGGAATTTCCTAACCATTTTCTGACACCCATTTTTCACTCATGTTTTCTTCCTTGATCTCAGCCGCAAGACATTCTCAACCAACTAATTCTGCCCATTGGTCTCTGGCACCATTTCCCTTTATTGGCTGACATACATGTCCTTGGCAGTCGCTCTTGACTTGTGCCTTTAGCCGGCGGCCTCTAGCAGTTGCCTACCCTTTGACTAATGCCCCTGGCTTGTATCCTTGGCTAACACCCTTGGTTGATGAACATGTCTGTCCCATTAGCCGATGGCTCTTGGCTCATGCCCTTTGCTGGTGGTATTTGCCAGTTGTACCGGTTGACGTCATTTGCTTGAGCTCTTGGCCAATAGTCTTTTCCCTTGTCAAGGAAAAACCCCAACATGTACAATCTACAAACTTACATTACAGCTCATTGATCCTGAATTCTCGATGCTAGTTCTTAATATCCCCACCCCTAGCAATGGCATTAGTGGATTGACCGGATCGACCCAAACTAGTTGGATGAGTCTTAGGTTTGTTTAGTTTCATTTAGATTCTGAAGAAAGGGATTTGTTTGGCTTGCTATAGATTCTGAACATTCTCTGCGTACAAACATACATACACACGAGAAAAGAATATTAACCAGAATTTCAATTCTTCTAAAATAAACACAATGAGAACTTACAATTTGGAGTTTAATAGTTTTGCCTTCATGCTCAACGGTTCGAATTTTCTGCAAACAAGACAGATTAATGAGATTAACTACATACATACCTCACAACCCTTTACATCCCATTCCTACACCCCCACCCCCTTCAAAAAAAGGAAAGGAGAAAGAAGACAAAAGGGGAAGAAGAATCAAACAATCACAGCCAAATCCATCAAGATGAGAGAGCTTACAAAGTCAACTCCAATTGTGCTGATGTAGCTATCAAGGTATGAATCATCCTGCATCATAAAAATAAAATCATTAACTGAATGCTAATGGAGCTTCCAAAAAATAATTGTCTGATCGCAAAATGAAGATGTAATCTTGCATAAAATTATAAAATAAAATTAACTGCAGTGGCACCCCAGCCACTAATGCAGAAAGGGGAATAAGAAGAGAAGGGGAAAAAATAAGCATCAAAGAAAACAATGCAGCTTATATGACTACATCAGTTATATCACATATGTGTTTGCTGGGCATGACTGTGGGCATGCTTCAGCATACAGATTAAGAACTGAAATATGATAATAGAAAATAGAAGAAACTTGTAATAAACTGAAGATGAGAGGGAAATGAAATAATATGTAAGTAGAACCGTAACTCACAGCAAATCTCAGAAGAAGGCATGACTTCCCAACACCAGAATCTCCGATAAGTAACAGCTTAAACAAATAATCACTGTATAAAGAGATTACAGAATGTAAGTATATGAACAATAATTTAAACTACTACTAATATTTTGCAAATTTGGGGGAAAGAAAAGAAGAAGACTAGGAATACACAGATCAACCAAGCACTAGCATGTATCTAGTTAAAAACAAAGAATGTCCCTAGAATGCAGCCCTTATAGTTAAAAACAAAGAATCAAATATCGAAAGCTACTTTGACTCAAAGCATTCCACGCCGAAAAGCTTGTTGTAGAATTAAAGAGAACCACTAAAATGAGGCTCACAGCAAGCTACATCTATGTTAAGATAACTTTTGATTTTTTTTTTTCTATTGGTAAGTATTTTCAGCAATATAATTTCAATAACAATTGTCATTTGGAGGAAAACCAAATTAAGCCTAAAAAAGAATCATAGTTTGGTTGTGTTAATATATTATCAACCTACGACACAAAGCATAAAGGATAATCATCTCCTAAATTTTTGGTCCAGGAAGAGCATCATTTACCCTCTTTTAGAAATGGACTTCTGGGGAAAGGATAGCTGATAATTGTTCACTGTTTGAGCTGCTCTTATAATAGAAGAATTAGGAAGGTGACAAGAGTCTGGAGAGGATTTTGGGTTTTAATTTCTGCACCATTAATGTTTCATTAGTTGAAAATATATAGAGAAAATCTAACAAAATTCAGAAACAAACAAAATGTTAGCAAACCATTCTCTAAGAGAATGGTGATTTATCGGGGTGACTAAGCACCGTTTAAACAAATCTTAACTACAGTAACCTGTCAACTAAGTCTTATTAATTCTGGGTAACAAGTCTTACAGCCTCTTGGGTACAACAATCTTCCTCTTGGATCCAAATATGCCGTATCCATAACACCATCTCATATCAGAGCCACATGATTAAAGCACGATGTTCAAGAATCAAAAACTTCTGAAAGCTTTGCAGCACCGCAAATAAATCCATCCACAGGAGAGCACTTGCAACATTTCTAAAAGATTCCTACTTTACACCCAATCAAATAGTACATGAAGCACATCAACTTCAGGATGCCATGTAGCAACAAGTTCACAAACAGAAATTGCTAATCATAAGACCCAAATGCCCTCTCCAAAAACTATTATTCCTTTTGTACTTTGATGATAGACCTTGCTATAGTAATTTAATGTTGTACATCATCAAACCCTACTTCAGAGGATTTTTTTTTTTTTGCATTATCTACATTTCAACGATGTAATATTTTATTACGCCTTTTCCGGTTATTGTCTAGAACTAACAGCAAACTAGCAGTGTGCCTGCAGCATGAAAACACAATCGTAATCCAGTCAAACTTGCAATCAATCTGAATGGAACATACAGTCCCTGTTGCTGCTTCTCGTTTATTAATTTTAAATTTCTCAATCATAACTTCATATTCTCAACCCTGAAGCACATTGTGATCAATTTTAATCCAAGCCAATTGTGGATATGACAAGTCTCATGCAGAGGTCAAATGCATTAGTCTGAAGATCACCCCAAATCACAACACTATCTTACCTAGTAAGATGATACTCCAATATTAGTTGGCATATAAGGTGGTATTTTGACTTTAAAATAGGTATAACAAACGAGAGGGACTATGGTTCACGATCCGATGGATGCAAACTGGTATGTCAGATACCATAAAGCTACATAACAGGATCGCACAATGACATTGTGCGAGCACCAACCACAAACAAATACTAAATAATACTTACTACTAGAAAGGTTTAAATAGCAACCACCCTGCCCACTTGCCCAGCCCCCCCTCCTTCCAAGCACACCTTACCCCGGCACTGGGCCTTTCTTCTATGTTTATCATCGATTACCCATGCTTGCTGCTGATAGCTTAGATGTACAACAGGCCAAATCGCAATTGGCAAAAGGATGATCTTACGTACAAACAAAGAAAATGTTGGATTCTCTCATCACACCAGAAAATCAAACAAAAATCAACCGATGCATTCAAATTTCGAAAGTCAATCCATCTCAATTTTGTGATTTGTTTATTTTTCAACCCTAATCAGTCGTCAACCACCTAGATCTAAGATTGAATAACCTAAACACGAAATGTAGGATTGCTCTGACTGTGAGCCCACTGATCGCTAACACCAGACATTCAAAATTCTTAAACGGCAAAACAAATCGAGTTATCAATGAAAAAGATGATGGATCATAACGCTGACAACCAAAATTCAGATCGCAATCAAATAACTCATGACGCTGATCGTCGACCACGATTAAAATTGAAGGAAAAGAAAACACAGATTAAATTACTCACTATTCAGGATTCATGACTGAAATATACGGTAACCGATTTGCTGGAGAAGGCAACAACTGATCCTAGAGTTTTACGGACTGGTTTTTGCCGAGATGCTGAAGATTTTCGATTGCCGATGGGACGTGGGAGTTCCTGAAAAGAAACCTGAAATGGCGGATTTATAAACTGGAAGGTGGGAGTGACGTAAGAGGAACAATAATAAATGGCCACGTGTCGCGCACCTTTTCTAAGTCCAAACTGGGTAGCTGCTGCCTGCTAGTGCCCTACTTCAGCTATTTGGTTAAAAGATGGAAACGGCAAGGTAAAATTTTAGGGGAAAAAACGATGGTTATGTGATTTTTTTGTCGATTATCTTCCTTTTTTTTTATGGTACCATGAGAGGGGGAGACCTAAGGACAGGGCCCAGGGGAATGAAGGAGCTCAATGCATGGCATAGATTGATATCGAAACTTTTAATGTAAGATGATAGAATTTTATCTATTTGATCAACGGGAGATATCCTATCTAATTATGCTGACCTCCTAAATCAATTAATATATTAAATATTATTTTAATGATAACAAACGAATTTAAAATAAGTCGGCGTGGTTATTTTAGTATGTATAAACTGTATTATCACAAAAATATCAAGACACACTTATTCAATTTTTTTTTTCAGGTAGAACATTTAAAAAAACAATAAAGTTTTAAAGTACCTCAAGGTATATATTAAGAGTATTAGGTTATCTTGTAAAAGTAGTTTGAGCAAAACACATTTGATTTTATTCTCTTGGGACATTTTAAAATCTACCTTAAATTTTATTTGATATAAACTCTTTAATGATTTTAAATCCCAAATCTTTTTAAAAGTGTTTTTGAACAAGTTGGTTCTAGTTGAAACCAGCCAACTGGTTTCAAAACTGATCGACTAGCGTAGTTTAAACCTAAGACTTTAAGCATGCAAAAACTCAAACAAATTGACTAGTTCAGAAATCGATTGGCTAGTTTATCTAACCAAGCTATGAGTTTTACTCTTGTAGAAACTCATTTTGTCTCTATTTGAACACATCAACTAGTTCATCAAGCCAATCAAATGGTTTGACTAAACAAGCTACGGGTTTGCTCCTGCAGAAACCCATCTCATCTCTATTTGAACGCATCAACTAATTTATCAAATTGATCAACTGGTTCACAAATTGATTGATGGGTTTGACTAACTAGACTATTTGATCACTTCGATTGGATTCATCAAACCATTCAACTAATTCTAGTTTGACTAGTTGGGCTAAGGGTTGAGACAAAGTGCAAAATGGTTTTGCCGAGGGACTAAATCGATTGAATGCTTTGAGTTAACCGATCGATTGGTTAGTATGACACATCGACTCATTTACTAAACTATTCAACGTTTTATATATATTCATAAGACCAAAAATGTACAACACAAAATTTGATTGACTGGTTTATACAATGATAACATTTTCACTTGAGATTTGAACATAATTTGACAACAGTTTGACCACCCAATCAAATAGTTAGAGAAACAGATCTATTGGTCCCCTAAACAAATTGACTAGCCAACATAGCTAAAAAATTTACCTGTTGCTTAGGCAACGAATATATGTTTTATACTCCAATGACTACATTGTTGGGCATATGTATAAATAACATTTATGAGGTATCATACAAACAAATTTTGAGCTCTAAATAATTATACAAATCAATTTTTTTACTTTTACTAGCAAGTAATTCCCAACTACTCACTTTTATATTCATCTCAAGTTGAGATTTTTTCAAAAGTGTTTGTGCTCATTCTACTTATCTAGACATTTCTTTCTAATTATAATATCTAATTCCTTCTAACCAGATTAGACTCACAAATTGCTATTTCAATTTCTTATCTATATCATTTATGAGATACATAGCAGCCAACCACAACTCTCAACAAAACACATTATATTGAGATTGTATGTTACCTAGCATTCCTGAGAGAGATCATTGGATTAATAGATCCATAAACCTAGAGAGATGAACAAGGTAAAATTATAAATCAACTCTTAGAATGCCATTGAAATAGTACGCTCATAAACTAATAAAGGAGTGGTCATCAATAAAACACATAGGAGATTCAAAATCTAAAAGATAAACCCTTTTTTTTGTAATGGATGTAGAGAAATTTTACTCTCAAACCACTATATATCATGTGTTGAAATTTTAATTTCTCATTACCAATCCTAAAAACCTTATTCACCCCCTCTAGGATTCTTTCAAATTATTATCAATATCATTAACTAAATACTATCTACAATACCCATTCATATATATTTTTAAAAATAACAATTTATACACTACTATCTCTATTTCACACTATAAGACATATTAGCTTTTTATTTTGTTTCACAATGTAGGGTGTATGATAAAAACAAGTAACAATTAAATGAAAAGTTTCCTAATATATCCATTTCCCTCATTAAACTTGTGACCTAATTGTCTTTCACTGGGCTAATAAAAATTCCTATTTTTAAATTATCTAGGTAGGGGACTTTTAATGCCTCTCGTACGAGTGCACTACTCTTGTTCCTACTTTCTATCTTACTCTCTTCATTACTACTAATAACTTGTATATTCCAATTTGAATTTTTGGGAAGGATACCATGGGGAATGATAGCTAACTATGCCCATATCCTTTTTTTTCAAGAATGTATATTTATGTAAAATATGTAATACCATGAGCTCTCCTAACCTTAATTTGTGGTAATTAGTATCTTAATCCCTTCAATAACCCTTAAACAATGTGTGGACACTTTTTCCACACCTCTCAAACCCTCATTTGACCTTACTACCATTCAAAACTCTATTTTTCAATCAATTGACTGTCGTTCGACTAACCAAAAATGCTCTAAACCCTTTTATCCAAGGTATGAGGAGGTTGATAATTAACCTCTTTCAGCAAACCAATGCTCGATGATTTTTACAATTCTTGATTTTATTCATTTCTTTTGACCTCAAATCAATTTTTATGTCCAATATTTTTATATATTTGGGTTCCTAGATTAATTTCTCATATTTCCCTAATTTTTCACAAATTTGGGAATTATTTAATTATTTTTTTCCAACTTTAGTCACGTATTGGATTATTTATCTTACCTAAACCATTTTTAATCATTTTTTACTCCTTTAAACATGAGGGATTCAAACTTATAACCTTCCAACATTCCATGATCAGATCCCACATTGTCCTTACTCATTCAATCAAAAATCTTACCATAAACACCTCAATCACCTTCCATTAATTCTTTTACACTCTCTCACCTATGCAAATCACTCTCATCACTCCTCTTGCTTGCAAGAAACCTCCCATTGGACTTCTATCCCTCTCTCTTTCCTATTGTTGATAGCAATAAGGAGCCATTACCCTTTGGTTGGTTATTCTATGCTTATAATTTAACTTTGTTGTCTCCTCTCTCTTCTTTTCTTACTTTTGGTTGTATTTATTCTCGAGTTTTTCCCTTAATTTAGAGCCCCATCCCTCTTCTATACCCATTTCACTCTTTCACTTTTTACTTCTAAAATATTAAGTTTTAATTCTTTGGTGCTTTTTTTAATCAAAATAAAGTTAAGGTTATAAGATCGACAAAGGTTTATTAAGCTTATTCAAGCCTCATTTTTGAGAACCTAGAGGTTTTATTATCCTCTTTTTATTTTCCTCTTATATTCAATACTTATGATATTCTTGTATCTAATTCTTATATTTTTTTTAGTTTATATGATCAATGGTGGAAGGAGGTTATTAGGAGTCTTTTACTTAGAGACTAGTGTAGTATTTAGTAATGATACATGTCTCTAGTTTAGGGTAATTTTTATGAATTTTCATATTAGCATGTTTTGTGTTAGAAATCATGTTTAGGTTTTAATTTTATTTATATGCATGTATCACATGGTAAAATTCATGATTTTATGAGAATTTTCTCTATTTTTTGCCTTGTTAGGCGTTGTCATAAAATCCCAAGAATGATAGTATATTATTTCATGATTTTAAGACCATGTATGATTATATTTAATCATGTCTATGTATGGTGATTGGTGTAAATTGTTGATGTTTCAAATTTGAGGGTTTTTAGGCTTGGGGTAGTCTCCTTTGAGGTGTTTTGAGTTATTTTAATTTTAGTAAATTATATTTTTTGAGATTCTAATATTGTAAGAGTGGTTATGTGTAAAATTGGTAAGATTTGAAGACTTGTAGAATCTTGTAAAATATGGAGGAGTCTTGGCCTTTAGGGTAAATTTGTCTCATTGGGATTTTTTATGAAAAGTAATTGTGTCATTTTGTTCCTTTATGTTCTTACAATATATTTGATTTATAGTATTCTAGGAGTTGGATAAGGATGACTTACGTTATGAAAATCATAAATTTGGAGATACTTAGATGAACTAAGGGTATTTTAGTCCTTTTAGGTTAATCTAGAATTTTGGTGTTGTATAAGTATTAAATGGGCCAAAAAAATATGATAATTATAATTTGTAAAGTATCTTGATAAATTATGAATATCATAAGGTATGATTTTATTATAAATGATCTTAATTGGAAATAGTAATCAAAAGGGTAACATTGGTATTTTACGTCTAAAAATTGGAGTTAGAGCATGATTTTTGGATAGGATATTTTTAATAATATTTTGATTTTGTGTTTTAAATTTGGTGAGCTAGAGAGTTATGGATAGAATTAAGATTTTATGATGGTATTATAGTCTTTTACCTTGTGAAATGTCGCTTTATACGCTTAATAATTGTTCTTATTTTGTACCTTCTTGTGAATAGAGCATGCTCAATGTGTTATTAGTGATACACTCTAATTTTTGGATATTATCAATTTTTGGAATTAATTCATGATCATGGTAATCACTTGATCAGTAAATTACCTCATAATAAGGCAATACTAATAAAAGTGGAAGTACAATAACTTTAAGTAACTTAAGTAATTCATTTGCCATATGTTAAGTGTTGGCTAAGTAACTAATAAAACATTAATACTTAAAGTGGAAGAGCACATGAGGTGAGACCAGGGAATTCCAAGTAATGAAATTATTTCATTATATTGCATGGTCCAAATAAAACAAGTGGACCCTAATCTACTCTATTTGACCAACCCACCAACTTATAATAGGTATGAATGGTTAAATATTAAAGGTTTATTAGTGTCCCATACATATTTTACCTTGGATATGAGAGTTAACTATCTTTCTATTATTGCTGAGAGTTCCTTAACCTCAATGTGACTAAGTAAATGGTTTTGAGTGAACTCTTAATGATAAACATTAAATACAACTTTCTACTAAGATTTGAAATGATTCGAGACAAGGTAGAAACATGTATTTATGAATCTTAAATATTCATAACAATCTTTCTATTTATGCATGTCTAGTATCTATATTTTTGTTATGTCGCTTGTGTCATACATGATGATTCGAGACAAGGTAGAAACATGTATTTATGATTCTTTAGATGAAATGATTAAACTATCACTAAGATTTGAAAAATAAATTAAATCTACTAAGCCTCATGCTAAACAAAGTACTCCATATACAAATTACTACTCAAGTAATAAAACTATAAAATTTGGAGCGAGTACTTCAACTTCTACCATTATAGATAAAAAAATTTACTAGAGAGAAGAAAGGTAAAAAATAAAGTGAATGAAGTCTCTACTAGGTAATGTTTTAAATGTCGAGGGTTTGGACACTTCACTCACGAATGTCCTAATCAAAGGGTATTATCCATACAAGAGATTAAAGTCATAGAGAAATGTGAGGTAGATCTTGAATTTGAGCCTTTTGAGGAAGTATATAGTGAATCTAAGGAAGAAGAGAGTGATTTTTATGTCTTGGACAGAGTACTTCAAGTACAAGCTATTGAGAAACCTACTCAAAGAGAGAAGATATTTAAGATAAAAGGAAGAGTAGGAGATACGGCTTGTCACATTATCTTTGATAA
Organism: Tamarix chinensis; assembly: GCA_030549775.1. Taxonomy (NCBI): domain Eukaryota; kingdom Viridiplantae; phylum Streptophyta; class Magnoliopsida; order Caryophyllales; family Tamaricaceae; genus Tamarix; species Tamarix chinensis. The sequence goes on along the minus strand of CM060171.1, from coordinate 105,663,207 downwards.
TGGATCTTGTACAAATGTCGCCAATGAGAGGATGGTTAAGGATTTGGGTTTGAAAACTAAACCACATCCAAAGCCTTATTATCTTCAATGGTTAAATAATTACAAGGGAGTCAAGGTAATAAAACAAACCCTAGTATCATTCAATATTGGTAATTATCATGATGATGTGCTATGCGATATTTTACCTATGGATACATGTGGAATCTTATTAGGTAGACCATGGCAGTATGATATAAATTCTATTCATAATGGCATTATTAATGAATGTCTAGTTGATAAGGATAAGAAGAATCATAAGATTAAACCTTCTAAATGTGATAATGAGAATATAGTTGAGAATAACAAGAGTTTATTCTTGCATGAAAAAGCTATAGTCAAATGTATTCAAGAAGAAGGAAGTTGTTATGTTGTGGTTATGAAAGAATCTCTACAAGGGGAGAGAAATAATGATAATCCTCAATTAGATAAACTCCTTGATGAGTATCATGATTTTTTCCTAATAAATTACCACCTGGAGTACCACCTAAGAGAGGAATAGAACATGTTATAGATTTAATTCTTAGTGTATCCTTACCTAATAGGGCTACATATCAATGTAATCCAAAGGAGGCTAAGGAGTTAGGAAAACAAATATAAAAGCTTGTAAGAAAAGGGTAAGTGAAGGAAAGCATGACTCCATGTTGTGTGCCTGCATTACTTGTCCCTAAAAAGGATGGTACCGGTCGTATATGTATCTACTCAAGGGTTATTAACAATATCACTATCACTATCAAATATTAATTCATGATGCCAAGATTAGATGATATGATGGATGAGTTATGTGGAGCACGGGTAATCTCTATGATTGATTCGAGAAGCCGATATCATCATATAAGAATAAGAGAAGGAGATGAGTGGAAAACCGCATTAAAAAAAATATGATCTTTATGAGTGGAAAGTAATGCCTTTTGACTTATGTAATGCACCGAATTCATTTATGAGACTAATGAATGAAGTTCTTCAACCTTTTATTGGAATGTTCATCGTGGTGTACTTAGATGGTATACTTGTATACAGTAGGAATGGATATGACCATCTTCTTCATCTAAGGAAATTATTTAATAAACTAAGGGAGACTAAACTCTCTGGAAAAATGGAGAAGTGTGAATTTATGCTTTCGAGTAAAGTTTTCCTTGGGTATATAGTGAGTAGTGAAAGTATTAAAGTTGATCCCACAAAAATTTAGGCTATTAAGAATTGGTTGAAACCTAAGGATATTCATGAAGTGAGGATTTTTCATGGTTTGGAAATTTTCTATAGGAGATTCATTAAAGATTTTTCTACTATTGCCATACCAATAACCCAACTCATGAAAACGGTAAATTTAATTGGAGTGATGATGCAATTAAGGCCTTACAAACTTTGAAGGATAAGCTCTACAATGCACAAGTACTAGTTGTACTCGACTTTGAAAAATTATTTAAGGTTATGTGTGATGCAAATGGGGTAGGGATAGGATGCATACTCTTACAAGAAAAATGAGCTATTACATTTTTTTAGTGAGAAATTAAATGGAGCGAGACTAAACTATTCCATATATGACAAAGAGTTCTATGATATCATATAAAGTCTAGAAACATGGAGTAATTACCTAAGACCTAAACCATTTGTTTTGCATTTGGATCATGAGAGTTTGAAATATTTGCATGGGAAAAAGAAGATTAGTCTGAAGCATGCAAAATGGGTTAGTTTATTAAAATCCTTTGTGTTTTATGTTAAACATTTCAATGGTAAAAAAAATACCATGGTAGATGATATGTCTAGAAGATCCATGATATTAGTCATGTTCGATGTTAATTTATTGGGATTTGAGATGTTAAAGGAACTATATGATGAAGATGAATATTTTTTTGGCATCTATAATACACACAAAAAGAATGGTAGTTGTGGTAATTATTTACTACATGATGACTATCTCTTCAAACTTAATAAGTCGTGTGTACCTCGTTCTAGTGTACGTAATTTACTTGTTAAAAGAAGTACATGAGGGGGCATAGCAGGTTATTCTAGAGTTCATAAGACCATGAAAATACTACAAAAAAAATTCTACTGGCCACAGATGATAGAATTAGTACAAGTTATTATAGGACGATTCATAACTTGTTAAAAAGTAAAATTTTCTTCCATAAGGGTTTGTATACTCCTTTACCAATTCCTAATCAGCCTTGGAAAAGTAGTAGCATGGATTTCATTTTGGGTTTACCAAGGACACAAACAGATAAAGACTCTATTCTTGTGATAGTAGATCGATTTTCAAAAATGGCATATTTCATACCTTGTAATAAGACTGATAATGCAACACATGTAGCAGACTTATATTTCTAACAAATAGTAAGGTTACATGGAGTTTCCAAAAGTAGAGTATAGGATAGAACGTAAAATTATTTACTTTTGGAAGATACTTTAGCACATGTTAGGTACTAAGTTGTTGTTTATTATTTCTCATCATGCACAAATGGATGGTCAAACCAAAGTGACTAATAGAACTCTAGGTACTTTTCTACAAGGGTTAGCGAATAAGAGTACATAATAGTAGTCCTTCTAGTATAACTCAATTGAGTCCTTTTGATGTTGTTTATGGGGTTAATCCTTATTTACACATTGATATGTTGTCATTTAAAAGAGGAGATATAAAAAAATTATGATTTCAAGGAAAAAATAGAATTCTTTTGAAAAACTTCATCAACGAATTAAAGATAACATTGAAAAATCGAATGCTAAATACCAAAATCAAGCAAATAAAAACAAAATTCAACAAGTGTTTATACTAGGATATTTGATATGGTTACATTTGAGAAAATAAAGATTTTCAAACTTAATAAAGAATAAACTAATGCCAAAAGCTAATGGTCTATTCAAAATATGAATTTTTTTTTTAAAATAATGCATATGAACTTGAATTGCTTGAATATTATGGAGGAATATCTAGGGCTTTCAATATTGGTGACTTATCTCCCTACTATAGTGATGCTAATTTGAGGAAAATTTATTCTTTACAGGGGAAGAATAATGCAATAGCATCTCTATATCACTCTCAATCTTATTCTTCAAATGATGAAGAATAAGAAGAATTAGCATATTTGGAGATGGAACCCATTATGCTTGAAAATTCTTATGCTTCTAATGTATTGCCAAGTAATTATTACAGGTATTATATATGTTTACAAGAATTTCATACTATTGAATATATTTGATGTACAAGACAATGACAATGGCATTGCAAGGATTACAAAGTGCAAAGAAGAATAAGGCTACAAGACCAAAGTTGGACTACATATGTTAAATCTATGTATTACATTATTAAAGTTTTTATAGGTTTGTTATTTTATTGTATATGTTATAATACTTGTAAATTGTTATTGTAACTATTTAAATATATGCTTACTATGCATTAGGAGGTTAATTTCATTAATACTGGCTGATTAGTGGTCTTATTAATGAAAGGGTTTGCATGTGTGTATGTTTATATAAAGCTTTGTACGCATAGAACTCGGTAGTATTAATCATATGCAAATGAATTATTCGAATAGAGAGAACTATACTAAGGCCATGTGATTTTTTCTTCTTCTTCTTCTTCTTCTCTTCTCCTTCTTCAATTGATATCTTTGAAGAGTTGTAGAGTGTTCTATTGAGAAATAGAATATTTCTCTTTAGAAGGTAATTGATTTTGGATTAGATTAACACTAAACTACTAAAGCCATCGAGTTTAACCAAAACCAAGTCATAAGTGAAAGTGTTTTGTGAGGATTTGCAACTTGTGGTCTAAAAGGAAAAGTTCTTTATGTTGGTGGTATTCCACATCAATACATGTCATTCTCTATGGGTGTGTATTTTTCCTTTACTCTGTACGTAGCATACTGATCATTATATTTCCTAGATTATGCTCATTCTTATGAGAAGATACCACATTATTTTGTAGATAACTGTTGATTAATTCATTTGATGTGATTTCACGTGGTGAGAGTTTTATGGGTTGATTCAAGTGCATTGTTATCCAGATATATCTCTCTTTGAACCTTTAGTCCTCTATTTTTCATCATGTATGTTATCTCCTTCCTATTTTTTTTAATATTGTATCATTGTGAAATTAAGTGCTTCCCACATCTAATTTATAGATACAAGTTACTTTTTAGCCTTGCACCCTACATAGATTGTGTATATGGGTACCCTTTTTTTTTATATTGGATGCGTTTTAACACCTAGTATTTTAATATTAATGCTTTCATGAAATCAAAAAAGTCAGTAGTAATTTTTTAGGGTATTACCAAATATTTGTTTATCATTATCACAAAAGTAAAGGGACTCATTAGAATTTGAAGATTTAATGAAGTTTGAAGGGATAGTTGAAGAATTGGATGACTTTCAATACTACACAAAACTTAAAAAGAAAGTTGAAGAGTACATGAAAACTGAAGAACAAGTTGAAGGTTATGTCCAAAATTCTTGAGATTGTTGAATATTACACGGATTTTGCAAATTTAATGGTATTCAATGGGATAGATGAAGAGTCGGTTGATTATGAATGCTTTATGAAAGTTAAAGAGAAAGTTGAAGAGTATATGAAAATCGAAGAAAAAGTGGAAGACTTTTTCAAAATTGAAAATGATGTTGAAGATTCCATGGAAACCAAATAAATGGTTGAATACTCTATGGGAATTTCATAAAGGGTGGAAAACTTTGAAATTGTAGAAATGATGAAAGTGTAACGACCCCCATTTTTTTATCCTTGTAAAATTTTATTTAAAATAAAATAATGCAAAAACAAACATAATAGAAAGGGAGTGCTATCGCTACACTTAACATAAGACAAATGTTCCTCATCTATCCTATGATAGTTACAAAGCGAAAAACATGTTCAATAAAACCTAAAACATCAACTACCAAAATACTAAACCAAAACTCTATTACCCCTATTTTTAGCACTTAAAATTTTATTTTAAAGAGTTAATTACATAATTTAAAATATTAAAAATACATGGTGTTACCAACACAAGTAGTATAAGTATATCTTCCTCTACCATTCGTATACCATATGTTAAGGATAAAATGTTGCTTCACTTAAATTAGAAACACAATTACAATAAACATAATAGAAATTACATAATAGATTAACATTGTTCTTATAATACAAGGTCAGACAATGGTTACAAAAGTCAAAAGTAAAGGAATACAAAGGGACATAAGAGTCTAGGAATATTTGGAACAAAGGATACCAAATAAAACAACAGATAGTCCTAACTCTTAACTCAAAAATACTAGCCTTCAAGCTAAACTCACAAGCAATCCTGTAAAGTCCAAACCACCCATTAAATAGTTATGGGGCCCTAAAATAGAACCCGTTAGTACGACGATACTGAGTAATCCACTATATAAAACTAAGCTTGCAAATGTCAAATGAATCACATAGAATATATCATAAGAAAGAATGGTAAAAAAATATAAAAAAATATGCATGCAATAACCAAATACAATAATCATGCCAGATAAACAATTATCACCAAGGTCACATGCTCCTCGTACCATTTCACTTAAACCATAAAATGAAACTTAATAACCAAAGCATACCTGGGGTGCTTCTTAAAGAAAAGACAAAATGATTCTTAACCTAAATTCCATATCAACCACATCATATCTCATAAATCTCAAATGACAACAACATTAAATTATACAACTACACGAATAGGTAAAACAACACTATACTGGCACACAAGGGCATCACAATATCCTCAAACTAGACCATCATATAAATTCTAGTTAATCCAAAAAGGAAAACAATATCTTAGTGATGTATAAAGTATTTTGATCATATTAATGCAAAAAGGTGACATACTACCCTCCCAATCATTCCACGAAATCAATTCATATAAAATGCAAGTAGGCACGAAGGCAATCACCGACCCATTAATCAAAAACTTTATTGATAACCATATACATTAGTTACTTCCATTTTTAGTACTCAAGGGGATACAAGAGATAACCCAAAGACGTATAAAGTATATGTGTCATACTAGTGCACAAGGCAACATAGTAGTCTCCCAACCATAAATCCCAAAAACATATAAAGTACACTAGTCATAATGGAGCACTCATGGTAACACAATAGCCTCCAACCCACCTAATCCTTAAGTATTGATAGCTTCTATAAGGCTGGTGAGTTATCTATAGTGAAAACTAGGGCCTTACTCAAACATTAAGAGACACTAGTGAAACCAACCCAAAATACGGTCTTCAACTTTAAATATTATTAATTTATTTAGTGATCATAGATATCACATAATATACAAATAATTATAATTTCCTTACTTAACCATTTTTCTCTATTTTCAATTTATCAAGTCAACCCTAAGATTAATGGTCGAACCAAAGTTATAGTCAATACTAAGGTAAACCTAGCAATCTATTAAGACCATTCTAGATCTAATTATTTACTTTTAGGAATATTAAGTCATAAATGACCAAAATGCTATTTGGAGAAGAATGACCACGTTATTATCTATTGTAAATGCTAATTTCATTTTATTTACTATATTTTTATGAAAAAGGTTAAAATATGATAATTAAAATATTTTAGCATGCATATCAATTGCCAAACATAGCAAATGAATATTTTCCCTTACACATAATTTAGCACATAAAGCTCTAGAATGCATTTTTAAATCATTAAATCACATACTTCCACACTTAACATTATATAATATATATTAGGCATAAATATTGGAATAGATTAATCGTGGCACACTTAAAAGATAAAATGATCCCTACGGCATACAATGATAATAATCATGCCAAAAATATGCCTAATAATATTCAACCCATCATATTACACATATACGTCATACATAATTTATCTACGACATTAAATCTATTCTAGCATGTTTCCGTACCCGTATTGTGACAAACAATTTGTCATGCTTCAACATACATAATTCATTACTGGCACTATTAGGAAAATAAATATGACTTAGCAAGACATGATTGATACATTAATTACAACATACCACATTTGAGCCCTTATATGGTATCATGTGATATTGAATATTTTAGGAAGGCATATGGGTTACCTAATTTTTAGCAAAAGACACAAATATAAGTAACCTAATCTAAATTATTAGGTTCCAATAATCCTCATCCTTTACCCAAAAATAAAACCAATAATTCATATATCAATATCTAGCTCACATAATAAAATAACATCTCATAAATCATCCAAAATTGCAAATATAATACCAAAAAGTTAGTTGGACACAAAATGGGCAAAACTCACGTTGCATGGGCTGGGTTGTAACACCCCCAAAATTTACTACTGAAAAATTTTGTTTTATTAAAATAATTAGCAGAAGCGAAATAACAAAGCCGTAAATTTTGGGAATATTACCGCTACACTTAGTACCAGACCAGTTCACTCCTACCGTTCCAGTACCAAGTGCTTAGGCTAAAAAAGAAAAAATACAACTTATGAGAAACTCAAGCCATAATTAAATCAAAGTAGCGTGTTAAACAATTTACGAGAATAAAATCCACTAGTGGTGGTTTCAAAACAACGAATACATTGAAACAAGAATTTAAAAGAGAAAGAGAATAACCCTTGGATTTTTCGGATAGTTCCTTACACTCTTTACAGGGATCCCACTTGAATAGCACTTGAAAATGACCTATAAGGGACAATGCCCATTGAATAGGCAGGGGCCCCATGATTGGAACCCTTCAGTAATACGGTACTAAGTAACCCTTTAAAACACACTTAAAAAACAGGCCCACAATTTAACACACAATACACCACTATATTAAGACATAATGATAGGTGTAAACATAATGTTTAGCTCCATACACTGACATATTCCACAAGTCAATCAGATATTAATGGTGTATACATAACATTCACTTTCGTACATTCACATACTTAGCGAGTCAATCAAATATTAATAGTTCATAGTGAACAATCGATGCTTTTAGGGCTTTAAAGCCATTAGTCCATCATTAATCAATCATCTCAACAGGAACCCCACTATTATAGCCAGTGGACTAGAATACATACAAGGTAGAATGCTTCTGACCACTATTATTCGCCGGTGGACAGGTCTCCAGGGCAAAACGCTCCTGGCCACTATTATTCGCCGGTGAACCGGTTTGGCCCCGACTCATATGGTGTTCCATTGTAAGTGATTAGTGTCTTCTCCATGTCTTATCATTATTACATTTGGTTTGCTAAGCATGGAATCCCCCACTATTATAGCTGGTGGACTAAAAATCATGTAGGGCAAAATACTCTTGCCCAGTATTATTTGCTAGTGGACCAGTCTCCAGGGTGCCCTGGCTCCTGGCCACTATTATTCGTCAGTGGACCGGTCTGGGTTCGACTCAACAATCTTCCTATTTAAGTGATTAGTATCTTATTCGTAGCTTATTCGAAATTATTTCACCCTAGACATGCATGGCTAACTATATCCACACTTTTCTTTCCAAGAGGGCCCGTCCCATATCTTGAGACTTTGGCACCTCCTAACTCGCCCCGACATCTTTCTCTTAATCCACTTTCTCACAGCGGGAGCCCAACTCCTAAGTGTGTGGGTCAAGGCCCACTACCTCATATTCTAAAGTCCACTCACCGCCTTACCCTAGGGTTTTCTCCAAAAACCCTAATTTGGGCCTATGTGGCCCATCCTTCTCTACCTCACACAACCCAAACTATTTTAACACCCCACATGTCACAACCCTTAGATCCAACTCTCACTTCATACCCCACTCATTCTCATTTATTTTTATTATTTTCTTTATCTTTTTCCACCTTATCAAATTAGGGTTTCCTCCCAAACCCTAACTCGGTCTCCTATGCACCCTTATACTATCCCATGTACTATTTTTCACCTGAAGCCCCCAGTCACCCAAACAACTCTTCCATTACCTTCCTCACATCTCAAAGCAACTTTCCATACGTAAAGTTCGCCCCCATGCGGACTCTAACCATCCCATGCAAACCTTAGATTCTTCCACTCTTTCAATTTATGTAAAGTCCCCTTTTATTCATCTACTCATGGCTTATGGATTATTTGGGTCATTCCTACCTACGTTAGCCAACTTACTTCCCCTTGGTTATCTTACTTTCCTATTTTTTCCTTTTTCATCCTTCCATCCCACATTACCATATTAAATATCCTAGCATGCATGTCCTAGAAGGTCACATCATATAACATCGTATGCACAACAACTATACTCATCATCCATATGCCATAAGGAAATCACATAAGTATATATTCCATCAAAGTTGTGATATAAATGATTAATTATTAAGTATAAAGTACAAAATATGGCATAATACATGGCACATAAGGCACATAAAACATACATAGTTGTTCTTAGCCACATCGCTTCTCGGTTTGGGTTACTAAGTTATCTCCCACACTTATTATGTTACTAATCACCCTTTATAACTGTTAGATTTATCATAATTCCCATTTGGTTGGTTAGATTACCGAATTGCCCTTCTCCTTTGTTATAATTACCAAATCGCCCCTTTAGTTATAAAAATTACCAAATTACCCTTCTACATTATCATAATTACCAAATTACCCTTTAGTTGATTAAATTACGAAATTGCCTTCTCTATTTTCAAAATTACCAAGTTACTCCTTTCCAATTTCCACTTTACCCTTCTATTTACAAAATTACCATTTTACCCTTTACTCACAAAATTACCATTTTGTCCTTTTACTTACAAAATTACCGTTTTGCCCTTTGCATATAAAATTACCATTGTACCCCTTTCCACTTATAAATTACCATCTTACCTTTTAATTATAAGATTACCATTTTACCCTTTAATCAAAAAATTACCATTTTACCCTTTAATTCCAAAATTAACATTTTGCCCCTTAATTCCAAAATTAACATTTTGCCCCTTAATTATAAAATCACCATTTTGCCCTTTAATTATAAAATTACTATTTTATCCTTTAATTCTAAAATTTTCCTTTTACCCCTTACTCACATAATTACCATTTTACCCTTTACTCACAAAATTACTATTTTGCCCTTTAATTATAAAATTACCATTTTACCCTTTAATTATAACATTACCATTCTATCCTTTAATTCCAAAATTACCCTTTTACCCTTTAATTACAAAATTACCATTTTACCCCTTAATTCCAAAATCACCGTTTTACCCTTTATTCACAAAATTACCATTTTACCCATTTACTTCTAAAATTACCAATTTACCCCTTACTTTCAAAATTACCATTTTACCCCTGAACTTCAAAAAATTACCATTTTACCCCTTTACATACAATATTACTATTTTACCCTTTACTCACAAAATTACCATTTTATCCTTCTACTTACAAATTTACCACTTTACCCTTGCCTCCAAAATTACCACAATACCCCCTTTTAATTATAAACTACCGTTTTGCCCCTTATTACACCACTTATATTAAATTATCATCACTACATAAAATATTAATATTAATACCTCATCCACAACTATTATATTTAATATAGTACTTATTAGCACCCACACATATTAGGCCATATTCTTGTACAAGATATATTACTAAAATACCCCTAAGGCTCACAAAATATTAACCATGCATTAAAGATCACAATAACATAATACATCATGGATAATACTTAACATTTTTATTAATAACCAAACTCTTACCTTAAACAATATTTCCATACATAGCATATAATCTAACATGCTTCCTTTTTATCAATCAACACAAGAAACTACATATATTATATTAAACAACATATATAAAGCATAATAACATATCAAAAATGCTAATGTGCTAACATACGTTAATCCATGCATTTAAGTGGGGTTTAACGGTTACCTTAATTCCTGCAAAAACGAACCTTACTAGTATTCCCGTTAAAGGTTCAAGCTTTGATTAGAAAAATTAATACCTAAAAATAATATCAATATTTATTATATTAGAAATTAGAAAAATAAGCATAAGACTTAATAACACTTAGTTAATCAAGTACTTAACTTAAAATATTATTATACCTTAAAATTTATTAAACAAAATATAACCAATCATGCAACAACTTATAATGCTCATGCAGCATGAGCTGCATGCAAAGAAATGAGGGGGAGGGGCTCGAAGGTGGATGAAAGGAGGGAAAATGGGCTATTTTTGGGTGAGGGTGTTTGGGCTAGGAAAGAAGGTGGATGGGGAGGATTTAGGGCAAGGGAAGGGTGCAGAAGTAGAGAGGGGGTGTAGGTGGTGGTCGGGGATGGGTTGATGGTGGCCAAGGGCTGCGGAGGTAGCAACAGCGAGGCCATGAAAGTGGCTGCCGAGGTGAGTCGAGAAGGAGGGGCTAAGAAGGAAGGAAAAGGGAGGGAGAAAATGAAGGCCTGTGGGTGATGGTTTTGGCTAAAGGAGGTTTGGGACGGTAGAAGGGGTTGGAGGGATTAGTTTGGGGGCTCAGGTGGTGGCAGAGGCGGAGGAAAGGAGGCAGAAAGGGGCAGTGCAGGGTCGCTACCGAGAAGGGAGAAAAAGAAGAGAAAAGGAAGAGGGGAGGAAGGAGGAGGCTGCGGGGTGGCTCGAGGGGTGCAGTGATGCTTTAGGAATGAGGTAGAGGGTGGAAGAGGTGGCGCAGGTAGCTAGTGCAGCATTGGCAGCAACGAAGCAAAAATAGGGTGAGAGATGGGAGGAGAAGAAGGGAAGAAAAAGAGGGTCGGGAAGGCATGTGAGGCTCAAGAAAATGGCAGGATGAGGCAGGGAGGGAACAAGAAAAAGAAGAGGAAGAGAAAGGAGGGAATAGGGTGGCTTGGTAGGGCGGTGGCAGGGTGGTAGGGGAATGGGAGTTGTAGGGAAAGGGAGGAGAAGAGAGCGGTATGGGCAAGGAGAGGGAGAGGTGGTGGGGCCGGGATAGGGCAAGAAAACAACGAGAGAGAGAGAGTGTGTGTGTGTGTGTGTACCACCCCCAAAATTTACACATTTTTTTTAATACAATACTTATAAATTAAAATCGTAAATTCGAGGGATGCTACCGCCACACTTAGTACCAGATCGATTAACTCCTACCGTTCTAGTACCAAGTGGTAAGGCTAAAAAAGCACTACACAAACATCATTAAAAATCCAAATACATAAATATAGAAATCAGAGTACGCATAAGTCTTTACACAATCCAAATACGAGAGTTAGTTTTTAAGAGAAAAAAATAACTACAATAATAAAAAATTTTCTAAAGAGTTAATCATAATTAAAGAAAATAGGAATAATAATCTCAATGGAAACGGCCACGCCACTCCAGGACCCGATCCATCCCACAATCACTCAGCCCCACTTGATGTCCTATAGACATCAATAGCATCGAAATAAGCATCTCATACCTACAATAGGTCAGATGGGCCTTCTACTCATAGGAATGAGCAACACCCATGAAATGGGTGATCACTACGCTACATACTGAGTAAGGTAACTGAGCACTAAGGCCAATACATAACAACACATAAATAATGTAAAAGAATTAAAAGAGTATAATCCATCACTATAACATAATAACGTACAATCATTCGGGTAGAAACATAAAATCCCATTTATAATCTAGATTAATTACTTAATTAATATCTGATCGGGAATCGATTCACACCATGCTTTTTATCAAATCCATATGAGTACGGGAACCCCACTATTATAACCGGTGGATCGGTCGCGAGGGTCACATACCCTACCACTATTCTATGCCGGTGGATCGGTTTGGCCCCTTCTCGTATAGTGTTCAACTATAAGTAATAGTATCTTTTACATCTTAGCAACTGTAGATTTTGATTTGTTGAGCTCGCGATCCCCCACTATTATAGCTAGTGGATCGGTCGCAAGAGTAACATACCCTGCCACTATTTTATGCCGGTGGATCAATATGGTACTAAGTGTGGCAGTATCATCCCTTGAATTTACGATTTTAATTTATAAGTATTGTTTTAAAAAAAAATGTGTGTACATTTTGGGGTGTTACAAGTTGGTATCAGAGTGGTCGATCTTGTTGACCACGCTCGTTTTTGAAAAATGAAATTGATTTTGGAATGTTTATTTGAATTTTAAAAAGAATTTCCGCTCTAATTAAAAAATCTTTCTATTTAATGTTTTGGAGGCCGGCCACAGTAAGGAGTATAAGGGTAGATTAGGGTTTTTTCCTAGAAATAGGAAACTTTGTTAATATAATTTCAAACCGGCAGGTTCGTCTCTAAGGTGTTTCTTTTTGTGCAGCTAGATGACAAATAACGGGAGAATTAATTGGTTAGAGGAGGCCTTTACTGCCTTTTTGGAGTTCACCTAGTGCTCTCAAAATGCTGGGGAAGACTGGATTAGGACGGTTACCAGCCATCACCCTCCAACGTATTCTAGGGAGGAGAACCTGGTGGTTTTAAGGGGTGGATCCACGATCTGGATCACACCTTTGAGGCCGTGGATTGCCCACCTAACCAACAACCCAATGTTGCAGCTTTCTTCCTTTGAGGTGTAGCAAATGCTTGGTGGGAGGAGTTTTGTGCCAGAGACAGTCCTCCGGCTACCTAGGAGGCATTTAAGACTGCCCTCCATACTAGATTATATCTCGAGAGCCTTAGGAGGGACAAGCTACGAGAGTTTATGCAATTGATACAGGGGCCCATGATAGTTCGCCAATATTATTCCTACTTCATAGAGCTGCTCTGATTTTCTCCACGGATCGCTGCTAACGAGTCCACGATGGTCTTTCAGTTTGAGTTGGGACTAAATTTTAGCATCCGCGGTATGATGGGTGCCATGCCGGTCACAGATCTAGCATCCTTGCATGAGTGTGCTTGTATAGCAGACACACTAGTCCATAAGTAGGCCGCCATCCTTGGGAAGAGGAAGTCCGAGGTTCAGAGTTCTGGGAGTAGGACGTAGCCCAAGTTTTGAGAGTTTAGGAGGCCACCACCGAGGAGTCACAGTGGGAGCCAAGGTCCCCTAAGAGGAATAGTTTGTAGGAGATGCAGCCATAATCATCCAGGTAGAGACTGCAACGGTAGGTTGGTGACTTACCAGAACTGTGGGAAATGGGAACACAGGGTAATAGAGTGTTGAAACCCCCCTCGATTTCAGCATAAGCAGAACTGATCATCCCAGTAGGAAGGTGCACTAATGCCCCAGCAGCAGGCATACTAGCAATACCGCCAGAACTCATCCCAATAGTATTATCAGAGAGCACATGCTCCATCTGGTGCCCCGACTTGAGCGAAAAGGGGAATACCATAGGGATCTAGGCCTCATCCTCAAAAGGGAGGCCAATCAAGAGGGCGCCTGAATGTTATCAGTTAGATTGAGGCAGACAAATACCTGGATATCATTATTGGTATGTTCACCATTTATTCATTCCCATCATATGTTCTATTTGATTTAGGTGCCACGTTGTCTTTTATTTCTTTTGCATTTGCTGCTAAGGCTAGATTGTCACCATCTACTAGAGTAGAGCTATCTATTATGCTTCCATTGGGTGACAGGATGGAGTGTAGTTGGATGTTTTCTGACGTGAACTTAGATATAGGAGGGGTAGACTTTATTGTAGATCTGGTTGGGATGGATCGAAAAGATTTTGACATGATCCTAGGCATGGATATGTTGGGGAGGTACAAAGTAGTTATTGATTGTGCCTAGGAGCGGGTGATTCTGTGAGGCCCAAAGGGAGCTAGGGTTTCATACCGAAAGACTTAGCCCAAGCCGACCACTAAGGTAGTGTCAGCGGTTACATTACACGCTTTGATCCAGAAGGGGTATCCTCTATACTTATGAAGTGTGCAACAGCTGAATAGGGATGTGACAACATTGGGCAGTATTCTAGTAGTTAAAGAATTTCCAAACGTGTTCCTTGAAGAAATACCAGGCATATCTCCGGTTCGGGAAATTAACTTCAAGATCAAGCTAGTACAGGGAGCCGAGCCTATTTCCAAAGCACCATATAGAATGGCACTGGTTGAATTAAAGGAGTTGAATGCCCAGTTGGAGGAATTATTAGAGCACGGGTACATCCGACCGAGTGTATCACCGTGGGGAGCACCATTATTGTTTGTAAAGAAGAAGGATGGTAGTCTTCATCTCTACATTTACTATCGAGGGTTGAATAAACTGACGGTGAAGAACCGATATCTGCTTTTGAGAATAGATGACTTATTTGATCAGCTGAAGGGTGCTACAGTGTTCTCCAAGATTGAACTGAGGTCCGGGTACCATCAGTTGAAGATCGTTGATGCTAATATTATGAAGACTGCATTTCAGACCACATATGGGCATTATGAATTTACAATGATGCCCTTTGGACTTACAAATACTCCTGTAGTGTTCATGGACTTGATGACGAGGATATTCATACCTTTCCTCGACCAGTTTGTGGTGGTATTTATTGATGATATTCTGGTATATTCCTAGGGAAATAAGGAGCACGAGTAGCATCTACTCACCATTTTGAGCGCATTGAGAGAACATCATATGTATGCTAAGCTATCGAAGTGAGGGTTTTGGCTCCAAGAGGTAGCCTTCCTAGGTCACATTGTATTAGCTAAGGGAGTGGTTGTGGACTTAGCTAAGATTGTGGCCATCACAGAGTGGAAGCCCCCTACAAACATATCGGAGATTCGGATTTTTTTGGGTTTGGCTGGTTATTATAGGTGTTTTGTGCAGAACTTTTCCAAGATCACTAGACGATTGACTAATCTCCTGAAGAAGACCATGAATTTGTAATGGGATGAGGCTTGTAAAGAGGCTTTCAGAGAATTGAAGAAGAGGTTGGCTTCTGCATCGGTGTCGACGTTACCTGAGGGGAACGAGGATTTTGAGGTCTATAGTGATGCATCCAAGCATGGGTTGGGATGTGTGTTGATGCAGAAGGGTAAAGTGGTAGCTTATACCTCAAGATAGCTGAAGAAGCATGAGCAAAATTATCCCACGCATGATCTGGAGTTATTTGCTGTTGTGATCGCTTTGAAGATTTGGAGGCATTATTTGTATGGGGCTAAGTGCAAATTCTTTACAAATCACAAGAGTCTCAAGTATATTTTCATGTAGAAGGAATTCAACTTGAGGCAGAGAAGATGGCTAGAGCTTGTGAAGGATTATGACATTGAGTTGACCTACCATGAGGGTAAGGCCAACGTGATTGCTAATGCTCTGAGTAGGAAGACTGCACATTCTATGCTGTGTTGTGTGGTTGATGGTCGGACGTTAAGGGAACTATCAGATCTGGAGATCGAGATGATTCAGCAAGGAGACCTCGAAGCCCATATGAATGCCTTGAAACTCACTCCGACTATATTTGAAGATATTCGAGCTAGACAGGTTGGAGATGTTAAGCTGGGAAGAATTAAAAAGAAGATGTAAGAAGGCAAAGTAGAGGGGTTCAGAATTCATGAGGATGACAGTATTCAATTCAAGGGTCGTTGGTGTGTGCCACAGAGTTATCTGGAGTTTAAGCGTCGTATTATGGAGGAAGGACATCAGACTCCCTATTCGGTTCACCCAGGAGGATCTAAGTTATATAAGGACCTCAAGAAGGCGTATTGGTAGCCACATATGAAGCGGGAAGTAGCTGAGTTTGTATCCCAGTGTCTTGTGTGTCAAAAAGTCAAAATTGAACATCAGAGACCAGCGGGATTACTTTAGTCTTTGGAGGTGTCGAGGTAGAAATGGGACTCCATTTCTATGGACTTTGTGAGTGGGTTACCGAGGACCCGAAGCAACTGTGATACTATTTGGGTTATTGTTGATAGATTGACCAAGTCATTCGTGGTTATTCCTATGAAGTCCACATGGAGTATGGAGCAGTTGGCGAACGCATCTATGAAGTTTGTGGTTAGCCGTCATGGATTTCCAAAGGATATTGTTTCAGATCAAGATTCAAGGTTCCTCTCTCACTTTTAGGGGAAGCTTCAAGAAGTTTTGGAGACCAAATTGAATATGAGCATAGCTTTTCACCTTACTACGGACAGACAAACATAGCGGACCATTCAGACCTTGAAGGATATGTTGAGAACTTGTGTACTAGATTTCCAAGGATGTTGGGAGGATCGCTTACATCTGGTGGAGTTTTCATATAATAATAGTTATCATGCTAGTATTGGGATGGCTCCCTTCGAGGCATTGTATGGACGGAAGTGCAGGACTCGTTTGTGTTGGAGTGACATCGGTGAGAATTTCGTGTTGGGACCAGAAATGTTCAAAGATATGACCCATTAGGTCCGACAGATCCAGGATCGAATGAAAGAAGCTCAGAGCCTACAAAAGAGTTATTCTAATCAGAGGCATAGGGATGGAGATTTTGAGCCTGTAGACAAAGTGTTACTGAGGGTTTCGCCTACTAAAGGAGTGCAAAGGTTTGGAAGAAAGGCAAGTTGAGCCCTAGGTATATTGGTCCATATGAGATATTGGAGCGAGTGGGTGAAGTTTCTTACTGATTGGCTCTTCCTCCATAGTTGGCATGAGGGCATAACATGTTCCACATTTCCCAACTGTGGAAGTACGTTGTTGATCCATCGCATGTAATCCAGCCAGATGAGATTGAATTGGATGATTCGCTGACCTATGAGGAGAGACCGGTGCGGATTCTCAACACTAAGCTGAGGAAGACTCGTAAGAGTTCGGTGGCTCTTGTTAAGATCTTATGGAGTTGACATAGAACCAAGGAAGCTATTTGGGAGACTGAGAAAGATATGTGAGAATCATATCCGGAGCTTTTCGCTACAGGTTAGATTATTTGTATCTAGTTTGTCTTTAAGGGGATAGTTGATTTAAGTATAGTTAGTAATGTGTTATTATAGATGCTTAGAATGCCCTAACCCTAGAGATTTGCAGGAGACTTCGGGGGAAAAGTCTATTTTAAGGGGATAGTAATGAAATACCCTAAAAATATTTATTTGAGAAATATAATTAAATAAGGTTTTATTAGGAAATTAATTTGATTTATTATCTTATTTCGAATATGAAGAGTTTAATTAGAGCAAATTAATAAGAATTTATAAATATTTTTATAAGGGAAAAATTAGGTTTTTTGTTGATTAAAAAGGAATTTAGGAAAATTATTTAAAAACCCTAAATTAGCCTAAAAAGGAAATTTAATAGTATTTTATTTAAATATTTTTATTCTAAATAGCTAAATATTCTAATCAATTTATTCAACCCCAAACCACTTAAATTTTCCTTTTTCCCTTTTCTTTTTCTTTCCTTCTTTTTCTTTCTTTTCTTTCTTTCTTTTCTTTCTTTTTCTTTCTTTTTCTTTCTTTTCTTCTTTTTCTTTACCATCTCTCGCCGATTGGGCCTACGACGTAGCCCAATCCTTCCTCTTTTCCTTCCTTCTCCTGCGGCCCAGCGCTGCACCTTCTTTTATTTATTCTTCAGACATTGTGTTTTCTTCTTTATTCCCCTGGGACGCTGCGTTTCATTAAAAGACTTATAACCAGCGCCAACCGGCCCAATTCTTCTCTTTTCCTTTTCTTTCTCCCAGCCGCCGGTTCTGTAATCTCCTAAAATTTTAAAAAACTTATAATTTAATAAATAGCTTTTATTTGAAATAAATTAGCTTTTAAAATTATATAGTTAATTATTTTATGGGTTTTCGAGTATATAAATTTGGGTGGAAATATTTAATAAATTAAAAATAAACATTTTTTTACTTTATCATACTCTCTTTATTTAAATAATTTTCTAAAACTAATATTTTACTAAATTTATCCTTTTCAAACCAATATATACATATATTATAATGAATTAAATTATTAAATTAAATGATTATCAAGAATATTATATTTTATTATTTTATAAATTAAATTAATTTATTTTCCCTATTCTCCCATTTTCTTTTTTCCTTTTTCCCTTTTCTTCTTTCTTTTCTTAAGGGATTATCAAATTAAATGATTATCAAGAATATTATATGTGAGAAAAATATATATATATATATATATATATATATATATATATATATATTTGATTGTATTGATTGATTAAAATGAAAGTATGCTAGTTTATATGCCATGTGTGGACATGTTGCTTAAGGGAAGAGCTTGATTATTAATGAAAGTGTTAAGTACTTATCCATGTCATATTATATTATTGTGACCATTTATGCATGAATAATATTATTATGAGCCCTAGGGGCATTTTAGTAATATTTCTTGTGCAAGAATGTGGCCTTATATATGTGGATGCTAATAAGTATTATATTAAAATATAATAATTGGTGGAGTTGGATATTATTATTATTCCATGTAGTAATGTTAATTTAATAAAAGTGGTGTAATAAGGGGCAAGATGGTAATTTTGGAAGAAAAGGGTGAAATAATAATTTTATAAGTAAAAGGATAAAATTGTAAGTTGTAAGAAAAAGGGGTATTATGGTAATTTTAGAGGTAAAAGGGTAATATGGTAATTTTATAAGTGAATGGCAAAATGGTAATGTCATAAGTAAAAGGGTATTATGGTAATTTTAGGAGTAAAGGGCAAAGTAGTAATTTTTGGAGTAAAGGGGGGAAGAATGGTAATTTTGGAAAGTAGAGGGGGTAAAATGGTAATTTTTTAAGAAAAGAGAAAAATGGTAATTTTGTATGTAAAAGGGTAAAATAGTAATTTGTAAATAAAAAGGTATTATGAAAATTTATAAATAGAAGAGAAAAATGGTAATTTTAGAAATAAGGGGCAAAATGGTAAATTGTAATTAAAAAGGGGTATTAAGGTAATATTATAAGTAAGGGGTAAAATGGTAAGTTTATAAATAAAAGGACATTATGGTAAATTGGAAGTGAGGGGTAGAAGAGTAACTTTGTAAACAAAAGGATATTATGGTAAACTTGGTAGTAAGGGGTAACTTGGTAATTATAATAACGGTGAAAGATAACTTGATAATTAAATTATGATTATAGAAGGGCAATTGGATACTTATGATAATAGAGAAGGGTAACTTGATAAATTAACCAACAAAAGGGTATTATGGTAATCTTAATAATGGAAAGGGTAAATTAATAATTATAATAACGGAGAAGGGTAAAATGGTAATTATAATAATTAAAAAGGATAAAATGGCAATTATAATAATTGAGAAGGGTGAAATGGTACTTATGATAATGATGAAGGGTAATTTGGTAATTTATCTAACTAAAGGGGTAATTCTGTAATTATGATAATGGAGAAGGGCAATTTGGTAATTTAACTGGCTAAAGGGGTAAATGGTAATTATTTAACCAACTAAAGGGGCAAATTGATAACAATGATAATGAAGAAGGGAAATTTGATAATTTATCCAACTTAAGGGCAATTTTGTACTTATAACAAAGGAGAAGGGAAATTCGATAATCTAACCAACCAAATGGAAAATATGATAAGCGTAATAATTATGAAGGAAGAATGGTGATCTAAAAAGCGTAAGGGATAACTTGGTAACCTAAACCGAGTAAGGGGTAATTTGGTAATTTTACAACCTGAAGAGTGATATGGTAAGTTTGTATGTAGGGATGGCAATGGATTGGGTCTAGACCGGATCCAGCCATATCTAGACCCGAACCCATTTATATTACCTAGATCTAGACTCAATCTAGACCCCGATCCACCGGGTCTAGCGGGTAAACTGGTTCTAAATGGGTCCAACTATTTTTTTTAAATAATTAATAATCTATATAAATACAAATATATTTATATTTTATATAACTTAATATATATTTTTTGTTAAAAAATCCTCCATGTGAAAAAATAAATATATTAAAATAGTTACGTTAACTTTTTAAATAATATTTTAATGGTTTTAGAATACAATATTGTACATATTGTTTATAAAGTAAATATATAAGAATAAAATTTAAAAAATAAATAAGGAGCTCAAATAAGATTATGATGATAATGACAAACATAATATTAGTATGTAATTATATATATATAAACACACACCCATATATATGCTAAATGGGTTTAGCGGGTCGGATCTGGGTCTAGAACTACTAGACCCAAACCTAGTCCCATTAAGATATATATGGACCCAGACCCGCTAAAAATAAGGTGAGTCTAGTGGGTTTGGGTCAGGTCTGAGACCCATTACCATCTCTATCAGTATCTAATGAAGGGATGTCTTAATAACTATACAAGTAAGGGGTAAATCGGTAATCCATATCTAACATGTTGATGGGACAATGGAGGTTCATAATAAGACTCAAGTAACACTGAATAGTAAGGTAAATGTATTTGACGATTAGTAAGTATCACGAGAACAAATCCTAAATCAGAATTGGATGAGATTATGATGGCCTTAATGACTTCTCTGTGTTATCTCGAATAACCATATGAATAAGAAATGCCTAATGATATAAGAATGATCTAAGGTGAATAAGTATCTGACTATTGTGCCTTTTGTGATCACGTTATTTAAGACACTAATACTTAAAGTGAAAGACCTTGAGATCGGGAATGGTGGCTCTTTAGGGGTCGCTACCCTAAAGACGTGGTTTAGCCCACAATTATTCTAGTATATGCTGGTGTGCCTTTGTGCCCTAGTCAGACCCTATATCTTACTCTATCTAGCTCTATGGACCTATTTAGAGGGTATGAATACTTATGGATTAGGTGTCCTTGTCGGTGGGGTACTGAGTAGCTTTATACACTAGTATAACTAGGGTACCTTTGCATCCCTGGGTTGATGGTTGAAGGGTACTAAGTAGCTTATATGCACCAGCACGACCGGTGTACCTTTGTGTCTCGGGTTCTTGATCTCCCATATGAGGCAAATAAATGGAATTATTATGCTGATTAAAAAAGGAAAAACACTAATCATAAAAGTGAAAGGTTAATGAGCTGAGCCCAATTGAATTATGATATTGAATACTGATCCACTAGATATAATAGTGGCCCAGGAGCGTGTTGCCCTGGATGATGTTGATATATACTCCGATCCAGTGGCAATAATAGTGGGGGTCCCGAGCTCAATAAAACCAGTCTAGATGTGAATAAAATTATAAAAAGATACTAATAACTTACAGTGAAACACCATGTGAGTCGAGGCCAGACCGATCCACCGACAAATAATAGTGGCCAGGTGCGTTTTTCCCTACATGACCAATCCACTAGGGAATAATAGTGGCCAGGTGCGTTCTGCCCTACATGACCGGTCCACTAACTATAATAGTGGGGTTCCCACACTCACATGGATATATATATAATCTGAGAGATGATTGAATAATGATGGACTAATATCCTAAGACCCAAAACCATTGATTGTACATTATAACTTATTAACCCTTGGTGAAATTGATAAATATGTGATTGTGTTGTATGTATTCTCATTTTATATGTACATAGTATGGTATCATGTGTTGCATTGCAGTCCTACTTTTAAGCGTGTTTTAAAGGGTTACTCAGTACCATAGTACTAAAGGGTTCCATTTGTGGGGCCCCTGCCTATTCAATGGGTAGTTTCCCTTGCAGGTCTATTTTCAGGTGCTACTCAAGTGGGTAACGGGAAAGAGTGTAAGGATTATCCGAATTTTTAGGGTTCTCCCTTTACTTTTACTTTCTTGTTTAAATTTATTCCTTGTTCTTGTACCCTCGACTAGTAGATTATAATCTTGTAAAGTATATCCTGCCACTTTGATTTAAACATGTTTTGAAAATCTAGCAAAGTGTATCTCATTCATTTAGCCTTAGCACTTGGTACTGGAATGGTAGGAGTGAATTGGTCTGGTACTAAGTGTGGCAGTAATATCCCCAAAATTCACTAGTACATATTTTACTTATGTTATTTCTTTTAATAAAATGAAATTTTTTAATAGTGAATTTTTGGGGTGTTACAGATTCACCCCTCCTTCTTCCTCCTTCCTCCTCCGTCATCGAGTTGTGCCTTCAAAGGTCCAAAAATGGCGCCGCCAGCCATGCAGGTTCTGACCCGCCATTTCTCTCCTCATTATCTTCCCCTTGACTTGCATACCAGCTTAATATAATCGATTTCCCTTATCTCTCACTCATTTTCTCCCTTTTCCTTCTCGAAAGTTCAACCCGACCAAAAATTTTGTCGGCTACCCCAAACCTAGCATCCAATATCCTCCTGCCGACCCCCAAAACCCTACTATTCCCTCTAAAATCTATAAATAGCCTTGGTTGGTGTGTTTTTGAAACTTTTTCTCCCTGAAACCCTAAGAGCTAACCTGTGCGCCACCGTGACTTCAGACGAGCCGTTCAACACCGTTAGCCAACTTCGCCGCCACCTCTACCTCCCAAATTCTTCCCTGCATCACACTCTAGCTAACTAAGCTCTCCTTCTCCTTCGATTCTCTTCGCACAAGCCACCACAGTCGTGCAAAGTTCCCTATCCATCTCGCAAAATAATTTTACCCCGCAACCTTCAAGCCGCCATCCGCCACCACATCCGCCACTTTTATTGCCTTCTACACCACCCAAAAGCTTCTACTAATTCTCCTCCATTGAATTATAACCTTCTTTTCCTTTTTTGTCCTTCTCCTTCCCTCTTTTTCTTCACCTTTTCCATTCGGCCGCCACCTCTGCCGCCGCCGTGCACCACCGCAGGTGCCACCCATCTCTGTTGAATGAAGGTGAAACCCTAGACCCTCTCAGCCCTTCTTTTCTATTTATTGAAATGTATTATGTTTTTATTCTAATTTCCAATATTTATTCGATTATCATTATTATTATTTTTGTTGTTGTTGTTGTTGTTTTGTTGTTGTTGTTATCAGATGTAATGCTATTGATAAATTTTGTTGGCAAGGTTGAGATTATTCTTGAGTTAATTAGATTGTTAGTTTCGAATTTTAGGAATTTATTTGAATTATTATAAGTTTATTATCATCATCATCATTATTATTATTATTATTATTATTATTATTATTATTAGTATAATTATTTTATTATTTTAGTAATTATTTAAGGAGGGTTAAGACCTAAATTTTTAATTAGGTTTCTCACCCTTGTATTTTTATTACTATTATTACTATTACTATTATTACTATTACTATTATTATTATTATTATTATTATCTTTATTATTTTTAACATTATAAGTAATATATGTTATTAATATTATTATTACTATTATTAAATAGTACTTTCATTATTTGGGGTAGGGCTGAAAATCCACCTTGTAATTTTAGGATTATATTATTATTATTATTATTATTATTATTATCATCATCATCATCATCATCTTACTAACATTATTTTGGTGAAGGGTAGAAACCCTTATGGCACCATTCGTTTTAAATTACATTTGTATTATTATTAGTATTTTTAGTAGTATTTTGTATAGTTAATTCTAGTATAGTATTATTTTAATTAAAAACCAAGTCTTATGATAAGTTAGTAAATAATAGCATTTTTTAGGGGGAACCTAACTCTAGTATTTTCCCCATAATAGGTGAGCCCATTCAAAGCCTTCAAGTGATATAGGAGAGTACTCCAAGATCGGTGACATTTTTAGATAAGGGGTACTAAGGTCATTTGTGTAATATGTGATTTATATGCCATGCATGCCATGTGATATGAGTTATAGTGTAATTTATGTGTTTATTGTATAATTTTTATGAATGCAACATGATGTGGAGTTGAGGTGTGTTTGTGTAAATAAAGCGTGGCATGAGAAGTATGTGTATAAATGTGTTATTATTATGGTATGATGTGGTTGCATGGTGGTGTTAGGGTTGTAAAATAATGATGGGGAGTTGTATGGTGTTAGGGTTTTGCATGGAGTTGTATGGTGTTAGGGTTTTGCATGAAGTTGCATGGTATTAGGGTTTTGCATGGAGTAGTGGTTGCATGGTGGTATTAGGGTTTGTATAGTGGTATTAATGGTTGCATGGTGGTATTAGGGTTGTATGGTGGTATTAGGGTTTGCATAGTGGTATTAATGGTTTCATGGTGGTGTTAGGGTTGCATGGTGGTATTAGGGTTTACAGGGTGGTATTAATGGTTGCATGGTGGAGTCAGGGTTTTGCATGGGAGTAGGGTTTACGTGGAGTTAGGGTTTACATGGGTGTTAGGGCATGTCATGGTTAACGATGTTGGGAGTGGTTAACTAAGGTTAGAGTGGTTAACCCGAGTTGAAAAGTAAGCATGGTAGGAGGAAGACTTTCATGTCTTAGTATGGACTTCTGAATAAGATACTTAAAATATTAATTACGTAAAGTGGAAGATGTTGAGTCGGACCTAGATCGATCCAACGGCATAATAGTGGCAGGGTATGTTACCCTCGCGACCGATTCACTGGCTATAATAATGGGGGATCCCAAGCTCAACAAACCAAACTCTACAGTTGCTAAGACGTAAAAGACACTATTACTTACAATGGAACACCGTACGAGAAGGGGCCAGACTAGTGGTAGGGTATGTTACCCTCGCGACCGATCCACCAGCTATAATAGTGGGGTTTCCGTACTCATATGGATTTGATAAAAATCATGGTGTGAATTGATTTTCGATCAGAGATTAATTAAGTAATTAATTTGGATTATAAATGGGATTTTATGTTTCTACCCGAATGATTATACGTTATTATGTTATTGTGATGGATTATACTCTTTTTATTCTTTTGCATTATTTATGTGCTGTTATGTGTTGGCCTTAGTGTTCAGTTACCTTACTCGTTACGTAGAGTACTGATCACCCGTTTCATGGGTGTTGCTCATTTCCACGAGCAGAAGGCCCATCTGACCTATTGCAGGTAGGAGATGCTTATTTCGATGCTATTGATGTCTATGGGACATCAGGTGGGGCCAATTGATTGTGGGATGGATAGGGTCCTAGAGTGGTGTGACCATTTCCATTGAGATTATTATTCCTATTTTCATTAATTATGATTAAAATTTTAGAAACACTTTTATTATTGTAGTTATTTCTTTTCCTCGAGAAACTAACTTTCGTATTTGGATTTTGTAAAGACTTAAGCTTACTCTGATTTCATTATTTATGTATTTGGATTATTAATGATGTTTGTGTAGTGATTTCTTAGCCTTAGTTCTTGGTACTCGAACGGTAGGAGTGAATTGGTCTGGTATTAAGTGTGGCAGCAACATTCCTCGAATTTACGGTTTTAATTTATAAGTATTGTTTTTAAAAAAAAGTGTGTAAATTTTAGGGGTGTTACAGATAGGAGGAGGTAGTAGGGGAGAGGGTTGCAGGTGGGGGCGGCGCAAACGGCGGAGGATGGTCATGTATGGCGCGGGGAATAGGAAGAAGAAGAAAGAAAGGAGAAAGGGGAGGGGGTTGCGTGCGTGCCAGGCCAAGCGAAGGGAGGAGGAGAGTGGGTCGGCCCAATCGGGGGAGAAAGGAAAGAAAAGAAAGGAGGGAGGTAGGCCAGGCTCGTGCGGGGGGAGGAAGGAAGAAAAGAGAGGGGGTGGTGGAATGATGATGCAAGAGAAGGAGAGGGAGGAGAAGAGTGGGCCTGCGGCCCAAGCACAGGGGGGAAGGTAGGCCAGAGTGTCGGCGGCCCGAGGGAGGAAAAAGGAAAAAGAAGGAAAGGAGAAAAATGAGAAAAAGGAGAAGGAAATGGAAAAAGAAAAAATAAAAGGAAAATGGGAAAATTATAATAATTTAATTTATAAAATAATAAAATTTAATATTTACGGGTAATAAATTTATTTAATAATTTAATTTAATATAATTAAAATATAAGGGTTTAAAAATGATAATTTTAGTAAAATAATGGTTTGAAAAATTATTTAAATAATAAGAGTATGATAAAATAACAAAATATTTATTTTAATTTATTAAATATTTATATCCAATTTTATATACTCAACAATCCATAAAATAATTAAATTAAATAGATTTAAAAGCTAATTTATTCCAAATAAAAGCTATTTATTAATTTATAGTCTTCTAAAAATTTTGGAGGATTACATAGGCAACATGAGTTATACATGAAACTGGGGGTTTTACACAAGGGGTACATATAGCATGGCAAGGGCTACACAGGGTGGTGATTCTACAAGGGTTGTGGAGTGTGACGAAGGGTGAAGGTGATTTGTGGGAAAATGTATGACAGAGAGAGAGTGTGTGATGAATATATATTTTGATATATTTTATACCCTTTTAATCTTAGTTTGTTTGACCGTCATCAGAGAGAGAGAGAGAGATGATGGATACAAAGGGTTGGCAATGAAAGAGTGCATAGGAAAGGTGACTTTAGTGGTGATGATGAAAAATGAAACCAGAAATAGAGAGAGAAAGGAGGAAGAAGGTTGGGTGATGGCTAAAAGGGGAAGGTGGGATTTGGGGTAGCATTTGGCTACACGAAAGAGGTGATGCATAAGCTAGGGGAAAATAGATGAGATTGGGGTTGGAACAAGGTGATGATGAGCTTGATGGTGGTGGTTGCATAAGAGGGTGGCGATTGTGGTTGGTGGTGTGATTTGAAAACTGAAAAATATGGTTGGAATGGTGGAGCTAAGTGATTATTTGTAGCATAAATACAGGTGGTAATAGTTTACCAAAATAAAACCAAAAACATAAGGGATAAAGATGAGGTCGAATGAAAATAAATGAAAGAGGGAGGGAGGGAGAGTTTATGTAGCAGTTGGTGCAAAAACAAAAAACAAAAATGAACTAAGAGGAGAGTTGGTGAGGTCAGTTGAGTTTGCATAAGGTAGAATGAGGGAAAAGGGTAGGGTTGAGTGTAATAGCTCGAATTTTAGCTAACCTAATCCTGAGTAATCGATATCATAAACTAATTCTAATCTCAAAAAATTAATAATTCTATCTTACCCTTACTCCCTAATCCTAAATATTAGCCTAACCCTAATTTTTATTTTGACTTATTAATATATTTTAACCTAAACCTAATCTCAGATAATCATTAATTTAATTATCCTAACACCCTAACATAATTTATTTTAACCTAAACTTAAATATAAACCCACTTTTTTCTTTTCTTCTCCCTACCTTATTTTATTTTACTTTATTTCTCCCCTGCCGATCACCTCACTTCAGATCATCTATCATCTTCTCTTCTCTTCTTCTTGCATGCACGTCTTCCATGCCAAGCCTATCCCTCTACCCCCATCAATTCGTTGTTCCTTATTTCTAGGGTTGGGGTTGAATTTTTTTACCTAATCACCTCACCTCACCTCTCCTCTCCCTTTTCCTACTATCATGTGTGTATATATAAGGTACACTTAATGCCTATATCTACCCCCTTCTCCCTCTATTTCTTTGTCAAAATATTTCACCCCAAACTTAGATTCTCCCCTCCTTCTTTTACCCTCCTAGCCATTGCCAAAATCGCCCAAGATCACCCCTACCGACGAGCCCAACCGAGGCATCAACACCTCCAACAACAACATTTTCCATTACCTCACCCCTATCATTGGCCACATTTTCCATTACCTCCTCCAAGAACTAGATAAAACCACCACAACCTTCCCCAAGCACTAGCAAAACCCACCATTGCTACCCCCTCATTTGGCCATTTTCACCGAACCAAACACACACCACCTACACTAACAACCATTGTGGCCTACCACCTTCCTTTATCCAAAACCACTAGTCCTCAACACCCCATTCAGCCAAACCTACCACTTCCACCCTCCTTGTTTTACCCCTTCAACCGATCCCCCTTTTGTTGTATATGAGTTAGTTGAGACTACTTTGAACCTCGGTTTGGTTTTTCCTACTCTTTCTCCCTTCCATTAATTTAATCCCTCCTTAGTTATATCATTTAAAGTCTAATTTTGTTTTTTTAATTATTCTTAGGTGATACTCTGGAGGTCTAAGAAGAGATAGGATAGGATAAGCGTGCTTAGAGATCGAAACCTTTTTCATAAGGATACTTGTTGATACTTTAGGGTTTTGTGTTAAATGCTTGCATGGATATGTGTATTATCATGATATTTTTATTATATGGTTAAATGCATGTTGTTCATGATATGATATGATAATATGGATTATGTGATAGAATGAGAGTATGAATAACGCAAGATGTGTTAATCTAATGTTAATATGCTAGATTGTATTTTTGTGGATGAGTATATTTTATGGAAGTGTAGCATGGAACTAATAGAGTATGATAAGTGGGAAATAAGTATATTTAATATGTATGATTATAAATGGAGGATTTGGAAATAATGATATTGATGTTTTTCATAAAATAAGTGCTTTTGGCTATCTACTAGGGTATTTTAGTCAATATGGATTAATATGGAAAATTTCAGTATAATAATGTTTTTAGTGTATTAAAATATGCTAATATTATCATTTGGAGTTATTGGAGTGATTATAAATGCCATAAGTTCCCCAAAATGAGAAAAATACCTAAATCAAAAATAGAAACCTTAAACGGCAATTTTATTATCACATGTGTGAAATTTTAGAGTTAGACCATCGATTTTATATATGTTTTTAATGTTATAATTTTAGGGATTTAAATTTAATTTGTTAATTTTATGAGCCTTATAGGAAAACTTATGACTTATGAAATTAAGGTTTTGGGAGCTTTGTAAAGAATAACTTTTGAGATAGGGATATTATCGTGTATGTAAGAAGTGGGAGTTAGACATTGAATTAAGATACGTTAATAATAATAAAATTTGAGGAAGATACACAAAATTTGGTGGGTAAATAATCAATATGGGAAAAGTTAGGCTTAAATTGTGAAATTAGGGTTTGGAGAAATAAGGATTTTAACTCTGGAGAACTACCTGATGACTGTGTGATATGCTAACTTGATTTAATGTCTTATGTACCTATGAATCAATCATGAATAATATACTAATCATTTAAAGTGAAAGATCATATGAGTCAAGCTAATATGATGTTTTAACATTCGTTCCATCGAATGACAATAGTGTCTCAGGAGCATTTTATCCTGAGAATGTGATGTTTTTATATCTATTCCATCTAATGATAATAGTGGCTCATGTATGTTATCCCTGAGAAATTGTTTCAGTTTATTCCACAAAATTAAGAATAATAGGGTCCACATTCATCGCAAATATGAATATTAATTGAGTAACCTAATGGACATTTAACGTGGAAGAGTACATGAGTTAGGACATATGTGATGTTTTTATATCCTTTTCACCATATAATAATAGTGGCTTGGGAGCATTTTCCTCTAAGGAGGTGATGTTTTAAGATCCGTTACACCAGATGATAATAGTGGCACAGGTGTATTGTCTCTGAGAAGGTGCTTAAGACTATTCCACCGGTTTAAGAATAGTGGGGTCCCTAAACTCAATGTAATTAAAAGAATAAAAATGATTATATCTAATAAAGAGACCTCTATCAATATTTACCTTATGAGGATTTTGTAAATTTTATGTGTATTTATCATTTGTTATGAATGCATATTTTTATCTGTATCCCTGACTTAATAGTATTGTTAACTTGCTCAGTATATAGCATATTGACCATCATTTTCATGGATGTTACTCATTCCCACGAGTAGAAAACCCTTATGCTTTTGTGCAAGTCTTTGAGGACCAGTTGGATGAGTTTGTTGCTTTTGATGCATTATGTGGAGAGGAGGGACTTTTATCCATTCTAGGTGTTTGGGTGAAGAATTATGTAATCCGGATGATGTTTTTACCCGGATACCTTTTTGGACTCTTTGATCCATGGTATCCCCAAGTTTGTATTCTATTATTGTAAACCGGAGTTAATATTCATACTCATATTTGTATTCATAAAATCTTCTATCTCATTACTAATTACCTTGTTTTACTATGAATGGTTTTAGTCTTGTAATTGATGTAAGTATGGTTTGGTAAATTAGACTTATATCAATTATGGAGGTAACACCCAATATTTTAATTATATGCTTTTGTTGTAAATTGAAAATTTTTAGTAGTAAACTTTTGCGTGTTCCATTGAGTGTCAAAAGGGAGATAGAGTATTAGTTTAGGATTAGTTTGTTTTAGGTTTAGTTTGGTTAGGGTGTGTATCCAATTAGAAAGTCAAACATGGTAAAATAACCAGTTAAGGAAAAAGGAAAATGGGAAAACTAATTAAGATAATTTATTTAAGAATTTGTTATGGATATGGATCAAGGGTTAACTCAAATGAATAAGACATTATTTTAGGGTTAGCTTTTGAATAAAAATTACCTAAAAATAAATGTTACAAAATATCGAGGTGTTACAAAATCATTGCTGATAAAATTAATGGAAAACCTATCAAACCATCATTAATAAATAAGTGAAAAAATCTATATTCTAAAATTTTAATCAAACAAGAAAAAAAAATGACCATTTATAAAACCTTATTAAAATTTCTATAGAATAAATTAAATCTTCCAGATAATTTATAAACAAAACAAAAGATAAGTCCTTACGAAACAAAAATCACAACTGAAATCCAATAGAAGAACCTATACACAGACACTAAATAGGCATAGTATTATTACGATGACATACAGAGTAAAAATACCCAACTCATAGGAATAGCATATGCATGTTTAATGTTTGATTCTAACATCAAAAAATGACATCTTGATTAGAGTGCAAGAATGTAAACAACATTAATGGCATGCTCACATATTATCATGTACATGGCATATCATGGTATCATATCAGACTATGGAGGATAGAAGAACTTGCTACATAAGAGAACAAGTGAAACATAAGAGTTCTTATTTCACACTCATTCATAGTTACATAACATAGCATTCTAGAAGAATTATCAATCCAAAGGTAAAACTCATAAACATGACCATGGTATGATATAAAAATAGAAGAACATGCAACATTAGAATAACATGGCACATTCACTTGCACATAACTATTAACTTATTTTCATATAATCCTTTTACTTTAGTTCAATGAACCATTTGTTATTCAATTCCACCAAATGATATTACATCACATATTCCAATTCACATTCTTACCATTTCCTTGTATATGATAGCATAGTTTACTTGTTTCACTTATTCTGCTTATTCCATTTATTTCACTTTTCATTTTCAACACATAGTATTACTCACATCCAAAATATAATATTATTCACATACAGGGCACACTAACTAAAAAAACCCATAATATATGTCCATATCTCATTGACTAAGGAAACCACATGATATCTAAGGTACAACAACCAAATAAAACCACGTGAACACGTCACTTATAGCTCTATGGGTATAGCAAACACTATGACCTATAAAACTACAGCTATGAACAACACTATAACATATAAATCTACGGCTATGGCTAACACAAACACTCAAAACACCCTAATCTTTAAGAAAATAGCAAATTAGGCACATCACAACAGTTTTTAGGGGGAAACTAATCCTTGTTTTGATGATAACAAACCTACTTAAGGGTTTAACAAGTTTGGTCTAGTGTGTATGTACTAAAATATCTTACATGAAGTGAACACACTCAACTAAATCCTTTAAATGCTTCACTTTAAAAGAATAATCAAATTTCAAGCTACAAGGAATGAGATTACATAACAGGACCTACAAAACGTTAAGATGTGGGTAGAACTTATTAAGTTATCTATGTTTGATTTTTGATTACTTAGGATTTATCATGAAATTTTCCTTTAAAACCTTCCAATTTTTTACATAATTTTTTTTTAAAGTTGATTTGATTTGAAAAATGGATTACATGGTTTAGGAATTGGTATTAGTTCTCTATTGATATTAGTCGATTGGTCTTGGAATAAACCAATCAATCAGTTCTCAAAAAAATCTAGGGTTACTAGGAAATGAGCAATGAAATATCGGTTAACTGGTCAAAATAAGTCTATTGGTTTTGATAAACTAGTCAACTCATTGTATACTCATCTTTAAAGCTGAGTAGATTTTGAGCGAAAGTTCTAACCAATCAACTGGTTTGAATACTTTAAAAGTCAAAGTCTTCATATGGAACCCAAAAACTTAATTGGTTGTTGAGACCAATCCACTAGACAAAATCAACAAATACTAGTTGATTGGTTCCCATGTGCAATTTTTTTCCCTCGAAGGTTTTTTCTAGTTTTGCTTAACCACTCAATTGGCTGTAAAAACTAATCCACTAGTCACTACCAATTAACAATAGTTTCATGGTGTAATTTTTTTTGCCCTCTAGCTTTGTTTAACCATTCAAAAAGTTGAAAAAATTAGCCCACTAGTTCAAACCAATTAACTAGTTTTTGGATACCACTTAATATCAATGTTTACAATTAATTATTAATATTAATCATTAATTACTATTAATAATGAATATTCATATTTAATAATTACTAATAATGAATACTAATAACATTAATAATTGTGGGGCTATATTATTAGTAATATAAGTAATTAATATTTATTAATATTAATGATAATAATTAATATTAGTATATAATAATAAGTAATCATTGAGATTGATAATATGAATGATTATTAATTATTAATAATTAATAACATTGATTAATAATGAATATTAATAATTAGAAATCATTCATGTTTGATATTAATCATATTAATAATTAGTAATAATTCATATTAATAATTGATAATAATTATTATAAATTAATATTAATATTAATCATGAATAAAATTTAAATTTAATTATTTGTAATGATGAATAATTATGAATTATTAATATTAATTATTAATAATTAATGATTAATTAATATTCAAAATTAGTAATAATTAATATACATAATTACACATAATAATTAATATAAATAATAATAATAATTGATTATTATTAAAAATATAAGTATTTATTATTTATTAATATTTAATTAACAATAAAAATAAAATTATTAATATTAATCACTTGTACTCATTAATTATTATTAATTATTATGTATTAATAATTAATAATTATGAATGATTATTAACTAATATTTGTCCCTAATATTATTAATTATTAATATTAATAAGTATTAATTGTTAATATGAATATTATTAGTTAGTAATTATTAATAACTAATAACTAATAATAGTTCATATAAATAATTGTTAATAATAGTTGATATAAATACTTAATATGAATAATTAATATTTTTAATAATGTAAAAATAATGACTAATAATGGTACAAGGATGATTTAACCATATTGAGAAAAATTGATGTAGTGTCATATTTTGTAAATAAGTCAAAAAATTTATTTTGTTTAAAATTTTTGGAAATGCATTATCTTTAATTTTATCTATTGAAAAAAAAATAATGATACCAAAATTATCATAAGATTTTTCTTTGTAGGCATACACTCATATTATTATACTTTTAATATAATTTTTTGATAGTATACTGTAAGTATAATAACGGTGGAATATCAATGCTAATATCAATAAGTAACAATAAAGACAATTATAGTAAAATATAAATGCAATTTTGATGAAGTATATGAAGAAATCTATATTTACAAGTTAATTTTTTTAAGAAGCATTATAACTCATGTTAGTGAAATATACCTATGGTGAAGATAAAAACAACTATGGTGAACCCATGAAATAACTATAGTGAAGCATGCTAATATTGGTGAAATAAACTAAATACCTATCCATAGATTGTGAAATATCAATCATAATTTTATATAAGATTTTTTATAAAATAAGTATAATGATATGAGTATATATATATATATGATATTGTTGTAAATATCTCGTCGACATAGATGTACATATTATATACTTCTATATCATGAAGTCCTATGTTTAATGTCGTCATTATGATCATCAAATGTAACACTTACAACACTCATTCCATCGTCTTCCTCACCTCTTCATCTTCCTTAACTCCTTTATATATTATGGCATAGAGCACTATACATACTAGGATTTGGTGGATGAGAGATAAATATACACTACACATTTGTATCAATGAGAATAAGAAGACACTCCCTCTTTCTTATATATGTTATCTTTATTTGAGTTTCTTAATATCACAACACTTCACAACATGATAAACCTCTAATTTATTTATTTCCCTTATATGCTAATCAATACCCCCTCACATAACTTTTCAAAATTTAATCTTATTTTGTGTTTAGATCCATCTCATATGTTTTTTTAATCAAATATCTAAGACTAATTTGTGATTGGCTATTCGTACACTTGAGTGTAAAATTCTATTTATGTTAGCAATCATCCAAAATATTACATATACTTTTTCACATAACATGCACAATATCATGCATAATTTTGGTATTACTAATGATGACCACACATATATGGTTAGTGCAATATGTTATTTGACAAGGAATATAATGACATTATTCAGCACTATTTTGTCATATCTATAGTATTTGTCGGTTTGTTGCTTAATTCAAGCATACACTTGTTATCTTTATAATTCATACTTGATATCATTAAGTATAAAGTTAATATTTTATTCATAAAAGAAATACTTGAATTAGTGTTTGACCTCCTTGATTAAATTGAATTCCTTAGATTCCATCAATAGTTGAATTCGATCCTTGGAACGTTTGATTTTATTGTGTGTGATGATATTAAGTTAGTTGCATCTTATTGATTTTATCCATTTTTAGTATGGAATAAATTTTTGAAATGAAAAGTGATTGAGGTGGAATGAAGTCATGAGAAAAACATAAAATAAAAGGGATATAAAATGTCACATTTAATATAATTAATGAGGACTTATGACCTTCCACTTAATTTATATTCAGTTGATGATAACAACTATTTTATTCTTATGCTAATTGACGTTTGTATCAATTCTAATTATATATATCAACAATATGTAATTTAATTTGATTGTATATATGATGAACTCTCTTCCAAGTATGAAATGGAGGGTAGACATCACTAACAGTAAAAGGCTAAAAGTCTCCTATTTAATAAACTCAAAATCGATATAATATGATTAATTCCAATATCAAAAGTAATATAATGATGACTACATCATCCATTATCATATGCAGATCTCCATCACTTGAACATGATGAAAAACTACCTAAAGTGGAAAGGTTAAGAAAGTTATGCCCATCACCGTATACATGAAAATAATGGATCGGTGATCTCATTTCCCATCACAACATACATATCTCATCCCCTAAAGTTGAATGGAGAATATAATGCAAAAATCCATTACCCAAAGTTAATGGAGGGTCACTAGAAGTGGCCAAAATTTTCCTATGTATCTAAAGTATAGATGAGTCATTGCATAAGTGTCGGTAAAAGCATAATGCTCCCGACCAACTATATTATTTACAAGTACATACCTGAGGTATGAAAGATAATTGACATACTTTGAGGTGGAAGCCAAAAGCTTCACCTATTAATTTCATGGCTATGAAGACCATATGCACAATTAAATCCCAAAAATTGAATGATTAAAAGGTGATAAATACCTTGAATGTAATTTTATCAAGGAGATCAAATATATGAAAGTCTTTCAATACTTGTGTAATAACGATCAATAAGATCATATGGTATTAAATACCTCATATGAGTTTTAGCCCAAAATATCGAGCTATTTGGCGGTTTATAGACCTAAATACTAATTTTATTTTTGTAGTGTTTAAAATATTTTTTCTAATCATCATGTAATGATGATATCTTTGTTTATAATTTAACAACCACTTTTTCACGAGAATACGCACCTACTTCATTATTGGTGGTAGTTAAAGCCTACCACAATCAAGTCTCCTCCACCACCGCAATGTCTGAAGTATTTACAATACCCTCCCTATTATATTATAGTTTTGGTGGATAGATGCATTTAATGGCTGAAGCCTAAATCTTCATATCTGATAAACAGTTTTTAAGTTGAAGCCTAAAGCTTCTCATTTTAAATGGTTGAAACATGAAGTTTTAGTCTATCTAATTGAAATGTCATTATACATTCTATTTTAAGGATGAAGTATTTTATGAACTTATAATTGACAAGAATGTACATGTGCATGTAGCATGATTAACTTATTACAGGGGTTTCTAAAGAAACAGTCAGATAGAAAAATTGTGCATGATATAATAGCTAAGTTTAGGTTGAACTTAATATGGTATATGAGTATTTGATGGTATTGTTACCATCAACATCAACTAGAGGTAATCTCAAAATAAATGTGTAATGTGTGCATTTGGCATATGTGAAAATTGAAAGATGCCACTAACCAGAAGTTCATAGGCCATATAATATTATCTTTATGGCATGAGAAATGATATCATGTTAGTTTAGCAATGACATATAAGATTATTAAAATCTGCACGAGTACCCACTTACAATCTAGGAGATTATGTAAATTGGTGATATCATATGAATGGCATATTACTTTTGATAAAGTTACAACTAAGCCATCAAGTAAATGTAAAATCTCTTATGTCCTTGATAGATTTCAAGAAAACACATGTGTACCAAATAAATACACTATGGTATATAAGGATCCATCAATGTAAAATAAAAAGTTATAGTTTGCAACTCATATTGTTGCACTATCACAAATGTGAATATTTATCTAATTAGGATAAAAATGCAATCAATGCTTCAAGTTAGAAGCATAACAACATGATAGAGTCATTGATTATGCATCTTATTTGTAGACTTGTATTAGTGAGGTCTAGAAGTGATATTCCAATATGTATGCAAAGACTATATATCATATTATCCCTTAAGCTGTATCAATTAGAATGAACCTAATAATTATCTTAAAAAATTGGATGTGTGTTTATATGTGCCTACACTCCCCTATGGATATAAAATTAATCCACAATTAATGAAGGCTAGGAATGTTAGTTTCCTCAACCTTAAAGGGAGAGAAAAGGAGATTGATTTTATAAATCAAGTAAACACATGGAAGGTGTATTCTATAGGATATGAACCCAAAGGAAAAATTGAAGTATATTTAATGATACTTATGCTTGATAGATATATCTTAGCTAGAACTTATGCTTATTATGACCAATAAATTATGAGAGTTATATGTTTGTTAACTAAAGTTCCAACTCGTAGAAGTCATTATAGTGACTTCTAATAAGTTAATGACAATTATGGTACAAACACATTAGAAGCGTATAATATGAGACCAAATGGTTGAATACTTGAAATATGAGTTATTGATAGGCTAAGCTACAAGTGCACGGTTGTCGCTATAGCACAACAATGTCATCTCCACAGAGATTTGTTATTAATTACTAAATTTTCACCAATTATGGCTATCTAGAAAAATCAAATTTGGAGAGTGGAAAATGGCTAACAATGTAAAATTATTTTTTAATGCTAACATTAAAAACTTAGGATTGGATTGTCGTCATAAATAGATAATTAATAAATAATCAATTTAATTTCTAAAAAACTACTTAAAATTGAGAGGATAAACTAGCCTAAATTAACTAATAACCTCTTTTAAAGTCTAATAGTCATATCTAATACAATTTAATAACATACTTTCATGGTACTAAATCACATGAAGTCAATTACGTTCTATGCTAAATCAATAAAATTTCTAAGAGATTCTTGCCTACTTTTGTGGTTTGATTCTCTTATTCAATTATTAGATTTTTGGTTATTGATATTCATCTTTCAATTCCTCAATGAAATACCTATTTCTAGTTAAGTCAATGATCAAGCAACTCGACCATAAATAAAAACTAACAATTGAATTAAATCAATCATAATGAAAATCAAACTAGTTTATCATTGATTAACAATTTAGACTATATCCAATCCTAGAAAAGAAATCAACTCAAGCATAATCACGGTGATGATAAGCATGAAGAAGTAAATAGCATGAGTAATATAAATTAAAAGTAGAGAAAAGTAGATAAAACAAAAATTCTTCAAGAATATTCAAGAATTGGAACATCTAAAGTGATTAATCGTAAGACAAATTGATGATTTAAACTAGGAGTTATATTAGAATTGAAGAGAGTGTATTTTACAATAATAAGGGTTGAAAAATATTCCTTCTTCAATTATTTAAAAGTGGGAAGAAAATTGCTACATAATGGAGAAGTTACAGAGGTAACCACTCTTGAAAAGGAAAAAATACACACAGCATGGTCATGTCACATGATATAAACTGGTTGTGGTTTGGGTAAATTTAGAAATTTAGCCACATGTTAAGCACAGGTCATGTCATGGATCACATCCTACTTGTGGTAGAGTCAAATTTCATGATTTGCTTCTCTCTTTGCTCTAAATCTTCCATGGTTGTGCATGAAGGCATGACCTAGCCATGTTACATGTTAGTGATCATTCTAAGCTAGGGATGATAATTTTTTTTTCCGCATATTTAGGGCTCCGTCTGAGATTGTCCATTCATGTTTGGGTTCAGGGAGATATTTTGGGGAATCGGGTTCGGGGATTTTTTTGTGAACAGGGCGATGACGAGTTTGGGGTCTCCATCCCTGAACCCACACTGAATTTGTTTATATTATTCTATATATATTATATATATAACATTTTTTATAAAGAATATAAATTAAAATATATTATAATAAATAAGATTAGGTATCGAGGATGAGGTCAAAATTTAAGGTTGGAGAATGAGTCAGTGACAAAGAAGTATGGGGATTTGATCCCTGTGGGTATTGGGTTAGGGATTTCCTGATAAGGAAAAAAAGGGAATCGGGGTGGGTTTAGGGATAATTTTGCTTATCTATTTTGGGGATGGGGTCCTCATCCTTGTCCCTGGCCTACCCATTTGCTATCCCTATTCTAAGCTTAGTATGGACTCCTATTTTGCATCACTTTTGACCCATTCTTTGTCCAAATCTTGCACCTACATAAAACTCCAAAAACAAAGTTGTATCCAAGACCAAATCACTAAATCTAACTAAAATAATAATAGAAATACATGCAAATCGAGAATATAGATAATAGAATATATACAAATTTTCTCATTTATCATTTATAATCCATAAAAGGATAGAAAACTAGCCACAATATTTTGATGTGTCCATGTGGATAGAAACTAAGAATACATTTCATCAATGACTGAAATACTCATAAATTATCCTTACACTGGTGTAAGGTAGTATAAGGTAGACATTGGGGATGTCTTTATCCAAATAGTTGCAACTGATAATAGATAAAAGTGAGGGTTGCTCTTGGTTTACTATAAAATGTTGTTGGATAAATGATTAAATGAGTTAGAAATTGGAATGAACATGTGAAAGTCAAATGTATTAACTTAATGAGCGTGATTTCTATGGCTAAGAAGTTCAACATCTGAATATGTTAGACCACTTAACTAATAATGGATGTTCATAAAGTTATGATTTAAAAGTTAATTTGGTAACACGTCTTTTTA
Organism: Tamarix chinensis; assembly: GCA_030549775.1. Classification (NCBI taxonomy): domain Eukaryota; kingdom Viridiplantae; phylum Streptophyta; class Magnoliopsida; order Caryophyllales; family Tamaricaceae; genus Tamarix; species Tamarix chinensis. Next base: position 105,623,041 of record CM060171.1, on the reverse strand, counting down.
CAAAATCCAAGTTTTTATCCTTGACAAGGTTTTTACATGTGAAATTTTAAATGTGACCACTATCCATGCATAATTGTATTGTAACAGAATCATAGGTAATATTGTGTATGCGTGTTTTGCCCAACTAGATTTTGCTGAAAATATTTTTAATGAGATAATATTTCAAATGTTCACTATTAAGGGGAAGTGTTGTGTGTACGAGGAGATGTAAATGGGGAGTGTTTTAAATATCTCATCTATGTATGGTAGACGTACATTCCATATGCTTATATATCATTAAGTCCTATATTTAATGTCGTCATTATAATAATCAATTGCAACACTCGTAACCCCCATATCTTCGTCTCCTTCACCACTTCATATTCTTTAACCTCCTTATATATTATGACATTGATACTATATATTAGGAGTGTTCAATGGGTTGGGTTAGCCATGACTTCGATAACCCAACCGATGACAATATGTTTTATGGGTTAGATGGGTTGGGTTAGTATTTTATAAAAGTTTACATAGGTTAACTCACTGCGGGTTACAAACTAAGATGGGTTAGCCCATGAGTTGATTTATGCTTGTGAATATTACCTCTCTTATACTAACATCACCATCACAACCCTATTTTAACTAGACTGTGGACATACCATTTTTGTTCAGGCTTGTTCGGACCCAACTGATTCTGCCCGACCATACTCAACCCTATCCTAAACTAAAGCAACTTTGCTCCCACCACCTTAACCTGACTCCCCTCGAGATCGCCCCACTAAGACCAAAATTTGACTATGCCTACTGTGACCCAATCTAATTTCTTTTGATTCTAAAATCATTTGAACGTGATCTAGCTATATCAAAATCTAACTTGACCTATTAAGTTAATCTAAAATAACTCAAACTCGACCCAACTCAACAAATTAACCCCATACAACTTGGATCTACAATGACTCAAAAGTAACCATATTAATAAAATAGTTGAAGTGATTTGAACTAGAAATGAAATAACCCAACTCGACCCACAATCGGTCCCACAAAGGAAAAATTATATGTAAATAACTTGATCCAATACAACCCGACCTGAATATTTTGATCCGATTGCCACCTCTAGATAAATATGGTAATAATTTTGTTTGCTTATTAACCCACGATAACCTATAGTCAACCCTTTTAACCCGTGAGTTACAATAAGTTGGATTAAAAATTATTAATCATTTACTCTAATTCACCATAGATTAGACTATAGATTACTTAAATTAATACATTATGGGTTAGATTAAATAATGTCAACCCATTTAAACACCCCAACTGTATATACCAAGAGGTGGTGTATGAGAGTTATGCCTAAGACATTTCTTCAATGGGGATAAAAAATTTATCTCCTGTCTCTTCTCTGTACTATCTTATTATTGCTATTTAACTATCTCAATATCACAATGCCCAAATAAAAAGATAAAAATCGGGTGGTGCCGATTACACAAGTCCCTTAGTGCTCGTTTGGTATGGGGGTAATAATGGTGGAAAAATTACCCCCATATTTTATATATCTTGTATAATTTATTTAAAATTAAATATTTTTATTCTAATAAATACCCATTTTAGACATTAATTTGATCTAAAATGGGTATTTTATTAAAAATATATTTATTATTATTAAATACTTAATATAAGAAATATAAAATAAAGGAGAAATTTTTCCACCCCTATTACCCCGTACCAAACAAGCCCTTATTGTAATCGGTAACTAGTGTTCTGCTGATGCGGGGATGCGGTTAGAAAATGGAGACGAAGATTTTATTTTTTATTTATATAAAAAGTATGTACGTTTTATGAAAATAAAAACTCGATTTTTTTTTTTTCCATGCGGTGTGAAGCCGAATTTTCGTAAATCGGTGTCGATTACGCAATAATTTTAGCGCGAAAGAGAAGGACAAATTTGACCGGAAGCCCTGAAATGGAAACCACCCCCTGTTCGAGCCGTGCTTCTCTCATTTTTGCTCGCCTTTGTGAAATCCTTCCCCACGTCCAAGGCCATACTCTTTCAGTTCGACCTTCATCAATCCCTAAAATATGTTCAGATCCTCAAGCACCACAAGAGTCTCAGACGAGTTCTTCAAGAACTCATCATCATCTTCCTATACTACATCGCCGTCGAATATCGATGACCGCAGTTCTGTTGACGGTAGCGGTAACCCCAATCACTTGCCGGTTTACAGCCCAATCTCTCATGCGGTGAAGAAAGAGCGGTCGCGTCTCAGATCGGCAGAGAACGCCGTTCATTTCATCCCCCTTGTCCTCGTTCTCTGTGCCATTATCCTCTGGGTTTTTTCCAATCCAGGTGCTCATTCCTCCTCCATTTTTGGCCTTTTGCTGTTGTTCCCCTGTCCATTAATTGATTTATGGACGCACCTTTTGTTGAACTTGTGATTTTGTCTTCTTTTGCCTAAGTTTGGCGTAGAATTTGAAAGTATGATCGATTTGTGATTTGTTGGGCTTCTGATGTAATACGGTCGTTACGACAGAATCTAACTACTTGTTACAAATGAATCTGAACGATTTTGTTTGTTTCCGTGTCTTTTCATGGTTCTAATTAGGGATGACAATGGGTCTCAGATCTGATCCAGATCCGGTAGATCCGCCTTATTTTTAGCGGGTCTGAGTTCATGATTTTTGAATCCGACAGATCTGGATCGGGTCTGAGTCCATATATATCTTAAAGGGTCTGAGTCAGAATCCAGTTCTAGATCCAAACCCGACCCGCCAGATCCGTTTAATATACATATGTGTGTGTGTATATATATATATATGTATGCATGCATGTATGTATATATGTATGTATACATATATAAATACATACTAATATTATGTTTGTCATTATTGTTTTAATCTTATATAAGCTCCTTATTCATTTTTATTTTATTTTATTTTTGTATGCTTACTTTATAAACAATATGTATAACATTGTATTCTAAAAGTTAGGGATATAAACGGAGCGGATTTTACCCGAAACCCAATAGTATTGCCCAACGGATATGGATAAACGGATATGGATGATGGAAAAAAAATATCCGTCGGGTTCGAGTACGGATACGGGTATGAGATATCCATATCCGTACCCGTATCCATATTCGTACCCGTTTACCCAATATATAATTATCTTTTTACCCTTAATTTTAAAATAATTATAGTATAAATTAAAGTTAGAATTATCATTTAGCTTAACTCTAAATGGGTTTATCTGTCAGGTGATAGATTTATCCATCGGGTAATATCCATTAACGGGTATACAGATAATCCATCGAGTAACAGATATCCAATGGATACGGATTTGGATATGTTAGCGGATATGGATTCGGGTACGGGTACGGATTTGGATACGGATTTTATTATCGGATACGGATATGGGTATACCCGCCCCGAACTCGACCCATTGACATCCCTACTAAAAGCATTAAAACACTATTTGAAAAGTTAATATAACTATTTTAATATATTTATTTTTTCACTTAGATTATTTTTTTTAACAAAAAAATACATATTAAGTTATATAAAATATAAATGTATTTGTATTAGCATAGATTATTAATTATTTAAAAAAAAATAACCGGACCCATTTAGGACCCGTTTAGGACCCGTTTACCCGCTAGACACGATGGATTTTGATCTGGGTCTGAACTTTTAAGACCCGACGGGTCTGGGTCGGATCTAGGTCTAGGTAATATAAACGGGTTTGGGTCTGGGTATGGCTGGACCCGGTCCAGACCCGACCCATTGCCATCTCTAGTTCTAATTATTTGGTGGTCTTACTTGTATTACATAAGGCTCCATTTGAATTTGGGTGAATCGAGGTATGTGTAAACATTAAAAATTAACCTAGGTAAAGGGAATGGAGATGAATCGGGTGAATATTTTAAAATTCTGTTTGGATGATATTAACCTAACCTGGGTGAATCGGGGTGAATGTTTTAAAATTTTCGTTTAAATTGAGGTGAATGAAGATTATAATAATAAATAAATGATATTTATACTCTTATATTAAATAAATAAGTTATATTGAGGGGTATTTTGGTCCTATCAAGTCAAAAATTTACTTATTCTTTCACATTCACCTCCGTTACCTCCGAAATCGGAGGTTAATAAAAACGAGGTTAATCGAGGTGAATGGAGGTAAAACATTAACCTCGATTCACCCAGATAAAATTATTAACCTGATACCCAAATAGGGTGAATCAATTCATTCACCTCCATTAACCTCCTTCCATCCCAAAACAAACAAACCATAAAGGAAAGATACACAATACTTTCATCTGCCGTGCAAATTTATACCGTACAATTTATGGAATGATCTAATACTTTACAATAGGTGTTACAATATATTTTTTATTTAATTTTCTCCTAATTAATTTATTTTAACTTTAGTTTATTAGAAAAAATATAACATAATATTTATAAAAATTTACTTTATAAATAGAGTTTCATATTAACATAGTTTTGATTTAAAAAAATTGGTAAAAATATTTATACATTAATGGTGAAAGATTAATTTTAAGTAGAACAATATTGAAAAATCATCTTGCTGGTAAAAAAAATTTGTACATTAGTGATTAAAAAAAATTAGCTTTAAGTAGAAAAATAGACAAATATCGACTCGCTGGTGAAATATCAACAGATTAATGTTGAAAACTTAGTATATTGGTGGTGAAAGATAAGTTTTAAGTAGAAGAAGAGGAAACTATCAGCTCATTGGTAAAAACTTTACATATGAGTGTTGAAAGATCAATATATTAGTGGTGAAAAATTAATACATTAGTGGTGAAATATCATTTTTAAGTACAATAATGGTGAGAGATCAACTCACTAGTAAAAAATTAGTTCACTAATGGTAAAAGATACTTAAATGTATAAATATACATACATATAATTGTGGTGAAAGTTTAGTGCATTAGTGGTGAAATATTAACATATTACTTATGAAATATTAATTCACGAGCAAAAAATTAATATATTAGTGGTGAAAGGTAATTTTTAAGTGAAATAATGATAAAAGATCAACTTGTTCATGAAAAATAAATTTAGTGATGGTAAAAATTCTTTTAATAGTGGTAAAAGATACTTAAATATATGATGAAATATATATAAATATGTAATTATGATGAAAGTTCAAGTAATATAGAAAAAGGTAACCGGTTGGGTTTCCTTTGGAAACACGCTAAAATAGGCATTCGCCTCTCTAAGAAGAAGAAGAGTCTATAATAGAAGTATTAAGCAGATTTTCTAAAGCATGAACAAATCATGTTTGTTCCGAAGGCAACCGTTAGGTTCAATTAAAGTTGTATTACACTACACACGAAGAAAAAAAAAGTAAAAATAGGGAAAGAGAAGATCTAAGAGGCCTTTAGTAACAATCAACATCAAGAAGAATGAGGCAAATTAATATTTTGGCATTATCTCCACAAAAGAAGAACTTTTGGGTTTTTATTTCTTTGTATCTTCTGAGAAGATTCATAGGGTGTTTCTGCTTGAGCTGTAGGAGATGAAATTCTCATATACAGTTCTTCGAGGGGGATTTTTTAATGATAACAAGATTATGGTGAAAAATCTATATTTTAGTGATGAAATATTAGTATATTAGCGATGAAAGATCATTTTTAAATATAATAATGGTAAAATATCAGTACATTAGGGGTGGAAGATCAATATATCAATGGTGAAAGAATAATTTTTATATAAAATAGTAATAGTGGTAAACGATCATTTTGTAGGTAGAAAATCAGTATATCAGTGGTAAAAAATAGCACATTTTGTGGTGAAATGTTAGTATATTAGTGGTAAAAGATTATTTTTAAGTAGAATAATAGTAAAAGATCAATTAATTAGCAAAAAATCAGCTCAGTGATGGTAAAATATTAGTTTAATACTAGTGAAAGATATTTAAATGTATGATATATGTATATATATATATATATATATATATATATATATATACTTTTTTAAATTAAAAGTATATATCAATGCGAGTATTAATTTATAGAAAACAAAATTTAGAAATATTATGGTAGAATTTTTTATATTTTTCTAATAATCCTAGCAAAAGGTATTTTTAATGTTAAAAAAAAAATACTAACATCATGCTTATACTACTAGGTTGCACCTATATTTTATATGCAACTGGTGGTATGGTATAGATATTGCTCCTTTCACTCCAATTTTATTTTATTATTTAATTAATTTTTATAAAGTATCCATGCTTTGTTTCAATTATAACATTATATTGTTAGTTTTTCAATTAAAAGAGTAAAGGGGAGTATTTCAATCTAATATAAGGTTATAATTGTAAAAGGCAACGACTTTTTATTTAGAATTTAATGCATATTATTGATATATATGGATGTAAAAATTACCTTATATTATAAAATAAAAAGTAATAATTAATACAAAAAATCTATACTTCTTTTAATTATATTTATCTCATTCCCTATCAAATTGGTAGGTATGCTGACTAAGGGTTATAGATTGCTTCTAGGTCATATTGAAGGATTCGTTGGTATATGACATTGAAGTAATATAGCGAGAAAAATTATCGAATGGAAAATCAATAAATATTAATATATTATGGCTAAATTGAATGTAATGCAAATTAGGGTCCTAAACAAGCCTAAAATGAAGGTTCGAAATCGGCTTGTTTATACACTAGCCGAGCCGAACCACCTCACAAGTTTTTGTAGTAAACGAGCCGAGCTCGGAGCTTTTACACCAAAAATGAGCCCAAGCCCATATTTTTCATATTAAAGCTCGACTTGTTTAATAAACGAGCCTAAAAATAAAGCTTGAATTAGGCTTATTTAGCTAAATAAATCAGCCGAGTTGGATCCAAAAAATTTGCGAGCCGGCTTGACTCATTTACAACTTTAATGCAAATGAAAGGAGGAAAAAAAAAGAAACTTCTATGCACAATAAGGAGATTAGTTATTAAAATACCTCTTTTACTTCATCATCAATTTCAAAGATGGATATGGCTTGGCATTCAACAAGTTAGTAAGGCAAAATCTAAAAGTGTACCTTTCTCCATGAATGATGAATCTCCAATACTACCTGAAACACTTGCATTTTGTTGAGAAGATTTAAGCGTCGTCATCCAAAATACGAAGAAACGGGATGGAGAATGTTGTAAGGGAAATAATAGTAATATAAAGGGAGTAGTTCCCATTTAAAAAGAACTAAAATTGCATGCGAGTATTAACCGATGAATAAAAAGTCGGATTATACCGATCGGGTACCATAATTTCCACTAGTACAAAATTATTAGGTTTAAAAAATAACATTTGAATGAAAAATAGGTTTGAATCTGTTGACCTGATTTGATTTAGTACACACTAAACATCGTTGTTTTAGTTATAGAAAAAAAAAATTCAACGACAAATGATCCAATTTGACTTGATCGAAGTAGTTGAACCGGTTATAACGGATATCTTTTTGAATAAAAGTAGATTTTAATCAAAACATAGTCGGACCAGCCAAATCATGTACCGAGATTTAAAACAGTTATATTAACTGAATAGGATGAAGAGGGGCGGGCCGGAGGGGGGGGGGACGTGCGATGTGGGTGGTGTATAGGAAAAAGAAATTGACAAAATTATTAGTTCACAGATATATTAACCGAATGCAGACATATTTTATTGAACTGTGTATGAAATAATAGAGGTATTTGTGTAAAATAAAATGCGGCGGTGAAGTAAGACCTATTGCCTTTAAAAATTGTATAAATAGACAGACAGACATAGACATAGGATGTCTACGGGTGAACCTTGCGCCATCCATGACAAAGCAGAGGTTTTTTTTTTTTTTTTTTTTTTGCATCAGGCAGGCTGTAGTGATGGAATACCCAATTGTTCCTTTCTCATAAATGTTTCACAACTCAAGTAATTCTTGGACTTTAGCTTCTGAGTGATCGCTTTTCAACAATGGCGCTGTACTGCATCTTTGAGGGTGTTTTGTTCTTTGTTGTGTAGGTTCTAGAGGAAGTGTTGAGAGCTTATTTCTTCTCATATGTGCCTAGGAAAAACTACCGACTTTGTGCAAGCCTATTTTTGTTTCATTTTTTTTTCTCTATATTTTTGGGTGAATTTTTTTTCCTAGTACGCCACTATGTATATAAGCCATTATGGTCACCAACTATTATCTGGCTCAAACATAATTTCAATGGAGTGGGTGATATCAAATAAGTTGCAAACATACATTATTTGGCTTGAAGCAGTTACTTGGTGCTTCATGTGAAATAAATTTGTTTACATTATCACGTTGATTAATTGGATGGCTATTTGGCGCGCTCAATGTGGGATTTGTTGGGACTTTAGAACTTTTGTCAAGGGCATTTGACAACATAAGACATCCGTCGATGGTTACCCAAGATTAGAGGGGACTGAACTTTTAAGCATGTAAAAAATATCCAGTCCCTTAGTGGATAATTTGACATATAAACCACAACCAAGCAAGAGCTTCTTTATATATATATATATGTATAAGATCAAGTTTTTTTTTTGATAGTTTAGTAGTTAGACAAAAGCATCAAACACAACTACGAGGTTTGAGCTAAGGAACAATGACTCGAAAGTCCACACTACCACCCATACAAGAAAAAAGCTCCGAAGGAGACCAAACTACAGGACGATCAAGACCAAATAAAGCCAACGTCGAGTGCTCCTATACTCAGCCTAGGCATTGCAACTGATGTACAATATCATCGACCCTATAGTCACCCATATGTTGACCGTCTTTTAACATAAAGCCACCCTAGTCTTGACCAACATTGAAATCCAGTTCAGGCAAATATTTGCATTGTCAAACACCGCTTTATTTCGAAACACTCCCAAATGGTTCCAACAACTGCAAAAAAGGCCGCAACCCAGATTTTCCCTTTTATACCTTTCCATCTCACTCCTAGCCATGCTGTGAAGGCCATATGAGTGTTTTCCGGCATTACCCAATTGAATCCCATCCAGCAGCAAATGTCATAGTCTCCCCGTGAGCCTGCAGTGTAGAAATAAATGCGAGACAGTTTCCACTTCTGATCCACAGAAAGGGCATAACGCATCCCTAGTCGTGATGAGCTGTAACTTTGCGAGTTTATCCTTTGTGTTTAGCTTTTGTTGAATCACGAACCAGGTCAACAGTTCAATCCTTGGTGGCGCTAGACCGATCCAGACTTTTCGACCGTTTTCCTTTGTTTCTACCTCCCCTACATTTCCTCTGAAGCGGGCTTCACAAAAGGATTTGACTGTATACACCCCACTGTTGTCATGATCCCATAGGATGCTATCTCTCTTATGCTTGCTCGGTAAAGTTTGATTTATCAGGTTCATCAGATTATGCTCCTGTTCCTCTTCCCATACAAACAATCTTCTTCTCCAAATGATACTCCAATTCCAGAACGCTCCGTCCCAAACTCCCATGTTTGCCACTTTTTCGTTTTGCTGACAGGAAACAGAGAAAAGCCTTGGGAACCTTTCACGCAAGTTGCCATGCCCCGCCCAATTGTCATGCCAGAAACTAATCTTTCCCCCATCCCCTAATCTTATCTTGATGCCTTCCACAAGAAGCTTGCTATCACGGCCTCGATTGACGATGTCCCCCCAAGTAGTCTTGCCTCTATCAATCCCCGGGACTTCTATTATTCCATTCTGAACCTTTGGATACACCGCCTCGATAACTTGTTTCCATAAGGCTCCCTCATCGGTAAAGAAACGCCACCACCATTTAAAAAGTAAAGAATTATTCTTGATTGCCAGATCGCCAACACCAAGCCCATCCATACTCCGTGGTTTCTGTATAGTGCTCCAGCGAACAAGAGGCAGATTCTTCCTATCTCCAGTCCCGGCCCAGAAGAAGTTCCTCTGAATGCGAATGATCTCCTTTATTACCCCTTTTGGAATGCTAAACATGCTCATGTAGTATAGGGGGAGGCTATTCAGAACACTCTTTATCAGAACCAGTCTTCCTGCTCTAGAAAGCGTTCTAGCCTTCCAGCTTTGTAGACGCTTTTGAACTTTTTCAACCACCGGCTTCCACGTTCCTCTTCTTCTAGGGTTTGCACCTAATGGCAAGCCAAGGTAGGTAATAGGTAAGTATCCCACCTTACACTGAAGAATCTCAGCCATTTCCTTCGTCTGGTTTATATTTGTACCTAACCCTATCATTTCTGTCTTGGAGGAGTTGATCCGGAGCCCTGATAAAATGGAGAAGCAATCAAGAACCCTCCTCCAATTTAACACATTATCCCTTGACGCTTCACAGAACACCATTGTGTCATCCGCATACTGTAGATGCGACACCTCCAGCTGCTCATGTCCTACCTTTAGTCCCCGAAGCACACCTGCAATTAAACCCCTTCGCACAAGCTGGTTGAAACCCTCTGTAGCTAGGACAAAAAGGAAAGGGGATAGAGGGTCCCCTTGCCTCAGTCCTCTCCTCATCTGAAACGGGGTAGTAGGGGTCCTGTTTACAAGGATAGAAATACTAGCTGTTGTAATACATTCATTGATCCAACCTCTCCAAATTTTCCCGAACCCTATAAGCTCCAGAATCGAGTCAACAAAGTCCCATCTCAAGGTGTCGTAGGCCTTATGGAAGTCCAGCTTGATCATCAACCCTTGATTATCTTTATTCTTCTTAAACCAGTGCACTAACTCATTTGCAACTAGAACCCCATCGAGGATACTTCTCCCCGCAATAAAAGCCGATTGAGTGTCACTAACCAGTGGTTGAATAACCTGCTTCATCCGGTCTGCCATGATCTTTGCGATAACTTTATAGATGCACCCAACCATACTAATGGGTCTAAATTGTGTCACCTCTTCTGCTCCTTGCACTTTGGGGATGAGAGTGACCAGGGTCGTATTTAGGGAATGCGGTAATCGGCTCGTGATGAAGAAATCTATCACCACTTCAGAGAAATCGTCACCGATCACATTCCACATCTTCTTGATGAAGCCCAAGTGAAAACCATCATACCCAGGTGCCTTCATAGGATCACAAGCCCACACTGCCGCTTTAACATCGTCCTTCTTCGGGATGCTTTCTAACCATTGATTTTGCTCTTGAGTAATTGTTTTGAAACCATCTCCTGTCATTCTAATATCTGGTAGGTCGTGATGGCCAAACAACTCCTTGTAGTAAGAAGTAAGCGCTTCCTTAATCTACTAAGAATCTGTTACATAACTCCCCTTCACTTTTATTTTGTGGATGGCCGTCCTTCTCTTTCGAGTGTTTGCAATCACATGGAAGTACTTTGTGTTCTTGTCCTTTTCCCTGAAACCCCGGACTCTCGATACTTGATGCCAGTAGCTTTCTCTTCTTTTATGCCATAACCATAGTTGTTTTTGCAAAGCTGCTCTTCTAGCTAGATCCACTTCCGAGACAGGACTACTGGTAATATTATCATCCAGCTTCTGCATTTCTGTTTCCAAGATCAAAATCCTTTCTTCAAAATTCCTGAACTCTGTCTTATTCCAAGCTCTAAGCGGTTGTTTGATCAATTTGAGCTTTTCATGGCAGGGCACCTCCCCCAATTTCCCCCAGTAATCAGCAACAAAATTTCTGAACTTCGGGTGAGTAAACCACATATCCCAAGCCCGGAAAGGTTTAGGGCCCCCCACAATGGGAGTAAGCACTAAGCGGATCGGGTTATGATCCGACAATGATCTCCTCAACCCTGAACAACTCAATTGGGGAAATCAAGCTATCCACTCCTGATCAATTAAGAATCTATCCAGTAAGCTCGCCGTTCCAATTCTATGCCAAGTGAACTCCATGTTCTCCGGTTTTACATCAATGAGACACAATTTATCAATCCATTCATTAAAAAATCTCATGCTACGCGATTCAATTGTGCCCCCTTTTCTCTCCCTAGGCCACCTAACCTCATTGTAATCCCCCATGACTAAAATCGGTCTGTGAACTCCCTGTCTTTCACTCCAAACTTCTTCGAGCAATGTATAAGATCAAGTTCATACTTTATTCTGAAGTTTGATCTTCCAAAATCAACAGCAATGCCTTTGGGCCCTTGTTGATACTATCATCGGCTTTTATAGTGATGGCTGTGTCGGCCCTTTTGTAAGCACCCATCAAGTTTTCATCAGCACTCAGAAAATAGAATTATAAAAAAAAGAAAGAGAGAGATAGTTGAAGAAAAAATTCTGCTCGTAGTGGGTTTGGTGCTATAAGAGATTGATTTGTGGAGAAATAAAACTCGTCTTATTCATTAATCAAGCTCATATAAATAGATGATACAAATACATAATGTTGAGAGAATATCTCAACAACTTAGGTAACTAAAGGATAGCTACATAACAGATTTAACCATATCAGATTGACTAAGCTAAGGTTTATCCTTATCATGCCCCTACAAGTTGGACGGTCGTGTAGCTAGTCCAATCTTGAGTGCTAGTTGATGTAAACAGGTGCTACCTAGTGGCTTCATTAAGATATTAGCAAGTTGATTTGCACTAGTAACATAAGACATACGTAAATTCCCTTGTTGAACTTGTTCTCGAATAAAATGATAATCAAGAGCAATATGTTTCATCTGAGAATGAAAAACTAGATTGGAACACAGACTTGTAGCTCCTACGTTATCACAATAGATAATCGGTACGTGAGGGAGGTGAACTTCAAGCTCCCATAGCAAAGAAGATAACCATACAAATTTAGCTCCTGTATTTGCAATAGAGCGGTACTTAGCCTCAGTTGAGGAGCAAGTTATAGTCTGCTGCTTCTTAGAGCTCCACAAAATAGGATTTCGACCCAGATAAATAGTGTAAGCCTCTATAGAAAAATAATTGTCCTTATCACCAGCCCAATCAACATAAGAGAAAGCATGGAGATAAGGGAGACTGTTTATGAATGCAAAGGCTCTATAGACAAGTAATTGTCCTTACCATCTGCCCAATTAGCATAAGAGAAATCATGGAGATAAGGGAGAAAGTTTATGAATGAAAAGGCTGCAGTGAGAGGTGTCGTGAAGATAATGTAATAAACGTTTAAGTGTAGTCCAGTGAGCTGTGGTTTGACAATGGAGAAACTAAGACGGTTTATTGACAGGGAAGGCAATGTCAGGGCAAGTGAGAGAAAGATATTGAAGACTGCCTACAATTGCATGATATTCAGTAGGATTTTCAAGATTAGTACCTGAATGCAAACTCAGTGGAGAATGAAGCGCCATAGGAGTATACATTGGTTTGGAGGAAGCCATATGTTCTTTGGTAAGTAAATCAGAAATATATTTGTGTTGATTGAGGAAAATTCCATTAGTAGAAGAAGTGACTTTGACACCCAAAAAATAGGATAGAGGACCAAGATCCTTAAGGGAGAATCTCTTAACAAGAGTAGAAATAAATTGAAGAACAGAGGTGGGATGTTGACCTGTGACAATTATGTCATCTACATACACTAATATGTACACATGATTTTGTTTGTCTGAATGATAAAAAAGAGAGGTATCAGCGAGGGAGTTGTGAAAGCCAATATGAAGTAGATAGGTCTAAAACTCATTGTATTAGGACCAAATTGCCTGTTTAAGACCATAAATGGCCTTGCGTAGATGAAAAATATGGAAGGGAAGATCTTGATCAACAAATCTAGGAGGATGGACCATAAACGCATCCTCTACAAGAGTGCCTTGGAGAAAGGCATTGTTGACATCTAATTGTCAAATGGGCCAGCCACAAGTAACAACAAGTGTAAGAATGAGGCGTATAGTAGCTGGCTTAATCGCTGGACTAAAGATTTCATCAAAATCATGAACTGGGCGTTGATGAAAACCTTTAGCAACTAGGCATGATTTAAACTTGTTGATGGAGCCATCAGGGAGATATTTAGTACGAAAAATGCACTTACACCCTACTAGATTTTGTTGTGGATTAGATGGAACCAATTCCCAAGTTCCATTTTTAACAAGGAATTCTTCATACATAGCTTGGCACCAAAGTGGATCTTTAAGGGCTTGAGTAACATTAGTGGGTGTAGATGGTAGTGAAGATAGGCGTGCTTGAAGATTTAGCTTTTGAATTAGTTTGTGAATATTATGCATGGAGCGTGTGACAATGGTGCACTGAACAACAGGAGTTGATAGAGGTAGGGAAGTTGGGGATGTCATGTAGGGTGTATTTGTGGTAGAGGACGAAGAGGAGATAGTGGGAGCAGAATGATACTGAGCAAGTGAAGTGGAGGAAGAATTAGTGGAAACAGAAGAAGTGGAAGAAGAAGATAGAGTAGGAAGGAAAATTATAACCCACTCATCTTTGGTGGACGGACATACATGTGGAAGAGAAGATGAGGATTGAGAAAATGGAAAAATAGACTCAACAAATTTGACATGAAGGGATGTATAGATATGATTTTATTTTGGATCTAGACAATGATATGCGTGCTGAGTTGATGAATAACCAACAAAGACACATGGTAATGAGCTTGATTGGAGTTTATGTGAGGTATAAGGTCGTAACCAATGATAGCATAAGCACCCAAAACTGTGAAGGCGACAATAAGTAGGCTGACAACCAAACAGTTTGAAACATGGAGAACCATAGTTAAGGGTATGAGTGGGAAGTCTATTAATTAAATAGGTGGCAGTAGAGAATGCTAGCGGCCAATATGGAAGAGGCAGTGATGCATGGTCCAGAAGTGAGAGACCTATTTCAACAATGTAACTATGGCATCACTCGTCATAGCCATTGTGTTCAGGAGTATAAGGCGGGGAGGTTTGATGAGATATGCCACTAGTAGCTAAGTAGGAAGACAGAGCTTGAAACTCCCCACCATTATCATAGTAGAGGGTGAGGATAGATCTGTTAATTTTTTTTTTCAACTAGTGCCTTAAATCGAACGAAAACTTCTTTGGTATGTTATTTGCATTTGAGCAGGTAAAGCCATATATATTTAGTAAAATGATCAAAAAAGATGACATAATATTTATATTGATCAAAAGAGACTACAGGAGATGTCCACAAATTAGTAAAAATAACCTCTAGTGGAGCGGAAGTGGTAAGGGAGGATACTGAAAAAGGCAATTTGTGAGTTTTATTACAATAGTAGGAAATACAATGAAAATCGAGAGAACAAGTGACATTGGTGCTCAGTTGAGACATGATACACTTGAAGATAGAGATAGAAGGGTGACCTAATTAATGATGCCATCCTTGATTGGTAATTGAGGAGCTTATAAATGCAAATGGTGAAGAAGGAGGACTAGTGGAGAGCTCATAAACTCCCTGCTAAGTTGGACCGCGAAGGAGAGGTGCTTCCATTCAAATATCCTTAACACAAAAAGTAGAGGTGAGAATTTAATAGAGACGACATTATCTTTGCAGAATTGAGAAATGGAGATAATATTTTGAGACATATTAGGAACACAAAGGACATTAGATAAGGAAAATGAATGAGAAGAAGTAGGAAGAGATGTTGAACCAGTATGAGAGATTGGCAAGCCTAATCCATCCCTCAATAATAATTTCATCAGTACCATCATATAGAGCATGAAGGGATAAGTTTGCAAGATCTGTTGTTACATGATGAGAGGCTCCACTATCGAGCAACCAAGAAGAGGAGGGGGTAGATGAAGTAGCCACTTGAGCTTGTGGTTGAGATGATATGCCTGAGGTAGGTGAGGAGGAAGCTGGACAGTAGGATATTGTTGTCTAAAAGTTGAATAGTAAGCCATAACATGTCCCTGCATTTCACACTATTGATAGCAACTAATAAAAGGACAAAGAGCTGGACAATTAGTAGAGGAGGAATGACGAGAGGAAAAGGGTTGGGGACGGTGGGAATAAGCATTATGGGACACATTCGGCGATTTATGGTGAGATGGGCAGTGATTGGAAAAGAGGATGGAGTTTGATGGCCAAATGAAAGCTCTTTATTTATAAGCTTTTCATGTAGTTCTTCGAATGAGATCGGTGTCTCCTTGCCATTAACTGCATCAATAACTGATTGATGAGCATCATCTAATCCTTCAAGGATTTTGTCAATGACATCCTCATGATCAAGCGGCTTGCCAAGAATGATAAGTTGATCAGTGTAACACTTAATAGCTTGCATATACTCAGTGATGGTCTGAGAACCTTTGGTTAAATGCTTGAGATTATCCTTTAATTGTTTAATATACCCTCTTGTAGGACGAGTATATGTTTGAGCAATAGTATCCCACACAGCCTTGGTAGTGGGAGCTCAAGATATTAGAGGCACAATGGTTGGAGATAGGGTGCTTGTGAGTGGTCCAAACAAAAGTTTGTCTTGTCTAATCCAAGATATCTAAGCAGGATTAGGAGATGGAACCTGAGATCCAGAAGAAGGGAGGAGATGCTGGGGAGGATAAGGATAGGTGCCATCAACAAACTTGTAAAGATCTTAGCCAATAAGTATGGCTTCAATCTGTGTGTGCTAGGAAAGATAATTAATGGATGTTAATTTAATGGAGTTTTGAATGGTAATTAAGGTGAGGGGTTTAGAGGGTTCTGTTTCATTGGGTATAAGGCTGATACTGTTGATAGAGGCCATGAAAAAAAATCAGAGGATCGTAGGCTATGATACTGTACAAGAGATTGATGATTGTAGGCTATGATACTGTACAAATAGATAATGTTGAGAGAATATCTCAACAACTTAGCCAACCAAAGGATAGCTATATAATAGATTTGACCATATTAAATTGACTAAGCTAAGGTTTATCCTTATTAGGTGCCACAAATTATGAGATTATGTTGTTTGCTTCTTCTTCTTATTCTTCTTCTTCTTTTTTGTCAATCAATAAGAAGATAGATGTTTTCTTGTCACCCTATTTGTTGCAGTTGATGTGGTCCAGAAAGATGATTCCGTAACAACAAGGAGAGAGGGGCTAAGATCCGTAGGTGGAGTGGACATCGATGGTACGCAGAACAACTTGCTATCACACATGGAGCTAGAGGACGTTGATATAACGAGGCACCCGAATGGCAAGAAGCCAACAGGGTGATTTAGTTAGTTCAACGATATGGGTTTTCTTTTATAGAAAAAAAAATATATATAAATAAATAATATTTGGTCGTATGAGGGTTGAACTAGTTAGCTTGAGTGCAGGCAAGCACTAAGAGGATACATATAATTCTTTAAGAGTGCTGCCTAAGCATTGTAGCTCTGGATCCGATTAAAGCAATGAAACAAATGTCTTTGCTGATGAATTGATAAACCTGAATGTTACATGCTATTAGTTTTAATATAATAACATTGATATACATATTTACATCTTACTTTACAGAGAGTCTTCATCATCCTAGAGGCAAGGAAGAAGTGACTTATTAGACATTGCAGTGAACATTTAAGAACACTTAGGACATGCTTGGTAAACAAAAAAATACATAAAAAAGAAGGATGGTGCTTTAGGTACAAAGCCCCCTAAGCGTTATGGTTTTATTAATTAAGAAAGTTGGGACTAACTCATTGCCTATCATCTTTCATAGGAGTTTAATGTATTTGTTGACTAATAATTAGACTTTTTGATTAAGAATATGTAATTGATATTTAAATAACCAATCATACATATATGCCTTGTAATATATTATAAAAGTGATAAGAATAAAAAAATTGTAAAGCAAAATATTTACCACCATAATATAGCTCAAAAAAGCTATGCAAGCCGAGAAGAAAAGCTGATATGATATTTTGATTAATGTGTTTACATTATAATGTTGAGAGTATTATAATCATATTGCCAATATAATGGAGTATTTTGGAATTTTAGCTCCTAATTAGGATAAAGATCTATGTACATCATCCATCAATATTGATACATTATCAGAAAATTTATGTTTCATAAACAAAAGTTAATTTCTGTATTTTTGAAATTGATAAACCTGAATCAGCTTGGGAATAACAAGATTGTCACGGATGTAAGCAACCACCGTGTTCTCCGCCTGCATGAGAGCACCAGCAAGGTTTGCACGGATGGTTACCGCGAATACACGACCCCATCTCTCCTTTTCATACGATCTAAGAGCGTGTTCGATGGAGCTCTGGCTCCCCGATTTGATGGCGTCAGAAAGCTTAGTAGACAAAACGATAGCATCTTCCAAAGCACAACAGCCCCCTTGTCCTAGATTTGGGGTCATGGGGTGCCATGCATCGCCAGCAACCACTACTCCGCCAGAAGACGCAGAAGGGGATATGAACGGCCACAGCCATCGGTCCTCAAGTGGAGTTTTGACGATGGTGTCGTCCGGTGTGTGTTCCATTATGGTGTGCAGCTCGGATGTCCAGTTTTTAACCAGATCACGGGCTTGTTTCCTCAATTCTGCAGGATCTGTGATCCTCGCACCTGCGTCTTCTTCTTATTCACATAATATCATAATTAGTGTACGATCTAGTAAAAAAGCATGATAGGGAAATGGGAAAAGAGAAAGGAATCGCTGTAGATGAGTTTGAACTATGCGCGGGAGATGATGGACCAGTAAGGACGACCTCACCTGGGTAAGAGGCATCGTTGTAGATGATGAACCAATAGATCTTTGTGGGAGAAACAGGAACATATCCAGCTCTTACCCCCCTCCCGTACAAGAAGTTTACTATTGGCCGATAAGGCTGCCCTTCCGGGTAAACTCCGAGCCCTCGAAAGGCACTGTAGCCGACATATTTTGGTTCCGGGAAGCCCATCCATTTAGCTACAGAAGAACGAATTCCGTCACAACCGATCACAACCTATGCATGTTTTGGTAGATAACATGAGCTTGAAGTCAGATAATAATTATAACCTCGGTCTCTTCAAATTGTGGTGCTTTAATTGATTAAGGTCGAAAAGGAAAGTAATTTATACGAACTTTGGATGATAATCGGGTACCGTCGACAAGTTTTAGCAGAGTCTCCCCTGTTTTGTCCCTCTCAATCTCGGATATCCTAGATGAGAACCGTATGGTATTGGGCGGTAGCTGGTCGGCGAGTTTCCGCAGAAGTACTTTCCTCTCAACCGCACGCAACTCCAACCTAAACAACAAACACTCCACTATCAACACACAGGCTAGCTGGGTATTGGGAGTTTCACAGAAACACAAGGCGAAAAATAACGATATAAATGATGATGGATGCTACTAGTACTAGTTGTACCTGCCAACTACATCTTTCAGGCTCAGAGAGAGCAACTCTTTTCCTGATTCTGTTTTCACCTCCAACCTATACATACCACGATTATTACATAGACCCCGCCGCAATCCGGGTTTCAAAGAAAAAAATAATTAATTAAAAGAAAACAGATGAACTGAACTGGCGCTGCAAAACCAACCAACAAAAAAAAAAAAACAAGCGTCAGCTAGAATTCCCGACCCTTGGATCTCGAGGAACTGGCTTCTGAGATCATTGCCAACTCCAATAATATCCAGTGCTTTCCAGCCATTGTTGTTCAAAGACAGTGACGTCCCACTAGTCCTAAGACTATCTGCTTGTTCGAGCACCAACGATCGAATTCCGAGCTTGTGAAGGGAAACCGCTGAGGCAAGCCCCGCTATGCCAGCGCCCACGATCACAACGTCTTCTTTTCCTTCCCTTTGGTTTCGAGCACCTGACTGGACGTTAGGGTTATTAATCGACCTGGTCGCTGATGCGTGGATATTTCGGCGGCCGGCGGAGACCGTTTGTGGGTGTGACTTGGGTCGAACTTGGGACAATATATTACGAGCAAAACGAGAAATGAAAGCCATTTATTGGATATCTTCTTAACTCTTGATATAAGGGGAAATTATTAATTATCAGGGAGAATGTTGGCTGAGATCAATTCGTGTGTGTGCCCGCTTGCGTGCGGGTGTTTATAAGCCCAGTTCATTATTTAATCGTTTGACTCTGACTTCAACGCGATTAAAGTTTAGCAGCCTGCCTGAAGGAGAGGGTTGTTGGGGGGGGGGGGTTGGGAAGGGAGGAGGAAGGTTCATATTGCTTAAAATTATGCCACTTCTGTTCAAAGACGTCTTCAATCAGCAGCCGGGAGACGGACGGATGTGAGCCGCATTAGCAGTGCGTGATTTGATGTGATGGCCATCAGAAACTTCTTCTCAACATAATTATATTACTAAACCCTAGTGATTTGAATTTTCGTAAAAAAAAAAAAACCGTTGCTATACTCCAACAATTAGCAGAAGGTTCGCCGGGTGTGGCATCTGTTTTAGTGTGCTTTTTTGAAAATGCTCTCTTATTGTTGAATATTTTACGAGTGAAAGAAAGATCATCTTAAGCAATCACTAATCAACTAATTGATTATCTAACTTTGAAAAGGTTAATCATGAGTCGGATAGTTGACGGGGAAGGTAAAAAATTGTGAGAAAAAAAATTGAGATTTAAATTCCGTAAGTAAAAAAGAGAAATATAAAAAATTTATTATTATTTTCTTCATCACATATTTAATCCATTTAAAGATCTAAAAGTGTTTACTATTGGATCTTTTTAATTTTTTGATATAAGCTTCTTATGACGCCAATCTTAATTCTGAACAGTGGAGATTTGATTTCGAGTTCTCTAGGTTAAATTTTCATTAGTATTTTAGTAAGCATTTTTGTTTAGATCAGTTTTATAACCTTTCAATGTGTTTACAATAACTATATTTTAGGATTTTGCAAACTCTTCTCTTTGGGTATTTTAATTGTTGCTTAGTTGTGTTATTTTTTGTTGATGAATATAGTATCCAGTTAGCACTTGAATACTAGACTCAGAGTTCTCATAGTGAAAGTTTACTAAGTGGACCGAAGTATCCTATGTTTGTTTTCCTTTCTCAAAGGAAGGAATTTTCTACGTAAATCGTGTATTATTGATTCATTATTATTTTTATTTTTGTAATTGATGTTGTTGACCCATTCTCCCTTTACCCCATCAAAGTGGTATCAAACTTTGATGCACGAAAATGGCACTTCAGTGCCGTCCCTCATCCTGGAAACGTTCCCCCTTTCGAAGATTTTGGAATTTATATTAAAATTATTTAATTAATTTTTTCTTAAAAAAATTACTAATTATTAAAATTGACTAATATAGGTAATAATTTTAGATTTTTTTAATTTTTCTTTATTAATTTTATTAGATTTGATCTTTTATATGTATATATATATATATAATATGTGTGTGTGTGTGTGTCTATATATATATATATATATATATATATATATATATTTATATTTTCTACCGTTCCCATTTCCAAAACTTTTAAGAAATGACTCCATTTCTCCTTCCCTATCCCCGTCCCTGCGCAATGTTGGTATCAAAGCATAAGATGTATGTTAATACAAATAAGATGGTTTCTTTGAATGGATATAATAACCATAGATGGAAGGGTAAACTGAATGATTTCTTGTATGTAAAAAGTTTGCATTCGCCTATTTTTGCTAAGGATAAGCTGATAGATAAAATCGATAAAGATTGGCAATTTAATCCTAAACAAGTGTGTGGTTTTATTCGAAAATGGGTAGAGGACAATGTTTACAACCACATTGTGAATGAGATAAATGCAAAGACTGTGAACAATAAACTGTCACTTGAAGCAATTGATGAATTTGAGATACAAAGACGGTTATTTGATTTCTGATCATTTGAATGGCTTTTAAAGTGTGTTAGTGTAATACCTTGAATTTTAACTAACTCTAATATGGAGTAATTAAAATCATAACCTAATTATAACTTTAGGATTTTTTTCTATCTTACCATAACTCCCTAAACCTAAATATTAGCTTCACCCTAATTTTTAGTTCAAGTTATTAATATCATTCCTAACATAAACCTAATCTTGGATGATCGTTTAATTTAATTATCATAATACCCTAATCTAAATTATTTTTAATCTAAACCCACAACACCCTTTTTCTTTTCTCCCTTTTCTTTTTCTTCTCATTTTCCCTCGTACTTGTTTTCCCCATTCTCTTCTCTTCCCCTTGCCAAGCCTTCCCTCTACCCATCAACTCCCCCC
The DNA here is from genome assembly GCA_030549775.1 of Tamarix chinensis. Taxonomy (NCBI): domain Eukaryota; kingdom Viridiplantae; phylum Streptophyta; class Magnoliopsida; order Caryophyllales; family Tamaricaceae; genus Tamarix; species Tamarix chinensis. Next base: position 105,601,098 of record CM060171.1, on the reverse strand, counting down.
CTCCTCAGCTCAAGGGTCTGCATTGAAAATTTTGGTAGATAACCCCATTCTTGCACATTTTTGTGTATATATAAACCGAGAATTAAATGCTCATACAACCTCTCTTCTCTTCTTTTTAATTCTACAAAACCAAGCCACTACCTTCTTAATCCTTCACCTCCTTCTTGCTGCCGTGAAAACCACCACAAAAATCCACCTCCGGTAATCCCAACTGAATCACCCTACTCCCCTTTGGTGACCCTTGCCGAGGTTAACCCCTAACCACCGACGCTTTCACCCTCCTCTTCGGTGTCTTACATCTTTGGTTTCCTTCTCCTCGTTATAACAACTTCAACCACGGCCACAACCGCAACCTCCCCTTCGTTCTTCAACACCCTCCACCTAAACCATCATCACCACCTTTGTTTATTTTCCATCAAAACCATCACACCAACTTCGATCATTTCCAATGAAGCTACCCCCCTTTTCGGCAGCAACCACCAAACCCTTTACCCCTCTTTCGGCCAACACAACTGAATCCTCTCCTTGTTGCACCATTTTGGCTGAGACTCCCTTGGTTTAGTTTTTCTCTTTTCCTTTACCCTCCCATTACCTTAACCCTTCCTTAATTATGTCATTAAGTTTTAATGGTGTTTTGTTATTTGGTTTCTTAGGTGATTTTTCTGAAGTTTCGGAAGAGGTAGATTAGGAGTTACGTGCTTAAAACTCGGAGTCATTTTTGTAAGGATACTTGTCATAGTCTAGGGTTTTGATTAGTAAGTGTTATGCATGTTTTTGTATCATACTATGCTATTGTTATTATGTGAATTAATGTATGCTTTTAATGCTATACCATATGGTTGATATTATATGATAGAAAATGAGTAAGTAAAGATCATATGATATTGTTATTTTTATATGGAAAAGCCCTCAGTATGGAATATGGATGTACCATGGTTTTTTTAATGGTATGATGAATGTGAAATGAGTATGATAAGGTTTATGGTGAAAAATGTGAGTTTGGAAATAATGTTACTAAGCACATAAGATTCATATGAAATAAGGGTTTTATTATCGATAAGGGCAATTTGGTCAGTGTAGATTAAATATGAGAATCATGGTATTGTAAGGTGTTATATCATTTGAAGTATGTTAAGGAACTTCTGTAAAGTGTTTAGAGTAGGCGAAAATAACCTAAGTTTGATAAAGTATGAAAGTGGTTGATTTGAGAATAGTGTAATCCCCCAGATTTTTAAAACCCTATATTTTAATAAATAAATTTTATTTTGGATAAATTAGCACTCAAATATTTTTAATTTAATTGTTTTATGGATTTTTGAGTGTTTGAAAGTTGGTATAAATATTTTAATAAATTAAGATAAATATTTTGTTATTTTATCATACTCTTATTAATTAAATAATTTTCCAAATTATTATTTTACTAAAATTATACCTTTAAATCCTTATGTTTCAATTAAATTGTTAAATAAATTTATTACCCACAAATATTTTACCTTACTATTTATAAATTAAATTATTTTAATTAAAATAATTTTCCTTTCCCTTTTTCCCTCTTCTCCCTTTTCTTTCTTTTTTTTCTTCCTTGGGCCGCTGGCCAGCCGGCCTGCCCTCTCTTCCTCCCCAGCGCTTGGGCCCACCCATTCTCTCTTTTTTTTCTTCTTCTCCCGTGCGAGCCGGCCGCCCCATCCTCCTTCTTTTTTTTCTTCCTTCGACTGGTCTGCTTCTTTTCTTCCTTCGGCCGGTCCACCCGCCCGTCGCACACAGCCCCCTGACGCACCCTCCTTCTTCCTTCGTCTTCTTCCTCCCTCATCTCCGGCGAGATTTTCGTTGCCGGATCTGCACCTCCCTCTCCCTCGTTGACTCCCCTGTCTCCCTCCCTCTCCTTCTCGTCGTTTTCCGGCCATACCGGCCCCACCATCCTTGTCTTCCTCTCCCTCTCCCTGCCGACACCTCCCTCTCCCTCTCCCTGCAACTCCATTCCCCTACCACCCTACCAACACCCCTCGAGCCGCCCTACCACTCCCCTTCTTTCCCTCTTCTATTTAACCCTCCTTCCCTGCCCTTTCTGCATTTTTTCGAGCCTTCTCCCCTGCTCCCGAGCCTCTCCTTTCTCCCTTTCTTCTCCTCCCTCATCTCTCCCTGTTTTTGTTTCGCCACCCCTCTCCGCCGCTTCCGCCGCCTCAACCACCACCTGCACCACCTCCTGCCACCCTGTGCCTCACCCTCGAACCACCACAGTCCCCGTTGATCCACCCCGCAGCCCATTCTTCCTCCTCCCTTCTTTTTCTCTCCCCTTTCACCCCTTCTCGGCAAGCACCCTGTGCTGCCCCGATTCGTCACCGTTCCATCGCCTTCTCCACCACTAGAGCCACCCTATTGCTCCCTGCAACCCCCTCTACCACCCCCAATACTCATTTGGCCGAAACCATCCTCCTAAAGCCTCCATTTTTCCTCCTCATTTTCCTTCCTCGCCAGCTTTTCACCTCGACCCCCACTTCGGCCGCCGCCTTCGCAGCCTTGCTACCGCCGCCTCCGCCACCATTAGCCACCATCAACGCTTCCCCGACCACCACCTACACCCCCTCTCCACTTCTGCACCATCACCTTGCCCTAAATCCTCCCCGAAACCCCTCCTTTTCTAGCCCCAAACCACCAACCCGAAATTACCCATTTTCCCTTCTTCCACCACCTTCGAGCCCCTCATTTTATTCTCTCCTTGCATGCAGCTCATGCTGCATGGGTAGTATGAGCTGCTGCCCTCTTTGGCTTGCTTACTTAATATTTTTGAGGTATAAAAATATTTTAGTTTAATTATTTGAGTAATTAAGTGTTATAAGCCTTATGATTTGGTTTTTATCTTTTCTAACATAATAAGTTTTGAATTATTTTAGGTTGGTTTTGATAAATCAAATCTTGAGCCTTAAATCGAGATATCGGTATGGTTTGTTTTTTGTGGAATCGAGGTAACCGTTAAATCCCGCTTAAATATGTGGATTAACGTATGTTAGCACATTAGGCATTTTAATGTGTATTATGTTTAATATATGTTGTCTAGTATATTATATATGCTTTCTTGAGTTGGTTGATGAAGAGGAAGTATGATAGATTATGTTCCATGTTTGGAGTAATTGTTTAAGGTGGAAGTTGGTTATTAGGAAAATGTTAAGTATTATCCACGTTTTATTATGGTATTATGATATTTATTGCATGATTAGTATTTTGTGAGCCTTTGTGAATTATGTTAATGTGTCTTGTGCACGATTATGGCCTAGAATACATAAATGGGTGCTAATAATGTTACATTATTTATAAAAATTGAAGATGAGGGATTTAAGTTAATATTTTATGTAGTAATAATAATAATTTAATATAGGTGGAGTGATAAGGGGTAAGATGGTAAATTTGTAAGTGGGAGGATAAATTGGTAATCTTGTAACAATAGGGGAAATTTGGTAATTTATAATAAAAGGGCAATTTTTGTAATTTTATAATAAAAGGGGGCAAGTTGGTAATTTGTAATAAAAGGGTAAGTTGGTAATTTTGTAAGTGAAAGGATAAATTGGTAAATTTGAATTAAAAGGATAAATTTGGTAATTTTGAAATAAAAGGGTAATTTGGTAATTTTGTAATTAAAGAGGCAAAATAGTAATTTTGTAAATAAAGGGTAAAATAGTAATTTGTGATTAAATGGTAAAATAGTAATTTTGTAAGAAGAGGGCAAAATGGTAATTTTATGATAAAAGGTTAAAGTTATAATTTTGTAATAAATGGGCAAAATGGAAATTCTAACATAAAAGGGTAATTTGGTAAATTTGTAATGAAAGGGTAATTTGGTAAATTGTAATAACAAGGATAATTTGGTAAATTTTGTAATAAAAGGGTAAAATTATAATTTTATAATAAGAAGGGTAAAATCGTAAATATGATAAATGTGAGGGGTAATTGGGTAATTTAACCAACTAGAGGGGTAATTTGGTAATTAATATAAGGGACGGGGGTAATTTGGTAATTTGACCCACTAATGGGTGATTTGCTAATTATAATAAAGGAATTGGGTAAATTGATAATCTAACAAATTAGATGGGAAATATATTAAGTATAACGATTATAAGGGGCGTCTAAAGGCCTAATTTATGTGAAAGATAGCTCGGTAACCTAAACCGAGTAAGGGTGTAACTAAGGTCGAATGTGTGTTGTATGTCCTACATGTCTTGGATGCCTTGTACAATTTTTATGTCGAGATCTATATGTTATTATTTCAATTGTCTCACGTGTGGTATGGCTTGGAACCAAGGTGTGTTCATGTGCTATTTTGGTATGTGTTGATATGGATATGCTATATGTTATGATGTGATGTGATGTGGCCCTTAGGGACATGCATGCTAGGATAATTATTGTGGTAATCGGGTATGGATGCATGAAAAAGAGTAATGAGAGAGAAAGATGACCAAAGGGAAGTAAGTTGGCTAATGTAGGTATGGGAGAAACTAGGATTTGCATGGGTCGGTTAGAGTCCGCATGGGGATAGACTTTACATATGGAAAGTTACCTCGGGATGTGAGGAAGGTAACAGAAGTGCCGATTGGGTGTCTGGGAGCTTCGGGCGAAAAATAGTACGTGGGACGGTATAAGGGTGCGTAGGAGACCAGACTAGGGTTTAGGAAGGAACCCTAATGTGAGAAGGTAGAAAGAGAAAAAAAAAGGAAAATAAAATAAGTAAAAGAGAATGAGTGGGGTAGAAAGTGAGGATTGGATCTAAAGGTCGTGACGTGTGGGGTGTTGAAATAGTCGGGATGTGTACGACGGAGAAGGATGGGCCACATAGGCCCGAGTTAGGGTTTTTGGAGAAAATCGAGTTAGGAGGTGCAGAAGTCTCAAGATATGGGACGGGCCCTCCTGGGAGGATAAGTGTGGATATAGTTAGCCATGCATGTCAAGGGTGAAATACTTCCGTATAAGATACGTTTAAGACACTAATCACTTAAAGAGGAAGATGCTGAGCCGGGCCCAGACCGGTCCACCGGCGAATAATAGTGGCCAGGAGCCGGGGTGCCCTGGAGACCGAACCACCAGCGAATAATAGTGGCTAGGAGCGTTTTGTCCTGTATATATTTCCGGTCCACCGGCTATAATAGTGGGGGATTCCGTGCTCAGCAAACCAAACATAAAATCGATAAGATATGGGAAAAATACTAATCACTTATAGTGGAAGACCTTGTGAGTCGGGGCCAGACCGATCCACCGGCGAATAATAGTGGCCAGGAGCGTTCTGCCCTGGAGACCGACCCACCGGCGAATAATAGTAGCCATGAGCGTTTTGCCCTGTATATATTTCCGGTCCACCGGCTATAATAGTGGGGTTCCCGCACTCACATGGACATATAAAATTTGAGATGATTGATTTATGATGGATTAATGGCCTTAAGGCCCTAAAGTATCGATTATTCATTATGGCCTAGTGATATTCGGTTAACTTGTTAAGTATGCGAATGGACAAAGGTGAATGTTATGTATATACCATTAATATTTGATTGACCTGTTGGATACGTGAATGTATGGATCTGATTGTTATATTCACATATGTCGTTATGTACGGTTATCCTAGTATATCATGTGTGACATTGCGTGCCTGTCTTTAAGCGCGTTTTTAAAGGGTTACTCAGTACCGTAGTACTGAAGGGTTCCCTTCGTGGGGCCCCTGCCTATTCAATGGGCAGTGCCCCTTGTAGGTCTTGTTCGATGTTTTCAAGTGGGCCTCGGGAATGAGCGTAAGGAACTATCCGGACTGGTTAAATTTTAATTTGCCTCTTTAAAATTCATAAATTCAATATGTTATTGTTTTGTAACCACCACCGGTGGATTTTACTCTGATAAATTCTTACCGCGCTACTCTGATTATTTTATGCTTAAGTTCTCGTAAAATTGTATTTTACTCCTTTAGCCTTAGCACTTAGTACTGGAACGGTATGAGTGAACCGGTCTGGTACTAAGTGTGGCGGTAATACTCCCAAAGTTCACGTTTTATTAAATTGCTTCCGCTAACTTTCTTTTAGTTAAACAAAATTTTTCAGGAGTGAATTTTGGGGGTGTTACAAATAGTAATCCTAAAATGAGAAGACTATTATCACATGGATCAATGGTAGTGTTAGACCATAAAATCCAAAGATGCTATTGATATTAGTATTCTAGGATTGTATATTAAATCTGGTAATTGTTTGAGCCCTACAAGAAAAGTTATGATAGATTTGTGAAATTAGGTTTTATAAGTCTAGGAATAGTAACTTTTGAGATAGGGTTATTATCGCATGTGTAGGACCTTAAAGTTAGGCCTTAAAATTCAAGTATGTATATAATGATAATATTTGAGGAATGGGTACTAAGTTTGGTGGTTAAAAGAGTAATAGAAAAAAAGTTATAATAAAAGTGTGAGATTAGAGTTTTGGGGAATATAAGGGTCTTAACCCTAGGAGATGCCCTTATTATCTTGTGACGTGCCTTACCTACTCTAAACATGTTATGTACTCATCAAATCAATCCTGAGTAAGACATTAATCATTTAAAGTAAAAGATCATGTGATATAGATCGAGGTGTTTTATAGGTCTATTCCACCAGACGATAATAGTGGCTCAGCAGCAGTTTTCCCTAAGGGGTATTGGATCTATTCTACCAAATAATAATAGTGGCTCAGGTGTGCTGTTCCTTATAATTTAGTCCATTCCACCGGATTATGAATAGTGGGACCCCATACTCATTGTGAATAAGAGTATGATTTGAGATAAGTAACCTAATGGATAAGATACTAATAACTTAAAGTAGAAGAGAACATGAGTCAGGACCGAGGTGTTGAATCCATTTCACCAGGTAATAATAGTGGCTTAGGTGTGTTAATCCTATGAGGTGCTTCAGACCGTTTCACCAGTTTAAGAATAATGGCTTAGGAGCATTTTGTCCTAAGATATTTTGGATCCGTTCTACTAGATAATAATAGTGGCCCACGTGTGTTGTCCCTAAGAAGTGCTTTAAACCGTTCCATTGATTTAAGAATAGTGGGGTCCCTAAACTCAACATAAATAAAAGAATAAAAATTTATTATATCTAATAAAAAGGCTTGTATCATTCCTTACCTTGTGATATCTTATGTGTATTGCATGTGTACTTAATCTCTACTATGCATATGTGTATTTAACTATACTTCTAACCCAATAATATTATTACCTTACTTAGTACATAGCTTATTGACCATCCTTTTTATGGGTGTTGCTTATTCCCATGAGAAGAGGACCCTGATACTTTTGTGTAGGTCTTTGAGGACCACCTGGATGATTTTGCTACTTTTGATGTATTGTATGAGGAGGAGTGACTTTTATTAGTACTGGGTATTTGGGTGAATAGTCATGTTATCTAGATGATGTTTTACCTAGATACCTTTTGGACTCTTCAATCCATGGTATCCATTTTGTTACCATATTCCGAAGTTAACCTCCAACCTAATGTTTGTATTTATTCTCTCATTTATAATTACTTTGTTTTAATATAAACGGTTTTAGCCTTGTGATTGATGTAAGGATGGTATGATAAACCAAAATTATGTCAATTACGATAGTAACACCCGACGCTTCCGCTGTAAATTGAAAATTTTTAATAGTAAAATTTAGGGTGTTATAGTTCTATTAGTTTTTAGGTATGGGTGTAAAGTTTGAAGATGAGGTCCAAGCATTGTGACTTCTCAATACTCTAATGGATTTTTGGGAGACATTTTGGGTCTTACTTACTAACTCTATCTCAAATGGTGAGACGATCATGGAGCTTACCAAGAGTGGTGTTTTGAATGAGGAAATAAGAAGAAGGACTGAAGGTTCATCCTCATAGTCAGATGTTTTGTTGACCAAAAACATGAGGAGAAATAAGAAAAAAATTCAAAAGGGTAGAGATAAAAGTTGAGTTAAGTCAAGAGGCAAGTATAAGAATCTTGAATGCCATTGTTGTGGAAAAATGAGGCATATTACGAAGTATTGCTACAAGTGGAAGATTGATAACAAGAATTCCAAGTAAGAAAAGAATAATGATAATGATAATGATCGCATTTCTATTGTTGCATATGATGATCTTCTCATTGTTGTTAATGAGAATGTTTTGAATCTTATGAATCATGAAACAAGTTGGGTTATTGATAGTGATGCTTTACAACATATTATTTCTAGGAAGGAATTCTTCACTTCTTACACTTCTAGTGATTTTGAAGTTTTGAAGATGGGTAATGATGGCTTGTCTAAAGTGATTGGCAAGGGAGATATATGCTTAGATACTAAGCTTGGGACACAATTTGTTCTCAAGGACGTTTGACACACATCAAATGTTTGCATAAATTTGATTTCATCTGGCAAACTTAATGATGAAGGTTTCTACAATAGCTTTAGTTTAAGTCAATGGAAGCTCACTAAAGGTAATTTGGTTGTGGCCCGAGGTAACAAATGTGCTATCTTATATTTTATATAAGCTTCGATTTCTAGTGATCATGTGGATATAGTAGGAAATAATGATGTATCTGTGTTATGGCACAAAAGGCTTAGTCACATAGGAGAGAAATGACTTAACTACTTGGAAAAGAAGAATTTGTTCTTTGATTTGAAATGTACCAAATTGGAAAAGTATTCCCATTGTATGATGGGCAAACAACTCAGGGTTTATTTCCATAAGGGTCTTCCTTCAAGAAGAGCCTAGGTTCTTGAATTGGTACATTTATATGTACTTGGTCCTATTAAGGTAAAATCTCTTGGTGGTGGGCTTTACTTTGTCACTTTTATTGATGATCATTCTAGAAAGCTTTGGTTTTATGTCTTAAAATCCAATGATGAAGTGTTTGAGAAGTTTAAACACTTTCATTCCTATGTTGAAAGACAGACCAGTAAGAAGGTGAAATGCTTTCAGATGCAAAGTTGCTCGGTTCTTTTTTGGGGTGAAGCTTTACTTATAACTAAACATGTGATTATTTTGAGTTTTGTAGTTTCTCTAAATGGTTATGGTCCCAATAGAGTTTGGTTTGGTAAGGATCTCTTATATGATCACTTGCATGTATTTGGCTACAAAATATATGCTCATGCCTCGGTAATGAGAGGTCAAAGTTGTATCCAAAGACTCATTGGTGCATCTTTCTAGGTTAGGGTTATAATAAATTTGGCTATAAGTTGTATGATCATGTGTAAAAAAATCTAGGGAGAAGTAGAGATGTAGTGTTCATTGAATACCATACCATTGCTAACATTACTAAAGGTGAGATGAGCAAAGTTGAGAGTAATGATCAACTCACATATATGGATCCAATGAAGATGTAACAGTCACATAAACTTGTTGATTGTGGAGTACAAGATGATATGGATGAGAATTTGGCTTATGATGAGCAACAACATGATGGTGATATTGATGCTCCAGCAGATGATGTTGTAGATGATCACCAAGAGGCTCTTGCAGATAAACCAGTAGCTCCACTTAGAATATCCACTAGATATCACAAACCTTCTTCCAAATACTACCCACAAGTGTAAGTGCTTTTAACTAATGGAGGAAAGCTTGAGTCTTATGAAGAAGTTGTTGAAAGTAGAGATAAAGATAGATGGCTTAAAGCAATGCCAAATGAGATGCAACCTTTGTATGATAAACATACCTTTAAGCTAGTGAAGTTACCTAAGGGTAAGAGAGATTTAAATAATCAATTGGTCTACAAGTTGAAGCAGGAGGATCATTCTTCAATCCCATGATATAAATCTAGGTTGGTGGTCAAAGGCTTCAAGCAAAATAAAGGTGTTAATTTTGGGGAAATCTTTTATCCTATTGTGAAAATATCTTCGATCCAAGTTGTGCCAGGCTTGGATGCTAATCTTGATTTAAAGGTTGAGCAGATGAATACGAAGACTGATTTCTTATATGTTGAGTTAAAATAAGAGATTTAAATGGAGCAACTGGAGGATTTTTAGGTGAAAAGCAAAGAATTCCATGTTTGCAATCTTAAAAAGAGTGTATATGGATTGAAACATGCACCGAGGTAATGGTACAAGACGTTTGAGTCTATCATCAAAAAACATGGCTATAAGAAGACTACTTAAAATCATTGTGTTTTTTACAAAAGTTTAATGATGGTGATTTCATCATTTTGTTGCTTTATTTTGATAATATGCTCATTGTTTCCAAGACCAATTCTAGGATTGAGAAGCTAAAGTATGAATTAAGCAAGTCTTTTTCCATGAAAGACTTGGCTCTAGTGAAGCAAATTCTTGGAGTTAGAATCATTTAAGATAGAGGAGATAAGAAGTTTTGGCTATCTTAAGATAAATAAATTGAGAAGATACTTTATAGATTTAGGATGGACAAACAGGTAAATGTATCGACTAGCTCTAGTAACCGATCGACTAGTTTGTTGGTTTAGCCAAATTGGGTTCCTTGACCAAAATGATCGAATGGTGGATGAACAATCGACTAGTAGACCCAAACAAATCGATTGGTTTGTCAAGCTGGTCACATTTTTGAATTTAATTTTTCTAGAAAATCCCTTACACTAAATTAGAGCCTTATCAACCCATGCGAGATTGTCTTTAAGATATTCCTAACTATTTTTATGATGCATTTAACCCAAAAGATTACCTCGATTTAATTTGGGGTCGATTAGGACATAAGAGGAAAGAGATGACCTCAGCAATTGTCTTCTTCTTCCTCTCTCTTCTGTGCGACTTTGAGATCTATGCTTCCATCTCAAGCATACTTTTGAGTAGTTGGAAGATTCCTTCTACGCCAACTTCCTATTGCTCCATTCATGAATGCGAATTCTGGCCTAATTGACCTAAAATCTCCAGAGACACCATATGAGCTCTAAAGAAGAGGTCAACAAATCTTGAAAAAAATCTATTTATTCTGATCAAATTCAAATATTTAATGGTAGGGTTTTAAGTCGATCTCTAAACCCTCAGCGATTCCTTTCAACTTGTTGGCTACAAATTACCCTAATCATCCCTTCATGTCACTTTTCTTTCAGCCATCGAAATTCCTTAGCTCTCATTTTCTCTCTCTTCTCTCGACACACTCTTCTAATCTTGTCTCTAGCTTTTTCTTATTTTGATTCTCAAGCAAGGGAGAGTTAGGTTCCGAGAAAAGGTTGAGTAGTTCAATTGGCTTTTCTCTATTTTGACCTTAAGTTGGTAAGTTTTTACTCTCTTATAATTTTTAAGATTTTGAAACTTGATAATATTTTTATATAATTTTTGAGTTTGAGACTATAAATTTAAGGTTTTCAAAGCTAAGAAATTTCTACAGTGGAATCCTTATTTTAAGAGGAATTTTGCCTGCATTAGGTAAGTGATTCTTGCTCTTAAAATGTTTAGTATGTGTTCCTACATGATAGGTGATATCTTTAGTTGGTGATACATGTTGGCATGAAGAAATGAAGTTGTGTACATGAATTGCATACTTACATGACATAAATTGAGTAAAGAGCATGACAATGGATAAAATAGGCTATAATGATATTATAGTGGGAAATGCATGATAATTTGGTTGGAAATATGTTTTTTGTTGTTGGTACATGTTTTAACATGACCAAAAATGATTTATATGAAATAATCTGCATGAAATTTTTGGTTCGATGCTATGTTAGGGAAGGCCCATCAATTGGTTAGGTCAAACCGATCAACCGGTTCCTAGAACAGTTGAGTGATTGATCCAACCCATAGAATGGTACGCTTGCAGAGACTATGGTTTTGTTCTCCGCTTAAACCCATCGATTGGTTTGGTAAAACTAATCAACTAGTCTATGAACAGTCAATTGGTTTGCCCAAACTAATCAACCAATTTAAGGAAAACATGGTTTAGTTGAGTTAAACCGGTCGATTGGTCACCCCAAATTGATCGACTAGTTGGTGCAACTGATCGACTAGTTCACTTAATTTTCTTCTTTTAAGTTCGATTATGCTTTAGGATTATGATTGGTATTATACCACAACTATTAATGGGATAAAATAAAGATTTTATCATTGACTATTGACTTTATTAAATGATTAAAATGGATCATGAATTATGGTGTACTCAATGAGTAGAAAAAAGGACTAAATTGGCATTTCACTTACGATAAATGACACCAACTGAGAAAATAGTAATGAAGCTTATCTTGGGATGGGATTGAGTAAAATGATGGATATGAATAACATTGGCCAAGGATAAATGGTAAACCCACATGGTTGTAAAAAATGGAAAGGAAATGATTGGTATGGATTAACATGAAAGTGGCTTGCTTGCTTTGTATGGGCCTTGTATGATCACCCATCCTTATGATTAAAACACTAATCATGTAAAGTGAAAGAAATTCGAGTTGAGTATGAGTTTGGGTTACCTAATCCTTGATTAGCTATAGGGGGTTAGTCTACCTTCAGGCATTTTTGGTGCCTTCAGGCTTTGCCTTTTGGGGGGGATCTTGAGAGGTCCTAGTGCCTTACCTACTCTAGACACTAATGATGTATTAGGGGTTATCGATACTAAAAGTTACCTAGGTGGTTAGCTTTGGCTTGGACTTATGCCCATATTGGTTGGCTTCAGCCTATACTTATGTCCATTGTGGTGATTGACTTTGGCCTAGACTTATATCCACTTGGTGATTGGCTTTTACCTGGACTTTATGTCCCTTTTTTAGATAGGCTTACATGGTATGTAAGACCATGGGGTGGTGCATAATCCATCGCTCAAGGATAATAAAATATGGTTGGTAAATACTGGTTGATAATTATGAATAGTGATCAAATGAATGGTTGATAATTGGCTATGAAATGGAAGTTATGATATGGTTGGCCAAATGGTTAAAGTTGGTTTATACACTTGAATAACTGGTTATGGAATGGAATATTAATTGAGATGATTGGCTTATATCTTACATGGATAAATGGATGGAATGTCTTAATGGAATTGGATAATAGAAATAATCCTAGGGGTTGTTAGATTATTATCTACTAATGCTCATGCAGGTGGTTATGTGAGAGTGCTATGATTTCCTAAGCATGATGTTTTTATTACGATAATATTGTATATTATAGCATGTGTTATGTACTCTTACTTATATATATATAGTCCTACCATAATGCATGTTGTACATTATGTTCATAAATGATAAATTAGAAAACTTGTGTATATTGAGGAAGAAACTTGGCTTATTTAGTACATAGCGTACTAATGAGCCTGTTTGCTCCATCACCTACTCATTCCCACGAGTAGAGGACCATGTCCAAGTTTTGGGGATGGCTAGTAAAGGGCCTACCTTAATTGGGTTAGGATTTGTGAGCAATGACATCTGAAAGGTTTTGATGGGGTCCACGAAGGACCATGGTCTTTAACTTGGGTATCATGCCCCAACCTATGTTTTGTAATCCATACTCATTAGTATGTACTTTGTAATGATTTGATTAGAACCCGTTTGGGCCATCTGATGTAAACACTTTTGGCATTGTTTTAATTAAATTGTTATTTGCACACTCTTTTAATTTAAGCGTTTGAATGGCTTAGCCTAGTATCTGATATGGGTTAGGCGGCAGACGTTTATAATATATCATGTGCGACATTAAAACCTTATTTTTCTAAGTGTTTTTTGCTTTCGCAACATGTTTTAATGAATTTTTTTGGATAGTGAAAAATGGATCTGTTACAATCTCCGTGGAACTTCTAGTTTGATACATTGTCTTGGAAGTGATGAGTCAGTCAATAAGGGATATATTGATTCAAATATGGTTGGGGATGTTGATTTGAAGAAATCTACTTCCGGTTATTTGATCACTTTTGTAGGGGGAGTAATGTCATGGTAGTCTAGACTTCAGAAATGTGTAGCTTTGTCATCTACCAAAGCAGAGTTCATTGCTATGACTAAAGCTAGCAAGGAGTTGCTATGTATATAGAAAGTTCTTCGAGTGATTTTTTTTTCCAGTAAAGATTTGTGCTCCTTTGTGACAACTAAAACACTATACATATTGGTAAGAATCCTACCTTTCATTCTATATCAAACCACATTGATACCCGATATCCTGAGATATGTGATATTTTAGATGCTAAGTTTCTAGAGGTTGAGAAGGTACACACTGATGATAATGGGGCCGATATGTTGAGAAAAGCCTTACCAAGATGGAAGTTTGAGGTTTGTTGTATGATTGTCGGGATGACGATCACCTCCACATAGTCGGGAAGGGGAGAAATTGTTGGGTCATTTAGACTTCCTCCTATGTAGTAAAGCCTATTTTTTAACTAATGTTATTTTTTTTTATCATTTTTATTAATGAAATAACTTTGGGAAGGCTAAAAGCCAGATAGAAGTTTGATGTGGAAGGTGAGTAATAGTGAGAAAAATTGGAATTTGAATCCCAAGAAGCACAAAAATTCTGCCATTATTATCTTGAGCATATGTTTGATCAATTCATAGATCCGAAGTTGTTCACCATTTGATCTTTCTAATTTTTTTATACAAGCTTTCTAGGATACCAATCTTAATTCTGGATGGCAGAGATTCGATTTATGACTCTCAATGTCAGATTTTCGTTGGAATTTTAGTGGGCGTTTTTGTTTAGGTAAGTTTCATATAGATTTTGGTTTTGTCTTCGATTGAGTGGTCTTTTGTGCTCAGTTTATCTGAAAATTAGTGAGGTTTTTGTTGACATATTTTTGTTGATTACTGTAAAAGGGCTTGATTTTTTTGGTTTGTATATTAACCTTTTAATGTGTTAACAATATATATAATTTAGGATTTGCAGAGTCTTTTCTTTAGGTATTGTAAATGTTATCTATTTGTGCTATTTTGTATTGATGTGTGTATTATCTAGTCAACACTTGAATACCGGACTTTATATCTTAGATTTCTTATAGTGAAAGTTTCCTAAGTGGATCAAAGTGTCCCATGGTTATTTTCCTTTCGCATGTAAATTGCGTGTCATTGATTTGTTATTGTTTTTATATTTGTGGTTGGTGTTATTGACCCATTATCCCTTGCCTCATTAGTGTTTTTCCTTCTACAAGTTGTGTTCTCATCTATAAGGGCCTCAATGCACTAAACTTTCTCAACGTTAGAGCTCTTGATACTCCCCTTCAAGAAGTATCATTCATCTTCTTCAGTCTCTCATCAAATGTTGAAAAATAAAAATCTATACCTGGATTTTTCAAAAAAAAAATTATATTAGAGAAGATTTAGTTCTGGGGGCCTAGAAGAACTTCTTTGCTATATTTCTTTGGCTTGGTTTCTCTCTCTGACAAGCTCAAGAATTGAAAGCTTAACTTGGTTGAGTATCAAATATGATTGTGCTTTCCTTTTGATCGTCCATACACAGACTTGGGTTGAAGTTCTCAGGTCTCTCAATTTTGGGCTTAGATGTGAACACTCAAGACTTGAAGTTTGAAATAACACGCTCCTAGCATGGTTACAAAAGTTGGTGATTTTTACGCATGGAGGAGGTGATCATGTTTGATTGAGTTTCTACTTCTTGGTAGGAAGCTAAGTTGTTCTTTTTGCTGGGCTATTTTTGCTCTATTTATTTGGTTGTGATTTACTCCCCTTTGTTTCTTTCTTTTTTGTTTATTCTTATATTTCAAAAAATGGTGGTGTACTTGAAATGGATCTTGATGTCCCATTTTTTTTGTGGCATGGGACGTGCCCCACCTCATGTTTCCCATCACCAGAATGTTTGGAGTCAGAAATGTTTCTTAAAAAAAACTTAGTTTTAAAGAGAGAGGATAATTATGGAGGAATAACGTTTTAAATCCAATGTCTTTTAGATAGTGGTTTTAGGGGTTTTTCATCCCTTTCTTACTTTTATTAGATTGAGTCTAGCTTTTTTGACTACATATAATAATGTCTAGACAAAATAATGAAAAATTTTATTAACGTTATTGAAAAAGCATTTCAAATAAACAACAAAAATTATTTCTAGATGATTTCTATGGCCATCATAACTCTAAGAAAAGAATATGGTTTTTCAAACATTTCCTTCATCGATACCAAGCTATTCAAATATAATTCTATAAATTCATTCAAAAATGAAAAATTCCAAATTTTGTTCTTTTCTTCATTTGAAATTTATGCAAAATAAAATAATATTGAATTTTCTTTTAAAAAAATCAATCCAGTAACCACTCGATACAAAACTAAAACATGGCAGACTGATAAAGGTATTATTGAATCTGACCATCTCTCTCTATTAAATATTAAGATAAGCTCAAGGGAGAACTCACTTAAGTTAAAACCCCTATGCATGCCTAAAGAGAAGAATATAATGTTAAGAATATCCTTTTTTAAAATAATTTTAGTAATATTCATCTTAATAAAACTAGTTCCCAACTCTCAAAACTTGATAAATAAATTCTGAAAACCATTCTCTTGTCCTTCCAAGTTACTTCTTCACCCCAAATCCATGAAAATAAGAAATTACACATTTTAAAGCCATTATAGGTCTCGAAGTCTAGACAAAAGAAAATCTAAACTGGAAGAACTAAATTCCTCCAAGCAATTGGATCTCAACTTAATAATTTTTCTTCCTCTTCATCGAACTAGACTAGATTCTTGACACCCTTGGACAAAACTCCCAATTAAATAATTTTGGTTCCTCATCCTCACCCCATCAAACAAAATATGAGCTTAATGAATAACACAGACCCCCTCACTGCCTTTGGAGAAATATGTGACCTTCTTCATCTTAGGCTATTATCCTGAAGAACACAACCCCTGATCTTAGCCTTGAAACCAGACCTAAAAAAATTATTCAACCAAATTATAAAGCTTCGTCCCTTTATAAATGGAATATTGATGGAATGTATGAATATAATATTCTAAACCTTCTCCAACAAATGAGTCTGGCTGCAAATGCCTACAAAACCCAAATTGTTACTTCAGATAAAGCCATAGCAAAACTCCTCATTGCAGAATTGTCAGGGTAATTGAAAGGTTGGCGGGATTTCCATCTCACCCCAATGAGAAAAAAGTATATCTTTGAGGCTATAAAAATGGATGAAGAATTCACCATCATTTTGGAAAATGATGGCGTCTGTCCTGATGTTGTTACCTCCCTTATTATGCAATTTCTCTTCACTTTGAGGGTGACCCTTCACACCTCAAAGTTAAAAACACTAAACTTCTTTCAAACCTCCACAGTAAAAAAATCAATGATTTCCAATGGTACCAAAACACTTTCCGAACTCGAGTCATGTTATGTGATTATCCAAAACTAAATTTTGTAATGGCTCCTGCAAACTAGGATGTCACTCAAAACATAACTCCAATAAATCTCCAAAGAAACAAATACCTTTGTAAAACCCCCAAATTTCACTCCTGAATTTTTTTTTGAAAGAATAAAGCGGTAGCTAGGAGAGAATTTGAGAAATGTTACCGCCACATCTAACACAAGATAAATGTCAACCATCTATCTCATGTTAGATGCAAGGCTAAAACCTGTCAACAATTAAATCCGAATTTTAAAAGCATAACAGCTTACGAGAAATTAAAAGTCAGTTACAATACCCTTGAAATTTCAGATACAACACTTGTAACTTCCAAATAGAAATACAGTTAAACAAGATAAAACCCGAGGGATCAAATTCCGGATGGCCTACTAACTCAAATCAAGCTTCCACCCCAACACAGTATCCGATCTTAAACCTACACAAGAGGTCTACTCCCCACCATCGGTGGATCATCACAGGACCCATTCAACCAATGTAGTATCAGTACAGGTCCAATACTGAGTAAGTCTCACTACCCTATCTTATGGGATAGACGCAAACTATAACATCAAGTACATATTAAATTATGATACACTACGTTGATATAATATCATACATACTCATAATCCACAACATGAATCTTGCCATACACCTATAGTAACATATGAAACATGTGTAACATCCCATTTAAACAAATAAGCATGGTATAATCGAAATATAAAGTGACTCACGTGCCTCAAGTAAGAATAATCCATATTATTAAAACTCAATACGTGGCATACTCACGTAAGCAGCATGTAGTAATACAGATAATAAAAGCCGATCATGGTCCATTTAGACTTATTTCCTTTGAATCTTTGTTATAAGTAGTCATTTCACACCACTGTCTTTATTAATCCACGTGAGTGCGGGAACCTCACTATTATAGCCGGTGGACTGGAATACATAAACTCAGGGCAGAACGCTCCTGACCACTATTATTTGCCGGTGGACCGATCTCCAGGGCAGAACGCTCCTGGCCACTATTATTTGCCGGTGGACTGGTCTGGCTCCGACTCACATGGTGTTTCACTGTAAGTGCTTGTAACTTATTCTTTATTCTCATTAATAATATATTCATTCCACACATATTATTTAATAGTCCATGTGAGTGCGGGTACCCCACTATTATAGCCGGTGGACCGGAAAGTATACACTCAAGGAAGAATGCTCCTGACCACTATTATTTGCCAGTGGACCGGTCTCCAGGGCAGAACGCTCTTGGCCACTATTATTTGCCGGTGGACCGGTCTGGCCCCGACTCACATGGTGTTCCACTGTAAGTATTTAGTATCTTTCCCATGTCTTAACGATTTTACATTCGGTTTGCTGAGCACGGAAACCCCTACTATTATAGCCGTTGGACCGGAAATATATACAGAGCAAAACGCTCCTGACCACTATTATTTGTCGGTGGCATGGTCTCTAGAGCACCCCGGCTCTTGGCCACTATTATTCGCCGGTGGACCGGTTTGGGCTCGGCTCAACATCTTCCTCTTTAAGTGATTAGTATCTTAATGTATCTTATTTGAAAGTGTTTTACCCTTGACATGCATGACTAACTATATCCACACTTATCCTCCCAGGAGGGCCCGTCCCATATCTTGGAACTCGTGCACCCCTTATCACACCTCGATATCAATTTTCCTCTATATTTACACATAATAAAAACCACTCTTAAGGGTGTGGGTTAAGGCCCAACACCTCGTGACATTAGACTCCACCCGCTATTAGCCTCTAGGGTTTTCCCTTGGAAACCCTAGTTGGACCTATGTGGCCCAAATTTCTCTCACATACACTAACATTCCTCCATTTATCACCCCACACCTCATCTCATTTAGATCCAATCCCAAATCATATCGCTTTACCCATCGATTCCACGTGTGACCCTAAAACCCAAGTTGGCCACTTCAATCCTAGTACCTTTCTTCTCCCACAAGTAACCTCTCCTTTTCACTCAATATTTCTTCTCTCCCAAAACACCCATAATCATTCCTTATAACATAAACTCTCACTCTCAACCCGCACCTCACTCACCCTTAATCATTTTTACTTCCGCCTTTTCCAGATTACTAATTCTTTCCAAAACCCTAATCGGGTTCCTTATGCTCCCTTCTAGCAACTCACTTCCCACCTATTTCTTTTTGTCCTTTCATCTCCGTGTCCTAATAATATTCACCCTAGCATGCATGTCCTAGAGGGTTACATCATGTTACAGCACATCATAATCACCACATATGGGTATCACATTCATATCATAAGAAAAACACATACCACATACCTTAACTCCAAGCTACGCTACGCATAAAACACGTTAAGGTCAAACATGTGATGCACAACAGGACATGATATGTATATACGAAGCATCCAAGGCAAGTAGATCACATATCACACAAGAGGCCTTAGCTAGACCCTTACGAAACACCTATAAGTGGAGGTAAGTAGAGACTTACCTCCATCCGAAGCTAGCTAAGCGAGATAAGAGGGGGAGAGAAGATTACTAGCTCGAGGATCCACAATAAAGCTTTCCTAGATCCGATAGAAATCAAAAACTAAATTAGAAACTATCATATCGATCAATAATTCACATATTCTAATTAAATAAACACAAACGACACAAAGGATCTTTCTTAGAAAACGTATCCAAAGCTTAGAACTTAAAAGCATAGCTCTATCAAGATTTAAGATTAAATATAAATCAAAACAGATTAATACAAATACACTTAGGATATTTCAAATTAATTTGGAAAGCCCAAGAAGGATAATCGATTATACGTTATTTTATCGAAAATAACCTATTCATTAGGTTTTATAACTAAATAGGTAACCCAACCATTTATATAGAACCGAATCCAAACCGATTAGGTTAAAACATAATTTAAATGATTTAAAACCCAAAGATAGAATTTGATTAGATAAAATACACATAGCAAAATCAATTTGATAAAATTATCCCCGAAGATTAGGGTTTTTAATACTTAAACCACGAATCGGCCAAATCACTTTGATTACCTCAAATTGATAGTTTTAAAACACAATTAAACGAATTTTAGATAAATCTAGACTATCAATTTCAACAAAACAATCTTTCGATTAATCAATTTCAGATGATCAATATTTAAAATTAGAGTTTTAAAGCTCACGACATAAACTCAGGTAATTCAAATCAATTAGTTCTAATTAAAGGTATTAGAATACAATTAGGATCATTTCAACTACTTTTATAAATTTAATTTTAGCAAAAAAAACTATACAAATAACCAATCTCATAATCTCACTTGAAATCTAGGGTTATAGGCCCGAAAATGCAATTCGGTAAAATTCTATAAATTTAATCAAATTGAAGGTTTAGAAATGTAATTAAAAACATTTTATGACATATCAAATAATTAATTACTCAAAACCAATAGAAGAATTATGCAATTTAGCACAATTAGGGTTTTTGAGCCCGGAACGCAAATCCGATTAATTCTTGCCAAAACATATCAATTGATGGTTCGGAAATGTAATTAAACATACTCTAATGTAATTTATATAGTCAATTGAATAAAATAACCCGGTTGCACAATTTAATTTGGACGCGCAAGAGTTTTGACCTAAAAATCCAATTCCGATTAATTAAGCGCAATTTTCCCAAATCAACACTTCCAATATAAAACTAAATACATTTTAAACGATATTATAACATCAATTGAGTAAAACGACTCAATTACGCAACCCAATTTCATTACACTCGAATTTTGACCTAGGAATCAAATTCTGATAAAACCTGCATAAATTTCTCAAATTGACGGTTCCAAAATAAAATTGAATACATTTTAAAACATTTTGTATAATCAATCTATCAAAAATAGCTAAATCGGACGAATCCGAAAAATTTGGGCATAACGTGGCCAAAAACCCAAAATTTCCAAAATCTCAACATAACCATACAATTAACCCATCCAAATCATTCTTACAGCACATATATACTTAATCAAACAATTAATTTAGCTTATCACAAGCTAAATCACATTCAATTAATCAAATCTAAATTAGGGTTTTTCAGAAAATTATACCCAATGAAAATTAATGAATTGGGACAAGGGAAGACCGGAGAAGCTTCATCGGAGGACGGAGACGGCTCGCCGGTGGTCAGTGAGGCTCGCCGGAGCTGGACGGTTGCTGCACAGCCTGCGCGGGTGCTGCTGCTATGCGCGACTGCTGGGCGTGGCTGCTTCGGTCAGTGCTGTCGAGCTGGCGTCTGCATGGCGTCGCCAACGGTGGTCGGTCGTGGCCAACGAAGGAGGAGGGAGGAGCTGGGGAGAAGAAGAGAGGTGGCTAGGGCTTCAGGACAGGGGCAAGGCGCACGGGCCAGGGGGTCGGGGGCTCTTGGAGAAAAGAAGAGAAGAGAAAGGAATAAAGGAAAAGGGAAAAGGAAGAGAGGGGGGTCGGGGCACCGACAGTGGTGTTTTTTTTGCACATATAAAATAAAATACTGAATACTAAAAATATTATTGGAAGATTTTATCTAAATTTATTAAATGAAAATTATTTCGTAAGTTTCCGAAAGTTTAAAATAAATAAAAGAACTATAAAAAAAATTTCGAAAACATTTTTTTGAAGAATTTAACAACGAACGTAAAAATTTATATGATTTACGAAAGTATGTTATAAGACCTCGAAAAATTATTTAAAAGTATGTAACAAAATATTTAAGTCAAATTCGAATAACCGAGACTAATTTAAATAATATCCGAAATCAGTTTTCCATAAATCAAAAAGCATGAAACAGAAGAAAATTAATTTCGGAAAGAAATTCTTAAATAAATCTTTTAAATTTAAAATTTCCCAAAAATATTAACGATTTTCGAAAACGAATAAATTTAGAGTCGGAAATATTTTCTACTGATAAAATCATTAAAATAAATTTAACTATTTAAACAGAAATTCTATAACTTAAATAATATATTTCGTTAATGAAATATAACTTCAAAACAAAGCTGTAATCACACGACGAAGTTATAATCAAAAACGAATTTAAAATATTAAAAATCAAAATACGAGAAAGAACGGGAATATATATTTTTAACCGAGACTCGAACTCATAAGAATATAATAAAATCATTGTCGTTAACAAATTTATCTAGAATGGTTCGCAACGACAACGATTAATTAAATTCAAATATGAATTCGAAATCGTCGATAAATTCATAAAACAAATCAAAATTAAAATAATTAAATATTTACATCAAATTACGTTAATCAAATCATTAAACTTAATAATTTGTATTTTAAAAATACGGGGTATTACAACCTTCTCCACAACAACTACCATAGTATAAGAAACCTATACCTGAAAAAAACAACTTCAAACCTCTTTCCAACAACCTCCAAATAGATATGTTACATTTTAAAAATGTGGAAGAAAATGCCACATTTCAAAATATTTTCTCTTGAAAAAAAAAATTCATGAACTAAATCTTAATAAGGAACCATTAGATAAAATCCAAAACCTTCTTATTGAATATTCTGAAAATGATTCTCAAGAAGATGATATTTTTGAATTTGGTCTCTAGATTAATGAAATTGAAATTGCCTCACCATCTTCCACTTCTTCCTCTAAACATGAGGATGAAGAATACTCAAATCAAATAAATGTCCTTAAAACTCATGCTTGAAGTCATCCAACATATTTATAATCCCCTTAAACAAAAAGAATACCTTAAGAGACTTTGAGAATCTCTTGAGAATGATGAAATCACTCCTCCCTTGCCCATACTTTGAAAGAAACCAAAGAATACTTATGACCTAACCTCAATCGTCAAAGGACAACAAAAATCTAAACATTATATTCCTACAACTTTTTAGTTGCAATAATAAATCAAAGGAGTAAAAAATGATTTAAAATAACTCCAACAATACATAAAAATGGAACAACAATATTATCCAACTCCTTCTTTCCAAATCTATGGAAAACTCTCATCTGGTCCTTAGTGAAGAGCATGATGACATTGTATAAAAATATTTCCAAAACCTCCTTACCCCCATATATTTTCTAAATGTTTGAAAAGAAATTACCTTTAGAAAATATATTATAAACATTACTCTCAAAATTTCCGATGAATTCTAAATCAATACCATAACCCTTTTTGATACAAGTGATGACCTAAGTTAAATCAAAACGATTCCTTCTTCCTATCAGAAAAAGACAATCTATAGCAAATAGTTCCTCACTTAAAATTAGTAATAAATGTGAAACAATTTTTATCTGCAACAATTTCCAAATTAAATAAAACTGTGTTATAACACATGATATTGGCCATATCATAATTTAGGTAATTATTTTATAAATCTTATCACCCCTTACTAGGTAAACCACAATGGTATTACATTTAAAACAAAATGAGAAAAAAATTCACCATCTTTCTCAAAATCCCCAAAACTTGAAACCTTAATCTTCTTAAGGCTAACTCTATTTTTCATAACCAACACAATATTTTTATTCAAAGCAAGCAAACATACCTTAGATTTCTAAAACAAGGAGTTTCTCTTTCAAAAATTCAAAACCAATTAGAATCCAACACTATCAAAAGCAAAATAACTAACAGTAACACCCCCAAAAATCTCTACTAAAAAATATCATTTTAAGTAGAAGCGTATTATGAAATAGCTGGGTGTTACCGCCGTAATTGATATAAGTTTGGCTTACCATACCATCTTACATTAATCACAAGGCAAAATAATAAGAAAGTAACACATGATAAATATAAATTGAGGGAACCTTCATAAACATTAGATAAAATTTTGGAGGTTTAATTCGAGTACAATAATCCAAAATACAAAAAGATACCATGGATCTAAGAGTCCACAAAAGTATCCAATAAGAATAACATCCGAATAACATGACTCTATGCCTTAAACCCTAATACCAAAATCACTCCTCCACATATAAATCATCAAAGGCTGCAAACTTGTGCACTAGGTCAACCTCAACCTACATAAAGACATCTAGGTCATTTACTTGTGGGAATGAGCAACTCCTATAAAACGGATGATCGGTACGCTATGTACTGAGTAAGGTAATGGTACAATCGAAGCAGGATTACAAATAATACACAAGTTCACATCATAGAGTAAGCATACGTGCGATAATATTAATAGTGCCAAGTAGATATAAATTTCAAGTCTCGTTATATAAATATATCATATTTCAATCTTTTATTTACATTGAGTTTAGGAACCGCACTATTCTTAAACAGGTGAAGCAATATGAAACACCTCTCATGTGCAACACATCTGAGCCACTATTATTATCTGGTGGAATGAACTTAACACCTCTTAGAGTAAAAATGATCACGAGCCACTATTCTTAAATTGATGGAATGGTTTGAAGAACCTCTCAGGGAAAACACACCCGAGTCACTATTATTATTCGGTAGAACAGATTCAATACCTCGGTCCTGACTCACGTAGTCTTTCACTTTAAATGATTAGTATATTTTCTATTAATGTATTATCTCTTTATTGTATATTTATTCATGTTGAGTATGGG
Organism: Tamarix chinensis; assembly: GCA_030549775.1. Lineage (NCBI taxonomy): Eukaryota > Viridiplantae > Streptophyta > Magnoliopsida > Caryophyllales > Tamaricaceae > Tamarix > Tamarix chinensis. The sequence continues at coordinate 105,576,304 of CM060171.1, read as the reverse complement.
GCCTCACTATTCTTAATCTAATAGAACGAATTGATGCACCTCTCAAGAATAATATATCTGAGCTACTATCATTATTTGGTGGAATGGATTCATATAAACATCTCAACCCAACTCATGTGATCTTTCACTTTAAATGATTAGTATCTTATTAGAGTTGATTGTATATTCAATATTTTCATGTGAGACTTATGTAGATATGCAAGACATATAGTTGAATGATATAATCACGACCACATAATTATTCTCAAATGACCATAATACCTTTAGGTAGTTAAAAATTCTCATATTCTCCTAAGGCTTTATAAATCTAAATACCAATACATATAAATCTCCAATATCCATTTTGAATATAAATCCTCAATTATTTACATAGATACCATATCCAACATCATTCCTTAAATACATACTTCCAAATTTTGTTACTATCAAGATATCATATCATAAATACATTATTCATATAACATGTCCAATAAAAAAACACATGCATATACATATAAAATCCTAGCTATGACATGTATCCTTACCAACAAAGACACTAGGCTCTTTGCACGTAAATCCTAAACCTCCTCTTCCGATATCACCTATAAAAACAAGATAATACATTATTAGGCTCAAAGATTATAATCAAGGAAAATTTTAATGTACATAAGGGTAAAAATGGAAATAGCTAGAGTAAAAGGGAATCTTGAGTTGTGTGAAAGTGTGATGGAAGATATGTTAGTGCTATGGTAAAATTTTGGTGGTGTTTGGGTGTTAAAAAGGGAGTGCACAATCAAAAAGATAGGGTTGCACAAGCGTGCGACAGGTAGTGCATGCTCAGGCTAAGAATTGGGAACCTACATGGGCAGGCTGTGTGAAGTGGCATGGGCATGCTCATACAATGCATGCATAGGTAATAAAAAATAGGGATGCATAGGCATGCCGAGGTAGTGCGCGAGTCATGTGAGTATGCACGGATGAACCATGTTGATATACACAGGCATGTGATAAGATAAAATAGAGGTGCACGACTATGCAAGAGACCACGTGCCTCACAAGAACGTGATAAACGTGAGAAAAGAAGAGGGAAAAATAAAGACGGTGGACCGCAATGTTCGATGACGAAGAGGGGGAGTGATGGGGTGGTCATGGTAGTTGACGCACCAAGCTTTAGGTAGCGCTTGGTGGATGTGGGAAGAAGAAGCAGGAGGAGATTTCTCAACTGAATTTGGAAACAAATGAGGTAAAACAAATGAGGGAGGAAGAGAGATGAGTAGTGTATATATGTGTGTATGGTAGCGGCATGCTAAATGGGAAGATGTAGAGGATGATGGCAGCAGCAGTAGTGGGGTCACAAGAGAGTGACAAGGGCACGGGGTAGTGGAGAAAAATTCAACGAAAGAGATGGAAGATGATGGTTGAGAGTAATGGTGGTGTTTTACAGGAGATGAAAAATCTCTCGCACCACAATAACGATGTAAGAAGGAGACAGGAAAAGGAAAAAGGAGAAAGAAAAGAAAAAGGAAAAAGTTTTAGTTTAGGATTTAGATTAAATTTTGATTAGCTAAAATGGTTAGGATTAGTGATATAAATCTACCTAAATTAAGGCCGGGTTACAAAATATAATTTATTCAGGTCAAAGATTTGGACTAGGTTAAGATTTTGGGATTAAAAACTTTGGGTAAGGCTAAAATAAATTTTTATTGAGATTAGGATTAGATTAAGTTAATAATTACATGAGATTAATTTTAGCAAAAATTTGGAGTATTACACTAGTATTCAATAATTAATTGAACAAGAGGTATGATCAGACCTTCCAAATGTTTTTTTTTGATCCACAAAATAACATGTCATTGAACTTCCTTGTGAAGATTATTTCCTTTAAAAAAATATCTTGATTAAAGTTAGACCAATTCAAATGAATGTTGAATTAGAAAATCACTATCAATCTGAGATTGCAAATCTTGAAGATAAACATCTTATCTCTAAATCTTACTCTCCATGGTTTTGTGATGCATTTTATGTTAAAAAACAATATGAAATAGAACAAGGTATTACAACTTAACACAACTCTCCATGGTCCCAAGCTTATTATAAACTACAAACCACTTAACACAACTCTCAAATGGATTTATTATCCTATTCCCAACAAACGTGATTTACTTCAAAGGCTTCATTTTGCCCTTATCTTTTCAAAATTCAACTTAAAGTATGGCTTATGGAAAATCCAAATCTCACCAAAAGATAGATATGAGACTGCTTTTAGTGTCCCTTTTGGATTATATCAATGGAATGTCATGCCTTTTGGATAAAAAATGCCCTCTATGAATTCTGACATTTTAAATCCTTACATAAACTTTTACATTGTTTACATTGATGATGTCATTATTTTCTCCAAAACTGTTGAACAACATTTCAAACACCTTATACATTTATTTCTTTCATCAAAAGAAATGGTCTTATACATCTTTATTCAAAACATGTATTAGGTTTCTGGTTCATTACCTATCATAAGGAACTATCACTTCAATCGAGAGATCTCTAACCTTTGCTTCAAAATATCCTCATAGTATTTTAGACAAAAAAAAATAATTAAAAAGGTTTCGTAGTAGTCTTAACTACATCTTAGGTTTCTATCCAAATGTTAACCATTTGCCAAATCCCTCCATGATTGATTAAAGAAAAATATTGTTCCTTGGTCTCAAGAACACACAAAGATTGTCAAGAACATATAATTCCTAGTCCAAAACATTCCATGTCTTCATCTCATATATGCAAAATCCCTAAGATTGTTGAAATGGATGCCTTTGATATTGGTTATGGAGGTATTATCAAACAAGTCGAAAACTAGCGGGAACATATAATTCAGTTCACTTTAGCCCATCAGAATGACACTAAAAATAATTATTCAACCATCAAAAAAGAAATCTTCTCTAGTCTTATTTACATCCAAAAATTCAAGTCCAACCTCCTAAATCAAAGGTTCCTTCTTAGGATTGATTGCAAATCGGCCAAAGAAGTTCTACAAAAAGACATAAAAAATATTACCTCAAAACAACTATTTTTAAGATGGTAGGTCATCTTATAACCTTTTGAGTATGATACAGAATTTATCAAAAGAGATTAAAACTCTATCCCTAATTACCTGGCCAAAGAATTTCTTTAGGAAAAAAACTTAACATGCCTCCAAAAAAGAAAGGCAAACAACTTGCCTCTGCAAAACCCCCTACACAAACTCTTATAAAATCATGGTATGAAGATGCCATTTAAGATGAAGAAATAGCCTCATCATAAAAAATAATATTGCATACTAACAAAAGGAAGTTCAAAACTAGGTTTAATCTTTTACAAAGTATCCTAAATCCCTCACGACACTTCAAAAAGCCATCTCAAAAAACCCCCATTCTCAAATTTTGATTTCAAAATATTCTTCTTGAAATCTTTCTATTTTACCAAATCCTTCTTCAAAACAAGTTTTTTCAAAATAAAAATGTTTTCCAAAAGTCTTCTAAATATTTTCAAAAACCCATTTTCAAATTATTACAAATGTTGAGGATGGTTATTTTCATCCCAACCGTCTTCTCACTTTACAAAAACTCATTTCTGATTGGTTTTATAAACCATGGGGTTTGTATAAACCCCATCCATATTATATGGCGGTTCTAGAAAATACTGGTTTAACCTCCTTAAAAAAATTCTTACACAATGATACTCCAAATTAACCAGCTTATTCAACCTTCAAAATATATAAAATTATCCATCCTTTAGATTGGGGTAGAGCCCTTGTAATCCTTAGATGTCTCCCTTATTCTTACGAAAATGTAGATACCTTGCCATTATTTTTCAATTACTGGGATTACTATTAAGCTTGGTACAACACCTTTTTCTCCCAAAATAACTAAAGAAGCCATTCTTGGCTTTTCTTCTTAAAAAATTAACAACCCTTGATCTACCTATTTATTTCTTAAGATGGTGGAAAGATTTTGGCCCTATACCTGATATATTACCTCCATAGGTAAAGGAAGCCCTGGAGTCTTTCAAACCCCCTTTTTGTCCAAGACCAAAAGATAAACAATTCCCACATTTATTCCATTTCTATTCAAAATTCTTCTATTTATGGGTTTTCTCCAATGAATTAGAACATCAAACCATTAAAGGTATTTCTACCATTGTTAGATGATTCAAAGTCAAATGTTAGACTAAGTTCCAAGCCTTCGAAAAAAGCTCCAAGAAATATATGGAAACCTAGGGAAAAATACAAAACCTGATAATTCTAATCTCTAAAGTTCCCCTTCAAATGAATTCATCCCAAACCCAATTTTTGGCACAAAAATCTCATACGACTGCATAACTTACTGTAGCCAAAACATAGGAATAATATTTCTCCATTCTCAGCTAAATTTTATCCTCTCAGACTAAAACGTCTTCCTCCTCCTCATCATCTTCTTCATAAATCCTTATTAATTATGACAATGAAAATGACTATTAAAGCATTCACCCTTATGTATTGTTACAAATAGGTCCTCTATCATAACAAAATAAAGAACAAAATAACCTATCAAAAAGAATAAAGTAATTATTGTAGTAATGGTAACTATAGCAATAGAAAGTAAAAGAAAAAAATATTGAGCATCTTTGACTTTCAAGATAAAAGGACATACTTCCAATTTTTTCCTACACAAACACAACTTTCGATGAAAAATCAATTGACAAACTTTTGACATATTCCATCTCTTTCTCATATTTGTTGAAAAATAAATGATGATGACCACAAGAAGTGAAGTCTCCAAATTATTAATAGAAGGCTCAAGGATCATTGTTAGGCATAAGATTTTCTTCGAAAATATTTCATTTCTCTCAAATATTGTAACTTATCCCTCTATTAAATGTTGTAATCTTCTCAAATATTGTAATCTCCCTCATATATTTTAGATTTCATGTGTTGAGAGACATTTATACTTACAAAAAATCTTGTAATATTCACACACACACACACACACACACAATTCTCTTTTATCATCAACCCCTTTCCAATCTTCTTCATTTTCTATCTTCACCAACATCTTTCTGTGTATTAATAAGGTTCACTTAGATCTTGGTGTCACTAGTGTGTGTGTAATGCCCCCATTTTTCACTATCAAAAATTTTGTTTGAAAGTATTACGAAAGCGGAAATACAAAACCATCCCATGAAAAATGAGGTGCTATCGTCGTATCTAAAAAAAGATGGATGCCTCATTGCATATCTCGCACTAGAAACAAGAATAATTATCTAACCAATCAAAACACAAGAAAAACTGGAGTGCCCAAGATAAGAAAATTCTTGTTTGCAACCTAGGGCTACATAGGCCTAAATGCATATATGATACGTACAAGAAAGACAAATTACCTAACTAAAGCAAATCAATTTCATTGAGAGTATGCTATGGTCACTCAAGGACCACATGAAAGTCTCCAAGAAAAACCTATGCTCGACAACCCAAGATTTCTGAGAGGAGGATAGACCACTCAATGGTCATCCTTAGAAAATCTGCAACCAACCTCTTGCTTGTGGGATTGAGTAGGGGATTGCAATAACAACCCCATTAGTATACATATTGAGTAAACCAATCTAACACCTTCATGTAGATCCTGATACAAGTAAGGTCCATATAACATACTCATCGCACAACTTACCAAAGAGTACATATGAATTTCCCATCATGTCATTCACGTTCAATCACATGGGTCATACAAGATATGAGTGGATCCTCTTAATCTTGTGTAGTTATAATCATATCAATATATCAGGGTATAAAACCTTTTAACATGCATACTATCTACTCATGGATCATGAAATACTCATAATATCCATTCCAATGGAGGTAGAGTACAATTTGTATGGTGATAAGAATGCAGGAATTCATGTGTAACTACTAACCATGGATGAATCATAAGAATAATAATATTAAGGCATGTAATAATTCATGGATCATTCTAGATTGCAGGCATGTACCATCTTAGACATTCCCTAGGGGCATTTGATTAATATCAAATTCCAAGTAGGTGAGCATAAAGCATACCATATATTCATAGCTTAAGGAAGAGGTAATTTCTCAAGTATTCATATTGCAAAGAGGATGCCATATTAAGTAACCATAATCATGTAACAAGACCTAACTGGTTACTTCCTCCTTAAATCTCATTTTGGCCATCATCTTACTCTAGATAAAATGGAATTTCTTTACCAAATCCTTATGCATTAAGTGAATATACACTTCATTTACCCCAAGTTCTTAAGCAAGGTGGGATTATTCCCCATAGTCTCTCAATACCATGGAAGCCATCAAAATAGTGGATAATAAGTCCTAGCTCATGTTAAGGAAACCTAGTGGAAATAATTTTGGGTTCCTACCAAAGTAACAATGGACCAAAGTCTTGGCTCATGCCAAGGAAAACTGGTACACATTAGTCTGGGTTACTACCAAAGTAACAATGGACCGAAGTCCATATCCTTCCTATGGTTACCAGACCCTTTAGTATTGATACCTCCTAGTACATCATCAATGTTTAGAGTAGTAAAGACACTGGGATCTATGAGGATCCCGGGATAAACTAGGATCCCATTTGAAGGAAAAAAGAGCCCAAAGGCAGACTAATCCCTAATAGCTAATCGAAGTTTGAATAATCTAGACCTTTCACAATGCTCATTCTACTTTAAGTAATTAGTGTCTTATTAGTTTAGGAAATTCAATCCACATAAAAGGCTCACAAAAATATCATACCATGCATACAAGCCTTTTTCATTCAACACACCCACATAGGGTTTTCACATCGACTAGTGTTCCCATTTAGGGTATCTTTAAGAGATTATTCCATTACACAATCCAGTATACCAAAGAGTGAAATTATCAAATAATAGTAATACCCATAATAATCCAAACCAACAAGTTTCCATTTATTCCTTTGTTCACAATTTCAACTCTAGCTCATGCCAAGATTAAGGTCATAGTTCATTATTCAATTGTAGACTTACCCATTTATTAAAGGATGTTACAATTATTTCCCTAAGGTCAAAATGAAGGTCCAATTATAGGTCAAATAGAGTAAAATCCTAACTTATAACTATTTATTAATTTATTTTCATTAGCTAGGTGAAAATAGCTTGTCATAGGTAAGGTAAACTTAAGCTATTCTATATGTTTGTATTATTTTCTTTTATCTATACTAAGTCATTTCACTTAAGGGGTTCTTATTTTAGGACCATGATATCAATCACTAGAAGTCTATCATCCATTATTTTAATCTAGTACTAAGCCTAATGAGAGTCTATTTTAGTTATTTGATCATCTATTCGTGTTATGTTGAAAAAGAAGGCCAAAGGCTACTCAAAGGTCAAGCATTAAATGATTCTTTTTATTAGCTTTAATCTTTTATTTAACTTCATTAATCTAAATAATTTCATAATTATCAGCCTACTAGGTCAATATCCAATCATAAGAAACTCAAACATTACATTTGGGAAGAGAAACATGCGAGACAAGGAAAATTGGTCGAGACCATTTGATCAGTTTCAAAACCAGTTAATGGGTCTTGCTGATTAGTCGAATGGTTTCATGGACTAATCGATTGGTCAGCACACTGCCAACCTCCCAGTGATGCTCAACTAGTCAATTGTTCTACCACATCAATTGATTGTTTTGAGAACCAGTCAACCGGTTTGGCCATATCGGTTGATGGGTCGAACCTGAGGTTAAGAATTCTGGATTTACAGACCAACCAGTCGATTGGTTGACCTAACCAGTCAAATATTCTAGGAACCAGTCAATCAATTTGGCCATAACAGCTAATGGGTCTAACTCAAGGCCACTTCTGGATTTGCAGACCAACCGGTCGGTTGATTGATCTGGGGCAAAAGCAACCCACAAAAACACCAGTTACACATGATTAAATTCCGTAACTTGTTCAATCAAATCCAAACATTAAATTCAGGTTATTTAAGGTACTTTATAGATAATAATCATGAATTTACATACAAAATACCAAAATTATTCTAGGAACCGTAGCAAGACATGATGACATATTTTGAACTTATTTTAGGAAATCATGCATTCACATTCTCTTCTGATTAGGCCATTATGCAGCAAGTACATCCCATATGTCACATATATTATTATCATTTAAACCACCTAGAATATAAAGAGGTTTCAAATCCAAAATTATAAACATGGTATCCAAGTATATAGACTTTTAAGCCAAGTATAATACTAACCCATTTGTTCACTCCATATTAACTAATGCACGCATACTTTCATTTTCATTTACTCAAAATACCATAGACTTATAGCATATATACTTCACTTAATCATACCATTTCTATAATAATATAGGAAGACAATGATTTACCTTAAAAGTTGAGCAACACCCAAGAGCACAACTCCCTAAAATATAAAATTAATTTTCCTACACTGATGTAACTTTCAAAAAGGACTTAATTAAACTCAGAGAAGACCTTCCTAAAATCGTGCAAGGAATATTTAATGAAATTATATACTTGGAAGTGGAATTCAGAGAAAACCCACCTTTCAAAAGGAAAACAGAGAGTATCTAAGGTGAAATTCAATCCTCACTCTTTTCCCCAATCTAACTCTATCTTGCTTAAAATCAAAACAAGAATGAGCTAGGAAGAGTATTAGAAGAGGTAGTGACAATCTAACGCAACCACGGGGAAGGGAAAATGGTAAAGCCAATGTGAAGAAAATAGGGCAGTTCGAAGGTTAGTGAAGAAAAGAGAAAATGAGGGCTTTGTGTCCGAATCATTGACGGTCCTGCTGAAAGGAGAAGGGTGAGAGAGTGTATAAATTAAAATTACTAAACCTCAATCTGAAGTGTTGGTTTTCAAAGTTTCAAAGTTGACATTTTCTATCTTGAGTTGATTTAGTGAAACTACAGGGTTCTAAGCAATGTGCCTCAAATATTTCGAGCATAAGAAGGGTATGATGATATTAATGGATAGGAATAGAATTTTAGAAAATCTACAGAGGTTGTAGATGCATAAAATTTGCTCAAGAATCTTATAGAAAAGAGAGACAATGAGCATGAAGAAGACAAATGATTCGAGGACATGAAATTGACTCCTCAAACATTCCTTCCTCATGAATTTTTTGAAAATAATCAAAATAGGCTAATTAGGTCTAGTATTTTCTTAAAATTGAAAACAACCCATTTAAAATGTATTTATGGAGTTTGAAGAACAACTAGGTCAGTCAAACCAGTGAACTGGTGCCCAAACCAATCAAGTGGTTAGATGGGTTTCAGACATTGAATTTTGATGAACAAACCAGTCAATTAGTACCTTAGACCAGTCAACTAGTTTCTTGATAAAACCAAATATTTTTCCTAATCAAACCAAGCTTATCCAATAACCATACCATTCTTAAACACACGTCTAAAGTAAGATCAAATGCACCTAGATCTCTATTAAACACTTAGATTATCACACATTAAGGACTCTAAAAGGTGAGGTATTACAATGTGTGTAAAATTACCATTTTCTTCCATCTTCATTTTCTAATTTTGTAAAGAATGATGTTTTCATGTTTTTTCTCATCCCTATGCAACAAAGGTATCCATTTTTATGTAGCAGTTGTTGGATTCATAGCTATTGGGGTTGGGATGGCATACTTTTTTATACAAGTTCCACTACTTTGATTAATTCAATCCATTTTTTGTCCAATCTTTTATGTCCTCTTACAGTCACCAAAGAGCTACTACAACCACCATGACAATAGGCTCTGTTTCTTTTTCTCGTGAACCAACTGTCATTCTCTTTTTATCCTACTATAAATCAATGAATATTAGTGATATATCCTAGGAAAACAATTATATAATTTTGAGTTTGTTCAAATGTTTTACTGTGTTAAAACTTAAATGGTACATTGAAAGATTTTATTGTTTACTATTTATATAAATGCAATTATTATTTAAATTATACATAATACTAGAATTAATAACAACCACAGTAGTATAAGTGATATCAATAATAGTTATTATTAAGGCCTATTGTTATTAATTATAATAATCAAACATTTAATATTTGTAATTAGTGTTATTTTTTATTTATAATAATATATAAATTTTCAAATAGTGATAATACAATTTGAAATGATAAAAAAATATTTAAAATAATTGAAATATGGATATATATTTTTTTTATAGAATTGAAGTTGGTTATGCAACCAACTTCAATAGAGTTGTAAAATTCTCTAGGATTTCAATAATCAATTTATCAAGTTTGGTTTGTAATATACATGTAATAGTATGAGGAAAAATTATTATGACATTAAAATCATAATTAAAATGATCTAAATTTTATTTCAAATCTAGTACTTGAGTCTAAAAAAATTCTATAGAATTCAAGTTGGTCATTCCACCAACTTTAACGAAATTGTAAAAAGTTTTAAGGATTCCCGATAATCAAATTATCAAGTTCGGTTTGTGATATATGTGTACAAATATTAGAAAAAATTATTATAACATTAAAATGATCACTAAATTTATCTAAATTTTATTTCAAATTAGGTACTTAAATTCCAAAAACTACTTTACAATTGAAGTTGATCACGTGACTAGCTTCAACGAAATTGTAAAAGTTCTATGGGTTTTTGATAATCAATCTATTAAGTTTGGTTTGTAGTATGGCTATAATAATATGAGAATAAATTATTATAACATTAAAATAATTATTAAATTATTTTACATTTTATCCCAAACCGGGTACTTGAGTTTGAGAAAATTCTCTATAATTCAAGCTGGTTGAGCAGCCGACTTCAATGGAGTTTGAATTTTTTTTAATATTATAATAATAAATCTATAAAATTAGGTTTTTATATACATGAATAATAGAAAATAGTTATTATAACATTAAAATAAACATTAAATTAATTTAAAATTTATCCCAAATTAGGTACTTGAATTCTAGATGATTCTCTAGAATTCAAATAAGTCGAGTGACCAATTCAAATGAAGTATTAAAAATTCTCTATGATGATTAATATCTCAATCTCGATTTGTACTATACATGAAAAATTATTACGAAAAACTATTATAACATTCAAATCATTATTTAATTGATCTAAATTTTATCCAAAATTAGGTACTTGAATTTTAGAATTTGTTTTAGAAATTGAAGTTGGTTGCACGACCAACTTCATTGAAATTCTAAAAATGTGGTATGACTATGATAATAAATCTCTCAAGTTCATATTTGTATTATGTGTGTAATAGTATTACAAAAAATTATTATAATCTCAAAATCATAATTAAATTGATCTAAATTTTATTCCAAACCAAGTACTTGAGTTTGAGAAAATTCTCTAGAGTTCAAGTTAGTTGCATGATCAACTTCAACGGACTTTAAAAAAATTTTCTAGGATTTTGATAATCAATCTATTAAGTTCGATGTGTCGTATACTTGTAATAATATTAGAAAATTATTATTAAATTGATATAAATTTTATCCTAAACTATGTACTTGAATTTTGAAATTATTGATCAATTTCATGGACTACTCACGCCAAATCAAATGTACATATGTAAGAAAATAAATGTAGATGAAGAAAATCGTAATTAACAAATATTTAAATTTAAATTTCAAAAGGGAAGCGTATTTAAGATAATAATACTTAAATGGAGTGAAAATTGGACACAACACATTGGAGAACAACTGGACAATCATTATTGAATGATGCTTATACTACTTTTGTTCTTATAATAAATTAACAAGGGTTGAATAGGAAATTCAAATAAAGGAATTATCGTTGTCGCTGATTGAATCCAACAAAGGGGTGTAAGAATGGTGCTAGATTCACTCCCTTTGAGACGATAATTACTAAGTTGTTGAAGCTTGGCAATTGAAGGTCCTAAATAGATAGCTCGAGATTCTAAGAAGATGTTGGAGATGACGATTTTTCGTACCTGAAGTTTGAATACCATGCTTTGGTGGCAGGAGATAATAATATTGAACAAGGAAGGAAGATTTTAGTGAATTACTGAATTGGTTAAGGTAGAAAAGATAAACCTCTAACCCTTGTATCACTTCCACCTACTATTAAAAATCTCTTTCAAGGCTTTCTTTCACCAGTAACAATGATAAAAGAGAGTAATAAACAATAATTGCTTAGGTGCCCACTGGAAATGTAAAACTAAATGATTTTTTTAACAAAAAGGGGGCATTTTAGGAAGATCAAGTCAAATATGGTGTTATGTAACATTTTCGAAGGGTGCTGACTAATGACTAACCCCATCCATTATTGTTAAGTTATTATATATATATATATTCTTTTTGTATTTTCTACTTTTCTCCTATACTTTATAACTATGGTATGGTTATTTTTCTATTTTGGTCTTTCAACCATGATTAACCTATTTATGTTGAATCGTTGGAATCAAGGTTAGTACCTCTAGTAACATAGGAGGTGTTGTAATCAAATAATATATGAGATGCGACATTGCTTCTAGTGAGTAAGGATTTTACCCAATTGATATCTCCTTCTTTTCTACCTTTTTTTTATCTAACTTAGTCATTGGTGGAGGAACTAAACATGATATTAGATCTCTACCACTAATTTATGTTTAGGCTCCAACTTACATTCATATCATAGTGATTGTCGAAGCTTATGTTAGCTACATTTGCAAATATGGGTGGTCAACACAATACAAATCCTATTTCATGCTTTGATCTCCAAAAACCTTTGTTCATTCATCCCGCATATAGACCAAATTCTCTAACTCCATTTACAAAACTTAAGGGGGGCTAGTTACAGGGAATGGAGGTGTTAGATGAATATTAATCTCATTGCTAAATGAAAGCTATGTTTCATCACTGGAATAGTTGTGAGGCTAGAAGATGTAATAGAAGTTGAAAAGTGGGATACTACAAGTAATATGGTAATCTCTTGGATAATGAGGTTTGTTTCTGATTTAATCTCTAGTTATATTCTCTCCAATACCACGGCTCTAGATGTATGGAAATAATTGGAAAAAAGGTTTTCAGTCAATAATGGTTCACGTAAATATAAACTAAATAGAGGAATTTATGAAATTAGACAAAATGGGGTGTTGATTAGTGAGTATTATACACAGTAATATAGGGTTTGGGAAGAGATTGATGCAATGAGTGAGTTAGTAGCTCTTACTCAACCTATGGATGTGACTGTTGAGTTTTTGAAGGATTTGGATCAAAAGCAAGAGGAACAGAAGTTGTGTTACTTTCTCAATGGCTTAGATGACATTTACAATGCATAGAGAAGTCAAATGCTCTTAATGACTCATCTTTCCTCTATTAAAGAGGTATGCTCTATGTTAGAGCAGGAGGAGTCTCAAAGGGATGTGTTATACAGTGGTCATTCATTAGTTGAAACCATGGCTTTTTTAATAAGAGTAGTAATGAGATGTGTGAGAAATGTGGTATAAAAGGCATGAAAGGGATAGGTGTTGGGAAATCATTGGTTGTAATACCCCACAATTTTGCTAAAACCTAATCCCATATCATTAAACCTTAATCAAATTCTACTCTCAAGAAAATTTTATTTTAGCCTTATCCAATTTCTTCAACCTAAAATCTTAACCTAATCTGAATCTTTAACCCAATAAATTATTTTTTCATAACTCGATCTTAATTATGGTATATTTATACCACTAAACCTACCTATTTTAGCTAATCAAAAATTTATCTAATATTAACCTTAAACTTTCCCATTTTTCCTTTGCTTTCTCCTTTTTCCTTTCTCATTTCTCCTACCTTCGTCCTGCCATAATGCTTGACTTTGATTTTTTTCCTTACCCCAACAACACACAACCTTCATCACTCATCCCTCACTGCTTCTGCCATGATCCCACAACCCTCACTATCTCATGTTACCCTTGCCATTTTTCACGCAACACACAACCATCACTCTCAACCATCATCTCTGTTGAATTTTGCTCCACTCCCTTATTCCACTACCACCCCTCGTGCCCCTGTTGTTGCTGCTCTGATCTTCTCCCTACACCACCGATTCACATGCCACCATGCACACACACACACGCACACACACACATATACTCCTCTCATCTCTCTCTCCCCTTCATTTTTTTGGCCATTTATTGCCCAAATTATGTCGAGCAACCCACTGCCCTAAGCTACCCTTTCTTTCTTTCTTTCTATATTTCTTCTTCTTCTTCTTCTTCTTCATCTCCTCCCTTGGCTGCTGCCTTGTTTTCTATCTCATGCCACCTTCATCGCCACTGTACACCACCACAGCCACCAAGCACCATCCAAAGCTTGGTGGATCAACCACTAAGGCCACCCCATCACTCCCCCTCGTTGTTACCGACCATCGTCATTTTTTTCCTCTTCTTTCTTTGCATACATAGCATTTTTGTGAGATGCATGGCTCACACGTAGCCGTACACCTCTATTTTCCCCTATCGCATGCCTATGAATATTAGCACAGTTTTCCCATGCACACTCACACGGCTCACACACTACCTCCACACGCCCGTGTGTACCTATTTTTTATTTCATGGGTAATTCGTTTCTCAACCATGGCCATGCCTCTTTGCAGCCTAAATGTGCACCATATGTCACATGCCAGTGTAGTCCCTTATTTTTAGTCATGCTTCCTCTTTTTCACACCCAAACACCACCAAAATTTCACCATAGCACCACCACATTTCCATGCAACACAAGCTTCCCTTTGACTCCAATTATTTCCATTTTTACCCCCATTTTCTTAACTTTTTCCTCAGTTATAATCTTTAAGCCTAATCGTGTATTATCTTGATTTTTTTTAGGTGATTTTCTGATGAACTCAAAGGAGGAGGTATAGGATTTATGCGCATAGAATTCAGTGTCTTTGTTGGTAAGGATACATGTCGTAGCTAAGACTTTATGTGTATGTGTATGTGCTTTTATTGGACATGTGATATGATTGATGTTATTTTATGATATGATATCTGGATTAAGGAGATTTCATAATTATGTTTTGGTATAATATTGGATATAGTATCTATGTAAATAATTGAGGATTTATATTCTGAATGGATATTAGAGATTTATATGTATTGGTATTGAGATTTATCAGACCTTGGGAGATTATGAACTTTTTAACTACCCAAGGGTATTATGGTCATTTGAGGATAATTATGTGATCATAAATATATTATTCAATTTTATATCTTTTATACCTATATGTGTTATGCATGATAATCTTGAATACATAATCAATGCTAATAGTATACTAATCATTTAAAGTGAAAGATCACGTGAGTAGGACCGAGGTGTTTATATAGGTCTATTCCATCGGATAATAATAGTGGCTTAGGTGTCTTGTTCCTGAAGGTGCATCAATCTATTCCACTGGATTAAAAATAGTGAGGCTCCATACTCAACATGAATAAATATACAGTAATAAATATATAGTTAAGAGATAAATTATAAATGGAAATATATTAATCATTTAAAGTGAAAGACTACATCATTCAAATCGAGGTGTTGAGTACGTTCCACTGGATAAATAATAGTGTCTCAGATGTCTTGTCCCTGAGAGGTGTTTTAGACCATTCCACCGGTTTTTTAATAGTGACTCATGAGCATTTTTGCTCTGAAAGGTATTGAGTCCATCGGATAATAATAGTGGCTCAATTGTTTTGTCCCCGAGAGGTGTTTTAGAGCATTCCATCAGTTTAAGAATAGTGGAGTCCTTAAACTCAGCGTATATAAAAGATTGAAATATGATATATTTATATAACGAGACCTAAAATCAATATCTACCTGGCCCTGTTTATATTATCTTATGTATGCTTACTCTTTGATGTGAATCCATGTATTATGTGTAATCCTACTTCGATTGTATTGTTACCTTACTCACTACGTAGCGTATTGATCATCCGTTTCATGTGTGATGCTTATTCCCACTAGTAAATGACCCAGATTTCTTTATGCAAGTCGAGGCTAACCCTTTGGACGAGTTTGCAGCCTTTGATGAGTTATATGTGGAGGAGTGACTTTGGTATCAGAGTGATGGGCACAGAGTCATGTTATTCGGGTATTGTTCTGACTAGATACCTTTTTAGAATTTTAGATCCATGGTATCTTTTTTATATTTGGATTATTGTATTCGTAGTAAATCTCTAAACTTTTATCTATGTTTATGAAATTTCCTTCAATTTCTATTTATTATGTTTTACATTCTTAATTTTTTTTATCTTGTGATTGATATAATTATTGTATGGTAAGCCAGACTTATATCAATTACGATATTAACACCCATCTATTTAATTATATGCTTATGCTTAAAAAGAAAATTTTCGGTAGTAAAGACCATAGGTGTTACATTGGCTATCCAAAATGGCATCAAATGTCAAGGAAATTTCCTTAGAAGAAGGTTTTAGGAAATGGAAAAAATCCCCTAAATACTGGGTATGGAAAAAGTTACTACAAGGGAAAGGGCAAAGAGAATGCTTCTATGGCTCGGGTCAAAATGACAAGTTGAAAAAGAGATCGACAAGGAAATGGCAATGTAGTATTGGTGACATTTACATGAAAAAAATTCAAGCTATTTATAAGTATGCTACCTTACTCATCATGGTCTTCCACTCATAGCTCAGACTTAGATTAGGAGGAAATTTGCAGTAGTTTGTAAGTATTGCTTTTATCTACTATGCATCAATTATGACACATCAGTATATCCTTGATATTAGAGCTATAGACCATATAACAACTAATCTTAGTGATATTAATTGGCAAAATTTTTTGACCAATAAACCCACAATAACTCTCCCAAATGGCCAAAACTCACTCATAACACATTATGGAATTGTACATTTACACCAAAAAGTAACCTCATGATGACTTGTGTGTACTTAATTTTAAATTCAATTTGTTGTGCATCCCAAAATTGGTGAAATCCAATGTATTCTCTATCATTTTTACCCCAAGTTTTTTCTCATTCAGAATTATGTGGGCCTCACTATTAAGGGCACAGGCATTGCACGTGGTGGATTATATCACCTCCTCAACATACCTTCAACATAGCTTGACCCTTGACTAGCTTCAACTTCTATTTCCATCATTGCACCTACTCATCATTTTTCACAGTTCATATCAAGTCTTTTTCATTTGTTATTTCTAGCAACACATCCTTTTATAGCTGTTGGCACAATAGGCTAAGTCATGCATCTCTTTAAAACTAAAACACATTCTAGTTTTTTTCTAATGTAATGACTCATTTTGCTAATGAAATAGTTTATGTTACATGTCCTATGGCAAAAATGTCTAAGCTTCCTTTTACTTATAGTAAAATATTATCAATTAAATAATTTGTTCTTATTCATCTGGATATATAGGGGCCTTATAGGGTGGACAAAAGAAACAAACATGAATAATTTCTTACTCTTGTTGATGACTACAATAAGGCAACATATACTTACCTCATTCAAGAAAAATATCAATCTCTACACATTCTAAAAGAATTTTATGCATTTATTTAAAACCATTTTCATACATCCATACAAAAATTAGATCTAATAATGCACTAGAAATTGATAGCTCCTTGCATCAAGCCTTTTTTTAGTGAAAGGGAATAATACATCAGCTCATAAATGCTCACATATACCAACATAATGAGATAGTTGAAAGAAATTGTAAACACCAATTAGATATAGCTAGAGCTCTATTACTTCAATCTACTATCCCTCTTCCTTTTAGGCTGATTGTATTCTCACTGCCACTTATATCATTAATAGATTCCTTATGAACTACTCATGTTATAACTTCCTATCTATGAGAATATGAAGGTTTTTGGATGCCTTGTTGTAGTTGTCAACCCTAACCTCACTACAGTCAAGGTTAAATTGAGAGGAGTCTCATGTGTCTTCCTTGGATATCCTCCACATCATATGGGCTACAAAATTTACAACTTACTCACCAACCATCACTTTATCTCTAGAGATGTCCAATTTCAAACCCAAACTTTACAACTTACTCACCAACAACGACTTTATCTCTAGAGATGTCCAATTTCATGAACATGTTTTTTCCCTTCGGTCCTACCAATACCTACTCATTTCTTCATCTTATTCCCAAATCCTTACCTCTTAACATAAAAAGTCTACCAACATCATCTTTTGATCTCACAACATCCATAGATGAAGATTGGCTCTTCACTCAAGATACATCCGATAGCCATGTCACACCAATCTATGCCCTTAGCCCCTATCTATGCTTTTTCCATCACACTTACCACATATGTTGTTAAACCCACATTTTATGCATTTATCTCCTCTCTCAATATAAACTCTGACCGTATCACCTTTGCCAAGGCTATTAAGGATCCAAAGTGGTGTGATGCCATGAATATGGAGTTAAGAGCTCTTGAGGAGAATAATAACTCACTCGTACAAAATATCCGATATGAGAAAAGAGCTATTGGGTGTAAATGGATTTACAAAACCAATTATAAGTTGGATAGCACTATTGAAAGACATAATGCTAGATTGGTGGTGTAAAGATGTAGGCAAAAAATAAGGGTGGATTTTGAAGAAACTTTTGCTCTAGTGACAAAAATGACCATAGTGAGAGTAATACTTGCACTGGCTACATGGAAGGGATATCATTCTTATCAAATGAATGTTTCGAATGTGATTTGCAAGAAGATGTGTATATGGTGCTTTCATATGGATATTTAGGTGAGCAAGTGTCAGTTCAATGCTCCACTACATTTACACCAAAATTCATCCAAACTTTGCAGGCTACTTAAGTCTTTGCATGGACTTAAATAGTCTCCACGACAATGGTTTACCAAACTTTGAGCATCCCTTTTATAATATCAGTTTGTTCAGTTTAAGTCTAACTACTCCTTGTATACTCTATAAGAATATAAAGCATTTACAACCATATTAGTTTCTGTGGATGACATGGCCATCACAGGGAACTCCCTTCAATACATTTATAAAATTAAATCCTTCCTCAAGTCTTAGTTTCACATGAAAGACCTAGGAGAATTAAGGTATTTTTTGGGTTTGGAAATTGCAAGAATAGGCCAAGGCTTGTTTGTGTTCCAACATAGATACACTATGGACATTCTCAAGGAGTATAAGGTGGATGAGAAACCTATGAAACTTTTTTTGGATAAACATGAAAAGCTCATACTTGATATTTGTAACACCCCAAAATTCACTACCTTTTTAAAAAAAAAACAGAAGTAATTAAAATAGAAACACTTAAAACCCGTGAATTCTAGGGATGTTACCGCCACACTTAGTACTAGACCGGTTCTCTCCGACCGTTCCAATACCAAGTGCTAAGGCTAAAGGAAAGATTAATATTAAACTTTAACCAACAGTTCATAAAAGAACTAGAAAGATCATATACCAAAAATTAGAGTGCGCATAAAGAATCACGAATCAAATAGAAATCAAAGTGCGAAATCAAAATTCCTTGAAGGGAATAATCTTACAATTGATAAAAGGTTAATTTAAAATACTCAATCGAGTAATAAATCATAAGAGGGTAAATTCGATACACCAGAAATAACAAAATGAAATAAAAACACATAAAGAATGAATACGGCCACAACACTCTCGAATTTCGAGCCAAACATGTTCAACAATCGGCCCCGACTGATGTCTCTCCCACCTGCACAAATCAGAAGGGCATGCTACTCGTGGGAATGAGCAGCACCCATGAAAAGGGTGATCAGTACGCTACGTACTGAGTAAGGTAACCGAGCACTAAGGCCAACACATAAGCACATAATCCATGTAGAATAATAACAAAGCATAATCCAACATAACAACATAAAGGCATATGAACAACTCAGGTAAGAGTACAAAGGCCCATGAATAATTTGGATTAATCACTTAATTAATCTCTTATCAGAATCCGATTCACACCATGCCTTTTATCAATCCATGCGAGCATAGGAACACCCCACTATTATAACTAGTGGGTCGGTCACACATAGAGCATCATGCCCTAACCACTATTATTACCGGTGGATCGGTCACACATAGGGTACAACCCTAACCACTATTCCTGATAGGTGGATCGGTCTGGTTCCTGCTCGTATGGTGTTCTACTGTAAGTAATTAGTATCTTTTAAGAGCTTTAACGATACTGGTTTGTGTTTATTGAGTTCGAGCCACCCCACTATTATTATCGGTGGGCCGGTCACATATAGGACCTCATGTCCTAACCACTATTATTACCGGTGGGCCGGTCACATATAGGACCTCATGTCCTAACCACTATTATAACCGGATCCACTACGCGTCCTAACCACTATTCCTGACCGGTGGATCGGTCTGGACCCGGCTCAATAATCTTCCACTTTAAATGATTAGTGTCTTAAGTATCTTATTCAAAGGTTTTCACCTTGGACATGCATGAATCATTACACATCACAAATCATAAAATTCCATCATTATAATTACACTTTAATCACCACATACACATGATAACACAAAAACCCCAATCAGCCACACCAAACCCTAATTAACCACAACAACCCATAGTTAATCATTCCCAACCCTAATTCAGTCTCCTTCGTACCCTTAATTTTCTCCACGTGCTATTTTTCATCCCAAGTGCTCAAACACCCAAACAACACTTACATTCCCTTCATTACATCCCAAATTAACATTCCACACGTAAATTTCATACCCATGCAGACATTAACCTCCTCATGCAAACCTTCAAACCTTTTTCATGCAAACCCTAAAATTCCACGTGAAACCCTAAATTCAACCATGCAAATCCTAATACCACCATACAACCATCAATGCCACCATGTAAACCCTAATACCACCGTACAGCTATAAATACCACCATACAACCCTAATACCACCATACAACCATAAATACCACATACAAACCATGATTCCGTCATACAAAACCCTAAATTCAATCCACACAAAACAAAAGATTCACCCATACCAAACCTAAATTCAAACCATATAAAACCCAAAGATTTATCCATACCAAACCCTACATTCAATCCATACCAACCAAATATTCATCCTTACCAAACCCTAGATTCAAATCACATAAAACCAAAGATTCATCATTACCTTACAATTGATTAGATTCTCCCACATAAAATCATAAATTAGAATCTCCCACGCAAAACCATAAATTGGATTCCCCCAAACAAGTCATAAATTAGATTCTCCCAATCAAATCATAACTTAGGTTCTCCCATATAATATCATACATTACATTCTCCCAAATAACATCATAAATTATATTCTCTCCCACGAAACCCTATATTTCCTATTTTATTCTTCCTCTCATAAATCATTAAAATACTTAGGTCAACTCATATCCCTTAATCAACTTCTTTCTCCATCCTCATTTTTCATCCTTCCCTCCCTGCAAAAATCATATTAGCATCCTCACATGCATGTCTTACAGGGTCACAACACATATTATCATACATAAATAATACACATGCCATACAAAACATACTTCAAATACACGTCATATCATATACGACATAATTAATAATCATAAACATAGAATGAAATACCCCAAAAACCCTAACTTAGGAATCTTGGTAAAATAGGGATTTAGTAGGAAAAATTTAAGAGAAATAAATTAACTCTCTAAATAAGGGGGAAATTAATTAAGGGAAATAAGGAGGAAATAATAAATAAGCTATTTATAAAATTTTGAACATTTTACCAATTAAAATAATAGTGGGGGAAAATTACCCAAAATAGCCAAAATTAATCTAAGAATAGAATTAAATTATTACCTAAATATTTTTTAATATTCAAGAAAATAAATATATATCTATTTAAATGTATAATAACCCAAAAACATTCTAAATAAATTGTACAAAAAATCCAAAACCCTAAAGAAACCCTTTTTCCCCATTTTCCTTTTACTTTCCTCCCTTTTTCTTCTTTTTTCTTCTCCCGCCGGGATTGGGCCTCGCCCGGCCCAACTCCTTCCCTCCTTCCTTCCCCTCCCGTGCAGCCCAGCGCCGTTCGACCCCCTTCCCATAATCGCGACGCAGCGTTTCGCCCCTCAATTTGCCGAGACGCCGCGTCGCGCTAAGTAACGAAATGAACCTTGTCAGCCTACGACGTGACGCTGCGTGTTACCCCCGTAGCCTTCAATACGCCGCGTTTGACTTACGAATTTTATAACCGTTGCCAAGCCGGCCGAATCCCCCTATTTTCTTTTCCTCCTGGACCGCCGGTCCAAGAGTCGTCTTCCTCCTCTCTCCCGTGCAGGTCTGCAACCTGCCGCCTGTCGTCCGACCGTCCTCTCCCTGCCATCCCCGTCCCTTTGTTCCCCAATTCGACCCAGCACTCCCTCACGCGTCCTGCTACCCCTTCCTTTTTCGAGAAAATGGCCGAACGTACCCTACAAACCGCAGGGCACGCGACACTGCCACCGCTGGCCGGCCACCTGCCGCACCTGCCCCCGCGTGCCATCCCTCTCCCCTTCGTCATTTTCCCCTCCCTAATGGCCTATAAATACCCCCTCCCGAACGGCCACAGCAAGTCCCTCCCTCTGGACCTTGTTGAAACCCTGCCTTGCCGCCGCCAGAACAGACGCCATTTCTGCCACCCCCAGCCACCGCTGAGACCACCTCTACCCACCAAACTCCTCCTTGCGCCACCCCCCACGCAATCAAGCAACCGCCGCTGCCCTTCCTACCCCGCACGAGCCACCACGATCGTGCGAAGGTACGTGCCCAAAAAAACGCCGCCGCCACCTTGCGCCACCCTCTGCCGCCGCCACTGCCGTAATCAACCCGCGTCCCAC
The DNA here is from genome assembly GCA_030549775.1 of Tamarix chinensis. Lineage (NCBI taxonomy): Eukaryota > Viridiplantae > Streptophyta > Magnoliopsida > Caryophyllales > Tamaricaceae > Tamarix > Tamarix chinensis. The sequence continues at coordinate 105,553,528 of CM060171.1, read as the reverse complement.
CTCCCAAAGTAACCACCAGACCTCCCTCTACCTTTCCCTGCCTTCAACTCTCCCTGCCTCCCTCTCCTCCTTCCTCCCTCATCTCCCACCTTTCTCCACCACCCTCGGCCGCCGCCCCTTGCCACGCCACCACCCTCACTCCACTCCCCTTCACCTGCTCTTTCTTTCCCCACCTCAAACTCCTCCTTTTCCCCTCCCATCTAACCGCCACCTCCATCTTTCCCCCTTTTCTCCTCCTTCACCGCCGCCGCCGGACCACCACCGACCCTAGGTGGTTCTCCACCCATCCAAACCCTAACCCCCTTCTTATATAGCTGCTACTATTTTCTACTAATATTAATACTAATATACTTATTATTATTATTATTACTTTTATTATTGTTATTACTTTTATTATTATTATTATTTATTATTATTATTATCATTATTACCATTATTATTTTCCTTATTATTATTAATGTTCTTATTTTCTTACTATTACTAACATCCCTTTTAAACCCTAACCTATATTATACTTAACTTTGGTCTTATTTTTTTACGCATTAGTATTAACATTTTTATTATTATTATTCTATTACCCTTACTATGGTTATTATTATTATTGCTTAGCCTTACTTGGTTGTACTATTGTTATTATTATTATTGTTATTGTTATTATTATTATTATTATTATTATTATTATTATTATTATTGTACTTAACACATTTATCACTAGTGTTAATAATAATACTACCTTGTCTTACCCATGTTACTTAACTCAAGCTAGTAAATATCATTTGGTTGTTAACTAAGAAGAGTACTTGAACCTTATTACCATCCCATTTAACATTAACCCTAACCTCATTACTATGACACTATTATTAACCATTACCCATTATTACTACTATCACTACCTTATTGTTGTAATCAAAAGCATTTGAACCCTTTTATTATTCAAGAATATACAACTATTATCATTATCACCCTTAGGAATAGTTACTTGTAATATTGTGACCTTATAATAGTATTATTTCAAATATGACACCATTAGTAGACTTAGCCTTAAAAAAATGCTAGGGTTTCTCTCACTATAAACATTAGTGTCACTAATATTAGTTTTATTATTATTATTATCACTATTTTTCTATAGTTAGCATGAACATTATTATTATAAGAATAGGGCTAACGGGTCTAATAATATAAGTGTAACAGTAGGTATTAAAAATAAACATATTTTGACTACTAATATTTAGTATACTAACTCTAAAGTAAAAACCCTAGTTTTTGTATAAAACCCTTTTTTAGTAATGAAAACCCTAACCTTAAACTAAAATGAGGATTGATAGTAATTATAAGGGAAACTAATACTTAGCATTTTCCCCTTTTATAGGTAACCCCGACCAAAGCCCTAAGGAGTTAGAGGAGCGTGCTCCAAGCCCGGCGTCGCCTTAGGTAAGGACAAAGCTAATGGCCTTGTGCTATGTGTGACATGGATGTGTTGAATGTTATGTATGTCATGCTATGTCATGTACTATATGATTTGTGTATAACTTGTCTTATGTGTAGCGTAGCTTGGAGATTGAGGTATGTTGTATGTGCTTCCGTGACATGAGCATGACATTTATATGTATGATGTTTACGATGTACTATGTTATGGCCCACTAGGACGTGCATGTTAGGGTAAATGGTAATATGAGTTGGGAACCATCATGGGGGTCTTGAAGTTTGTATGGTGGGATTAGGGTTTGTATGGTGGCATAATTATTCGTATGGTGGTACTAATGATTCATAGTGGTATTAACGGCTTATGGCGGTATTCGGGTTCGTATGGTGGTATTGTGATTTTATGGAGGTATTAATGTTGTATGGTGGTATTTGTGATTTTATGGAGGTATTAATGTTGTATGATGTTATTTGTGATTTTATGGAGGTATTAATGTTGTATGGTGGTATTAGGGTTTGTATGGTGGTATTAGGGTTTGTATGGTGGCATTAGGGTTTGTATGGTGGTATTAATATTCATATGGCGGTATTAACGATTGCATAGTGGTATTAATGACTTATGGTAGTATTAGGGTGTACATGGTGGTGTTATGGATTATATGGGGGTATTAATATTCGTATGGCGGTATTAACGATTGTATAGTGGTATCAATGACTTATGGTGGTATTAGGGTTTACATGGTGGTGTTATGGATTGTATGGTGGTATTAATATTCATATGGCGGTATTAATGATTGCATAGTGGTATTAATGACTTATGGTGGTATTAGGGTGTACATGGTGGTGTTATGGATTGTATGGTGGTATTAATATTCGTATGGCGATATTAACGATTGTATAGTGGTATTAATGACTTATGGTGGTATTAGGGTTTACATGGTGGTGTTATGGATTGTATGGTGGTATTAATGTTAGTATGGCGGTATTAGGGTTTTGCATAGGAGTTAACGATCATATGGAATCAGGATTTGGAGTGATTAACTCTGGGGCGTTGTGATTAAGAAGGGATGGAGTAACTAATTGTGACTGTTGAGGATGATTAAGGTTTGGGATGGCTAAGTACGGTGGTTATGGTATAATAGGGATGAGAGAGGTTAACCACGGGTTGGTGTGGACAATTAGGGTTGGTTATGACTACTTAGAGTCGTTTGGCGTTATCATGTGTATCATCGATTAAAGGGTAGTTATGAACGCGGACCTTTATTGGTTGTGATGTGTAAAGCAAAAAGAGAATGATTTATGTGTATCCTTGGTGAAAACCTTTTGAATAAGATATGTTAAGACATTAACTACTTACAGAGAAAGATGTTGAGCCGGACCCAGACCGGTCCACCGGCAAATAATAGTGGCAGGGTATGTTACCCTCGTGACCGGTCCACTGGCTATAATAGTGGCAGGGCATGGCCCTCGTGACCGTTCCACCGGCTATAATAGTGGGGGACTCCATGCTCAACAAACTAATTAGAACAATGATAAGACATGGGAAAGATACTAATACTTATAGTGGAATACCTTGTGAGTCGGGGCCAGACCGGTCCACCGGCAAATAATAGTGGCAAGGTATGTTACCCTCGTGACCGGTCCATCGGCTATAATAGTGGCAGGGCATGGCCCTCGTGACCGTTCCAACGGCTATAATAGTGGGGTTCCCGTACTCACATGGACTGATAATGACGATGATGTGAACCGATTGTAATTATCAGAGACCTGATGAAAAAGTTATCCGGTTTGTGACCTGTATTGTTTATCTGCGTTATTGCATGCTATCTAAGTAATTGTGCTATGCTTGCTTTGTCATGAATCTTGGTGTGTGGGCCTTAGCGCGTCTGTTACCTTACTCAGTACGTAGCGTACTGATCACCCGTTTCATGGGTGCTGCTCATTCCCACGAGCAGAGGACCCCTTTGACCTTGTGTAGGTAGGAGACCATGTCTTTGATGCCTATGATACCTACGAGGTATCGGGTGGGGCAGAGCGTTGAGCCTAACCTGACTTGGGGACCGAGAGCGAGTTGGCCGGACTCTATTTCTATCTTTGGGTTTCGTATTCTCTTTATTTAACCGTATTATGAACTACGCTTTATGTTTTGAGAAAGTGCACTTTTAAGTTGTAATCCTAAACCGTATTCTAAGTGACGTTTGACTTATGTTTCGTTAATGATTTATGTTAAGTGCTTAACCATGTTTTAATGTTTCATATCTGAGGTTGTTTGGTTTTAGCCTTAGCACTTAGTACTGGAACGGTAGAGGTGTACCGGTCCGATACTAAGTGTGGCGGTAATACCCCCAAGTTTATGGTTTTAATTCCTTCGCTTCCGCTAAACTTTTCGATTTTTAACGAAATTTTTCAGTAGTAAATTTGGGGGTGTTACATAGAATGCATAGCATATGAAGCACATAGTGCATATAAGCACACAATGGCCTTAGTAAACCCTTACCTAAAGTGTCACCGATCTTGGAGCATGCTCCTACGCCTCCTTAGGGCTTTGACCAAATAATAATATATTAATAAAATAACCTTAACAAAATTCTAACTTTGCTAAAGACATAAAAATAATAGAGATATTATAAACCTTTTTAATATAGGGTTAAAGACTTTACCCTAATAATAATAATGATACTAATATAATAATATCAAATATAATAAAACTAATATCAATGAGAATATAAATAATAATAACAATAATAATAATCATAATAATAACTTTATTAACAACACTAATGGTAAAATATTTGCAATAATAATAATGGAATAATAATGATAATAATTATACTTATAACATATTAATATTAATAATAGTAATAAAAGAAATAATAAGGGAAATAATAATAAAATCGAATTAAAATACAATAAGGCTTCAGCCTTCAACATAAATAATAATAAAAACAATAATACTACTACTACTAATAATAATACATATTAAGAATATAAATATTAAGAGTAATAATAATGGTATTTATATGCAAATAAATGAAATAAATTAAATCAAGGCTTATAATAATATGGAAAATGGTTGAGAGGGTCTAGGGTTCAACCTTAGGCTGGTGGGGATAGGCGGCACCAGCAGTGGTGCCGACGGCGGTGGCGGTGGCCGAAGAAATAGAAGAAAAGAGGGAAAGATGGATGTTGGGAAAAAGATAGGGAGAATTGAGGTGATATAAGATGTTTTTGTGGTTTCCCAGGAGGAGAGGGACAAAATGATGGTGGTGGTGCAGCCAAAGGTGGCGACGCACGGCGGCGGACGGTGGTTTAAGGTTTCGAGGTAAAAAAATTCCGGCAAAACGAGTAACCAACTTTGCATGATTATTGAGGCTCGTACAAGAAGAATCGAAGGTTGAAAATAGTTTGGTTAACTAGAGGGCGTTGCAGGGAATAATTTGGGATGCTACGGTGGCGCGGAGGTTGGCTAAAGGTGGTGAAAACGGCGTCTGAAGTAACGGTGACGGCCAGCTCGGGCTTAGGGTCTCGGGGCAGAAAAACTCCAAAAACTCCTATAACAAGGCTATTTATAGATGTTGGAATGGATAATGAGGAGCTGGAGGTCGACATGGAAGTGTTAAATGCAAGAATTTGGGTGGTTGGTGGCAGTAAACGGTCGGGCATGGTTTGGTTTGCTTCGAATTTTTGCGAGGCTGGGAAGAAGAAACGAGCGAGAGATAACGTCGATAATTATGCCAATTTATTCCTGGAGTTAAGAGCAAAACAATAAGACAAGAAACGAACGGTAAAAGGTCTCATGGCTGGAGATGCCATTGACGGGATCGAAAGGTGCAGCAGCGTCAACGGAGGAGGCAGGAGGAAGAAGGAAGAAGGAAAGGAGGCGGACCGGTCGGCCGGGGAAAAGAAAAGAAAAAGGGAGAACCGGGCCGGTCGGCGCGGGCGGAAGGAGTCATTAAATGAAACGACGGGTTTCAATGGAAAAGAAGGCAAAACGAGGAGCGGCACGGGGCGGAAGGAGGACGTTGCGCGAGCACGGGCTGGGCCAAGGGAAAGGAAGAAGGGGAAAAAGATTGGGTCGCAGGAGAGGGCAGCCCAAACGAGGAAAAAGAAGAGGAAAAAAAAGAAGAAAAAGAAAGAAAAAGAAAAGGAAAAAGGAAAAATTTAAGGTTTTGGGTTTAAATAAATTAATTAGAATATTTTGGGTATTTAACATAAAATATTTATTTAATAAAAATATTAAATTTCCTTTTTAGGCTAAATTAGGATTTTTAAAAGATTTTCCATAAATCCCATTTTAATTAGCAAAACACCCTAATTAAATTCCTCCAATTAAATTATTTATAAAATTATTATTAAATTAAAATTGTTTTCTCATTCTAATTTTAAATAAAATAATTTATTTAATTAATTTCCAAAATAACATATTTAATTATCCAAAATACCAAAATTTCTCTAATAAAAATACTTACAAAATTCTTCTTAATTTTTCCTAATGAATTCCTTTTTATTTTAATAAAATTAATGTATTTAAATAATTTTTCTAATAAAATATCATTTAAATATAATTTATAAAATTAAAAATTTTTAGGGCATTTCAATATTGGTAACCCTCCCTCCAATCGAGAGCCATTTTAGAGACTTATTCGTTGGCTTATGTATCTCACAATCACAATCCTAGATATATTCTATGTAGTGCAATTACTTAATTAATTTATGCATGCAACTACTACCTCACATATGACTGCATCTCAATTTGTTCTAAGATACCTCAAATCTTAACTTGGTCAAAGGATTCTCATGGCTCACTCTTTTGCAATTCATTTGACAACTTTATGTGATGTGGAATGGGTCAATTGTCCTAATACTAGAACATCCACTACTGGTTTTTATATCATACTTGACAATTATTCAGTAGCTTGGTTGTCCAAGAAACAACCAGTGGTTGCTCGTTCCTCGCAAAAGTTGAATATAGGTCCACAACTTTGATAACTTGAAGTAACTTGGTTAGTCACTTCGTCGAAGGACCTAAGCCTTCACGAACTTCCTCCTATTGATTTAAAAGGTGGTAATCAGGCCGCTCTTTTTATTTCTTCCAATCTAATGTTCCATGAGAAAACAAAGCACATTGAGGTTGATGTTCCCTTTGTCGGAGATAAGGTTAAATAAGGCATGATCAAACCCTCTTATGTGCACTAAAGTTCTATTTTTGGACCAACAAACAAAGCTACTGTCCAAGATGGACGTTATCAACGTCCCTTCTTGAGGAGGAGTGTTAAGATATATATTATATATATCTTCTTGACAAGTTTGACGATAAAAAATAGCGGGAAAATAATGAAAAAATCAAGCCGAAAGCTCCCAGGAAAGTGTGTTGCTGTATGTTACTTTATACATCCCTTGGGATATAGTATTTCCTTCACCAGCTAGCCAGCCTTTGATCGGATCTTTTTTCTATTGTTATTGTTCTAAATTCTAGAGAGGGAGGGAGGGATCGAGGGACTGAATCTCAAAATTGGTATGTTCTAACAAGGATTCAATCCTAACAAACTTAGGAACAACAACATAATCCCTAACCGCACAAACAACCGGATTGTCCCACTGAAGCAACGAACCAACAAGATTAGCTCTAACCGTCATAGGGAAAATCCTCGGCCATCTCTCCCTTGCATAGGCATCAAAAGCATCACGTATGGATCCACGACCCAACTTAATAGCACCATAAAGCTTGTTAGCTAAAACAAGAGCATCTTCCAATGCACAACAGCCGCCCTGACCGAGATTCGGTGTCATAGGATGCCATGCATCGCCCACGAGTACCACGTTGTCTTTAGAAACAGGCGGACTCGTGACTGGCCACAACCACCGGTCTTGTATAGGGGTTCGACTGAGGGTGGAGTCTGGTGTGGAGTCGATGAGGTTTAGGAGTTGCTGCGGCGCCCAGTTTTGGATTAGGGATCGAGCTTGTGTTTTGAGGAGGGAGGGATCAGTCTGTTTGGGGCCTGGAGAAGGGGTGTTGTAGCAGATGAACCAGTAGACTTTGGTGGAAGAAACGGGGACGTAGCCGATTCGTAAGCCTTTTCCGTACATGTAAGTGACTTTTGGAGGGAGTGGCTGGCCTTTTGGTTGAGGGTAATATGCAAGTCCTCGAAAAGCACAATAACCAGCGTAGTTGGTGTCGCCAAATCCCATCCATCTAGCTATTGGGGATCGTATTCCGTCGCATCCAATTACAATCTGCGGGCAGTAAACCACATCAATGATTAAAGATTTGAACTTTATATACTACGTATGTATGCGCATCTAGATTTCGCGAGCGCATGCAGGAGCAGGAGCAGGAGCAGGAGTGAGTGAGGGAATTGTTCGATATATAGATGGGAGTCAAACTACCTTTGCAGATAACCGAGCCCCGTCGGCAAGTTGTAGAATAGTTTCTTCTCCCGTAAGAGTCTTGGATTTCTGAATGTCTAACAACTTGGATGAGAATCTGACACTGTTTGAAGGCAGCTGATCAGCAAGTGTCTGAAGGAGTACTCTCCTCTCCACCGCACGCACCTCCTGGCTACATATACATTACTAGACTGTCAGAATTATTAAGTAGCTAGCTAGTATTAGAACAAAGCATGATCGACGGATGGATGGAGTTAGGTCGATTGGTTGGTTACCCCTGATCTACATCTTTGAAGGTGAAAGAGAGCAAGTCTCTTCCTTGGTCTGTTTTCAACTCCATCCTGTACGGCTGATTATTAATTACACAGACAGACTAATTCAGTACCTAGCTAGCTACTACTGATAGATCTATATATGAGTAGTATACATATATAACAAAATATAATACTAACTTACCCTTGTATCTCAAGAAACTGGTTCCTAAGCTCACTTCCCACGCCCATAGCATCCAAGGACCCCCATCCATTCTTAAACAGTGTCAGCGATGAGCCACCAGTCCTCAATGAATCCGCTTGCTCCAGCACCACTGATCCAATTCCAAGCCTGCAGTGCACTTCGATTGATTGAATATTAGTATTTTGTCTTAAATTATCGGCACAATACACGCGCGCGCGCACACATATCTATATCTATATCTATATCTATATATATATATATATTATTCCGACTGTTGATGATGCTGCGAGACACATATAGGAGAGTTTCTTTAGCCGGGATGGAACGGAACCTTATAATATTGTCGGTACCGCCTAATACAGTATACGGTTGTCGCTGCCAGCGATCGTAAGAAGCAAGCAATCAGAGTACACATTTCATATATATATATATATATATATACAACCTGTGAAGAGAAAGTGCTGTTGCAAGCCCAGCTATACCAGCCCCCACAATAACAATGTCTTCCTTTTGTATGCCGGAACCGCCAGGACTACCGCCTGCAGCGCTAGCAATAGCAGCAGGAGCACTACTTGAATTTGAAAGACAGATAAATTTGCTTCGAGGAGCTGGGATGCTACGGCGTCGATGACACGATGAAGAAAATAGAGGTGTTTTGCACATCAGAAGGACATTACTGGCGATAACAGCACTGCTACTATTAGCCATGTATATCAATTGAATGATTTCAATCAGTGCAGTACTTAATACTAAATTAACAAAGAGAAATCAATTAGCCCAGTCTTCATATAGTTCCCTACTGCCGTCTTTGTTTGTATTCTGGTGTTTCACGATCGGAAGAGAGAGTGGAGTGGAGGTGAAGAAGAATGCGGCGGTGGTGGTCTAGAAGCCATGGAAACAAGTGGTGGATATTGCGGCTGTCAATTAGATAGTTTGGCCACCGTACGTATGATCATGACTTCCATCCGGAAAAGACAAAAAAATGAGGTCTTATCGTTTACGCCGGTGAAGCTGGAGCCTAATTAAAAATATCTATCTATCAATTGGGCCTTACAGTTGACTAGATGAGGGCCTAAAGTGGGATCCTGAACTGTTAAGGAAATGGACAGGGACTAACACCCTAGTTTTCGGAATGTACGCAGACGACTGACGGAGGGGCTTACACGACACTACGTAATGATTTCCTGGGAATATCATAGTCATAGGGAAAAAAATCTGTGATCCACCTAACCGAAAGTAGATATTTTCAGTCCATCGGATCCAGTATTGAGTCCATTTATTATTTACTTAGAATACCATAGGTTAGTATTTTCCAAGTCACACTCAAGTTGTTGGTTCATAATATGACGTGGAAGATATTTTGAAGCTTCTTGTTAATGGTCTGACTGATTGAAAAGTAGACGTAGAAGAAGTTCTACAACTCATCTCATCTGTAGCTCTAGCTCCTCCATTGGGCATGTTTTTGCTACCATTTGACAGCGTTTTACCTCATTTGTGTTTCTATTCTTAGCATTGAAGTTGTCCATGCTTGCATCATGAACTGAAGCTCGCTGACGGCTGTCTTTGTAGGCTTGTTCCTGCCCGTCGTTTTTTGTTGCTCAACCTTTGCTGCTGTAAAAATGGTACTCTACTTCGGTTCTCTTGTCTACTCTAAGTTTTGAGTTGTTATTGAAATTAATCTTACGTCTGAATCTAATTTAGTCATTTCGTTGCAGTTTGGGGGTTGTACGGTAGAGTATCCAGGTGCTAAACTTTTTACTTATTTCCTAATTTTCATTCTGGTTGAAACTAGAATCAAGTTAGGAAATTGAGTTTATGTGTGCTTCTGTAATGTAGTTTGAGGAAGAACTATCAAGCGCATTTTCGTAGACAAAGAATACGTAACTGTAAGTCATGCGGCTGATCGCTTTCGCACATGTTATCATTAATTGGTAAGGTTGCGAAATATCATGTGTACCTGTAACTGTAAGTTTTGGTTTATGACGACGTACTTGATTTGCGACTGTAGTAATTCACTTTGAGCAGGTGCGGTTAAATCTATTGATCTGAAGTAAGCAACAAATGTAATTTTGAAGGCCAAAATTTATAATAAAGTTTGGAGTTTATTTGGTTCAGTATAAACTGGAAAAAAAAAATTGGAGAAGGACCATACGTTTTTTTAATCGCATTCAGCAGGCTTGTATGTCCTGCTATGCAACAATAGTTGAAATGAATACAAAATACCTATCTTTAGGCTATTGAAACTTAGATAAAATTGTGTGAATTAAATGTTATTATGATTTACATGATGTTAGGTATAGGTTATTGAAAAAAATTTGACTATACTAAAACAAGAAAATCTATTTCAACTGAACATATTGATAAGGGAACCTAGAATGTATTGTATATGTGAAACAACTTGTATGAATTTAGATATGTTGAATTTTCTTCGATCTTTTATACTAAAAAATGATATATATATATATATATATATATATATATATATATATATATATATATACGGTTTAGGAATCTCCATGAGTTGAGTTGTAATTGTTCTATGTTGTAAACGTAAGGCGGACATTTGGAGTTTCTGCCACAGGTATGTTGTAATAGAGTTAGATTAAAGTTTTTTGATTTCACTAAGTAGGGAATTGCATTAAATTTTGTCCATAATATGACCGAATTTTTCCCCACTAGTTTTAAGTACGAAATGGAACAACACACAGTACATATAATTATCCCTGAATGTACATCGAAAGTTTATAAGTGTACAATGAATGATACATATATGTACAAGTGCATGTCAAAACGGTATTTGTTAGGTTTTTTCTTATTATTTTCATTTTCTGATAATGAAATTTGAAAATATTTCTTCTAATAAATCTGAATGAAAAAAAGACTGCATCGCATCCTCATAAAATTAATTTCTGAGGGTCCATGTGTTTTAGTATTGAGTGGAATTTATTTTTGTCCCGAACCAGGCACGTATACGTCCAAATACTTCAATGTATTCTACTCCAAACCACTTGGGTGTGTGGCTGGGAATTAACCATGTATAAATATTTGTTTTTTCAGTGATTCTTTGTTAGGGTAAATTTTTTGGCAGTCTTCTTCATCCCTTATCTTGAGTGAAAAACCCTCCAATGTTATCCTGTTAATAATGAACGTCAGTCCAGTCCTCAACCGTTCTTCTCCTTCTTCATCCCTTATGTTGTTTTGTCCTGAATCCATCCCTTTCCTCTTTGTCTTTGTGCTGGAAGTAAACCGGCTTTAACCCTTCGACCTTGCAATTTGACATAATACATGTACAATTTAGATGTTGTTTGTCTGGTAAATGATTGTCCAACTACTTCGGTTTCTGTCTACAATGGCTTAATTATTTATAGTTTTTGTGAGATTTTGTGAAATTTAATTTTGTTGTGTTCTTGTTGATGCTAATTTGTAGTTGACATTACAATTTAAAGATATGTGATTACAACAAATTATTGTTTCTGTGGATTTGAAGTATGGTTGTGCCGGTTTGGGGTTTGATTATTGTCACCCATTTTGTATTCATTACTGATTGTGGGGGGGAGGTATAGAATTATGGTTGTGCGAGTATGGTGCTGAAACCTCCTTGAATGGTGGTTGTTGTGTTGGATATTTTTGTGAAGATTTGGTTAGTAGTTGTGCTCATAATTTAAAATTCTTCGTCTTTTCTGATGATTTCTTTTATATAAAATGTTGGTGTATTAGAGAGGGAAGTTAATAAGGATAGTTTGCCATTCAATTGTAGTATTGATATAGATACACATGATTGCGATTGGATAATTAAATTTTCTATTGCTGTTTTAAATCTTTGTAACTTATACGTTGGCTAATAATGAATAGGTTTATGGAGTTGTGTGGATGTAGGCATATGTATATGTATTTGCACTATGGAGGGTCGTTCATTGTTAAGGTTAACAAATTCATTGATTATGATGGTGGTAGTAAAAGTGGAGCGATAATAGATAATGGTATGAGTGTTGAGGAGGTTATTTCTGTTTGTTGCAAGAGGTTTAATATCTCTTCTGAAGAGAAAAATGTTTGGTATAGCTTAAAATTTGATAGGTCAATCCTTATGCCACTGGTTGATGATGCTTCCCTTATGGAGATTTTCGAATTTAATGAAGAATATGGCTTTGCCTATATTTCAACAGGAAATGTAGAAGTGATCACAGATGATAACTTGTAGTAAGTTCTTTACAATGCTTATTTTATATTATTAATATTTTGTGAACTGTGTTCTTTAGTTTAATGTTATTTATAATGATGATTATTTTGATTTCATCTGAAGGTCATCCGACATAATCAGAGATAACCCAGGCTGCTCAAAATCTGATATGGGGTCTAATGGATTGAAAGTAAATGACAATAGTTATGAAAATGAGCTTGTTGATAACTCAAGGGGTGTTGAGATGGGGGTTCGAAGTGTTGCTTGTGGTACTCGTACTTGGGTTGGTAGTGTGATGTCCAATGTTATAAGTGGTGAAAGTCAAAAATTTGAAAGTGTAAATGCATTCCGAAGCTACTTTTACAAATATTCTATAGCATGTGAGTTCCGTTATAAATGGGTTAAGAATACAAAAACCCGTTTGATTGTGAAATGTTCACTAGAGGACTGCCCATTCATCATTAAGGCATATGCTATTCAGAATACATCATTGGTTAAATTTAGGGAATTTAATGACTCTCACCAACACAAGGTGGGTGACATTTGTGCATTACATAAGCCACCTTTCTCTTCTAAATTAGTCGGGGGCCTTATTCTTGGTAAGATTAGGAGTACGTCTAACTATAGACCTAATTAATTCCACAAGGATATTGAGAGGGATACTAGCATTCATATTAATTACTCTCAAGCTTGGTCTGCAGTTGAATGTGCTAAATCTTTTATCCATGGTGATCCAAAGGATCACTATAAGATGTTGGATTGGATATGTGATCGTGTGAAGAAGAGCAATCCTGGATCTGTTGCCTTTGTTGTTGTTGAAGATTGCAAATTTTCACAGCTATTTATATCTTTTGCTTCGTGTATGCAAGGATTCTTGTTCGATTGTAGACCATGTATCTTTGTGGATGTCGGGCATATTAGTGGTCTATTTGGTGGGACAATGTTGTCTGCTTGTACTGTTGATGCAGATAACAGAATACTCCCTTTAGCTATTGGCATTGTTAGTTGTGAAAACTACGATAATTGGCATTGGTTTTTGAAACACCTGAAGTTGATTATTCAGTCTTTAGAAGTAGTTGTCTTATCGGACAGGCATCCAAGGATAATAAGTAGTGTTGTTGAAATTTTTGGTGAAGAAAACCATTGTTTTTGTTTGAGGCATTTGAAGGAGAACTTTAACAGTGAACTGATGAAGTTAGGGATTACTAGGAGAGTAATGAAGGAAAATGCATCAGATTTATTTGATGCCATTGCATATGCCAATACAGATGTTGATTTCAACATGTTTATGGCAAATCTTCAGGCATTTAATACGAAGCTAGCATAATGGGTGAAGAATACTAAGCCCGAACATTGGGCCCGAAGAAAATTTCCCAAACCACGATGGACTTGTATGAACTCCAACATTGCTGAGTCTTTCAATTCGTGGATGAGGAAATGAGAGAGGTTTTAGCATACCTTCACTGTTGTTAGCCTATTTTGATAAACTTGCGACGAAGATGCTGAATGTGAAGAATGAAATATGTAGATGGCAGACCCCTGTAGGTCCTTCTATTAAGAAAATGTTGTATTGTAACTACATGAAGCGCTCATGTGTTATAAGGTCTATTAGGTATTCCCATTTAATGTTCAAGGTTGAAATTATGGCTGCACAGCTGACTATGGACATGAATAAGAGGACTTGTAGTTGTGGAGAGTGGCAAGTCACCGGAATCCCATGCGCACATGTTTGTTATGTGCTTAATCAGATGTGGATTGATTGTGATCAGGGGGAATTGATTGTTCACCGTCATAAGAATGGTGGATAGGGGATGCTCTAGGTGACTCAACAAACGGTGATTCAGTTGGTTGCTGAGGTGGATTTGAATCAAAGGCAGACGGTGATTCCGCTGTATCAAACCCCATGTTGGGATGATGCTCAGTGGATTGAGGTTTCTGCTGAGATTTCAACAACGTTAATTGTTCCTCTATATGTTGTATATAATTACAAATGGCTACATCATGTGATTGGATGTATTGTTTCAATGATTGAATATTTGAATAAATCTTTGCGTACGGGTCCTGCTAAATAGGAAAACCAAAAATATCATACAATTATAGATACCAATTAGTACAAACAGGTACATAAAAAGGGGAAGAAATAAAATGAAATTAGCATGCAAAGGTTAATATTACTGATGAAGAACTAGGCACATCTTCATGTGGGATTTACCTTGGGATGCGTCATTATGGTCTTTATGGAAATGGCTGTGACCAGCAGAATATGTTGGATTACGGACATTGCTTGGTTTCGGCTGCATAAGAAATGTAAAATTTTGAAACCAACTAACAAAACCCTCAATAATTAGTATAAACTCCTAACTACAAATTTAAGTAATTAAATTTTATAATTGGACTCACCTCGACAAGGCCAAAATTTTTGAAATAATTTAGCTCCAGCGTTAATCTTTCACATACAAGATCCTCCGTCCATGCAGATGACAGGGAAATTGTGGTCGGCACAGTGAACCCCTCAATGTACGTCTTCTCCATGTACCATATCTAAATAAAAAAAATAACAACAATTCCAGTAGATGTGGATACACTTTGCCATTGTTTTTCCAGTATAAGTATATTAATAAGTAGAGGAAAAATTTCCCATACCATGAGGACGTGCATGCAACCAACGCCATAGGTTCTCCTATTCCCCTCTCTCCCTTGAGCATGCCGCCATTTTTTAATGCCATTCACAGTTGATCTATGTACATATTGGCACCAGTTAAGGCTCTTTATTTTGGAACAATCTCATAACGAATGCAAGAACTGTAAATGGATCTCTCGTCTAGAAGTTGGAGCTAATAACACAGCCATAGTATATACGAACAAAGACCCTGTCAGATCGGTCTTCCTTAATAAATCCCAATGTGTGATTCCACGAGGTCGTCATTCCTTTCACATTTTGCAGACCAAAATCTGCAGCCATGTCTTCAATATCAACCCATGGGCCTTCAACATTTATAGCTCTATCACCTCGTGCGATACCCAAAATTTCATGGACATCGGATTCCTCAAATTTGATCAAATTTTTCCCAACACCAACCTCTAGACGACTATAAGCAAAGTCAAAATGTACACAAATCCATTTATAAAGTTGTATTTGTAAAATTGGTGTACATAATTTGAGGAGGTCCCCAAAACCAATATCTTTCAATGCATCAACCTTTGCTTCGTTGGTTAACACATGTTTACTAACCACCTTTAGAAAATGGGCAGGAAAGCAATGAGTGCTAAAGGGGGCCTGCAACCACAAAGGAGAAATACATTTATACAAAAGAAATGCATAATACAAACAACTACTTACAATTGTCATGAAATTGATGTCACACCTCAAACTAAACTGTTTAATTGTTTACATGAAATACACGATCCCCAACTATCAAATACTGTACCGCCACATATATATTGTATAATAATTTAACTCTTTCTGGTGTGATGCCAATACAAAATCTTCTTTAATTACGGACACATAATTTATCATCGGAAAATTATTTTAAACTCCAACAAATAGAGGTTACTATTTAATGTTCATTATGTAATTTGTTTTCAGGATATGTCACCTTCAGTTGGATTACCAATGGTCACGATTTGTATCCTATTCTTTTCTCTAAAATTGACCTCAAACTAAACTTACCGAGGATTTATGAGGGTAAAATTTAGTATAAACACCAACAAAGTCAAACCATTTAAGGGTGCACAGGCTATTCAGATTTTAGGCCACCTTTACTAGTATCCAATTCACATGTACTTTTTAATAATATCATGTGTACATTAGTGCATAATTAGGTGTACATATTCGCTTATTTATGTGTACATAATATTTTCTACTTGGATTTCCATACAGTTTGTGGATATTGATTTGTATCCTATTCTTTTCTCTTAAATTGCCCTCAAACTAAACTTACCAACGATTTGAGGGGAAAATTTAGTATGAAGTCCATCAAAGTCAAACCATTTAAGGGTGCACATGCTATTCAATTTTCAGGCCACCTTTACTGGTATCCAATTCACATGTACTTTTTAATAATATCATGTGTACATTAGTGCATAATTAGGTGTACATATTAGCTTATTTATGTGTACATAATATTTTCTACTTGGATTTCCATAAAGTTTGTGGATATTGATTTGTGTCCTATTCTTTTCTCTTAAATTTCCCTCAAACTAAACTTACCAACGATTTATGAGGGGAAAATTTAGTATGAACTCCAACAAAGAAAAACCATTTAAGGGTGCATAAGCTATTCAGTTTTCAGGCCACCTTTACAGGTATCCAATTCACATGTAATTTTTAATAATATCATGTGTACATTAGTGCATAATTAGGTATACATATTAGCTTATTTATGTGTACATAATATTTTCTACTTGGATTTCCATACTGTTTGTGGATATTGATTTGTATCCTATTCTTTTCTCTTAAATTGCCCTCAAACTAAACTTACCAACGATTTATGAGGGGAAAATTTAGTATGAACTCCAACAAAGAAAAACCATTTAAGGGTGCATAGGCTATTCAGTTTTCAGGCCACCTTTACTGGTATCCAAATCACATGTACTTTTTAATAATATCATGTGTACATTAGTGCATAATTAGGTGTACATATTAGCTTATTTATGTGTACATAATATTTTCTACTTGGATTTCCATACTGTTTGTGGATATTGATTTGCATCCTACTCATTTATCTACCAATGACCTAAAACTAATTTTCCCATATATCAGGGGAAAAATTATTATAAACTCCAACAATATCGTACCATTTAAGGTTGTACAATCTATTCGGTTTTCAGGTCACCTTTAGTTCAATTACCAATTTACATGTACATATAGATAATATGATGTGTACATTTTTTGCATAATTTGTATAGTTATATGTACATAATAACTTGTACTCAACCAAATACTATACGAGAATATTCACTTTTAACCTATTCATTTCTCTTAAATTCACCTCAAACTAAATGTACCAATGATTTATGAGGGAAAAATTTAGTATAAACTCCAACTTAGACAAACTATTTAAGGGTTTATAGTCTATTCGTTTTTCAGGCCACCTTTAATAGTATCCAATTTACATGTACTTTTTCATAATATCATGTTTACATTACTGCATAATTACGTGTACATATAATATCTTTATTTGTACATAATATTTTCTACTTGGAACCAAATATTGTTTGTGGATATTGATTTGTATGTAATATTCATACTAGCTGACTTCAAACACAAATTTCCTAACAGCTGCATTATTACTTAAAAATAATAGTCAATAAAAATGTTTTCAAAGTAATACAACTGTCCACAAATATTCTGATTTTGAATCCTTTATCATATGATTTAATAACTTCATTATAACAAACAAATGATAGAGTGGGTTATTAAACAAACTAATATGTACCTTCTCATCAATGGACCTAACACCTATATGATCGCTTGCGGGACGACGTACAATCCTCCGCTTCTTACGATCGATTGGTTCCATATTATCTTCATTTCACAAACCAAATACAATTACTAGTCTCTACAGGTTAGCAAAAAGTCATAAATCACAACTAACCACACTATATATGTAATTTAAATTGTATTGAAATTCTAATAAAAAACCATATCATCACTTCACAACACCACAAATTAATTTATCAAAGGGACTTAAAATCAAATTATAACTTACCTACAACAATTAACAACAATACATTGTCAGCATTTCAAATATTATCATAACAACAGAACATTAATTATAGTATCCATGAGAGTTGCAACATGTGATTAACATCTAAATATATCAAACAACATATCTCACGTATAGCAAAATGTACCCCAACAGCCATTGACATAAATGCATAAAAATTAGGGTAGGCCAATAAGCCAATCAGAAACATGACACTCATAAACATCGAATAATTATATCCACCAAACAATTTGACAACCGCAGGAAATTAAGCAAATCAGGGAACAAGCCAACCAAATAATCTTAGTCAACTTAACCATTGTAGAGGATACTCAATATAAGGTTCTAATTCAGCAGAATCCATATTTGAATCCAGTTCTCGAAACATATTCATTCATCAAATTATCAAAATCGGACTTCAGCATTCGTTATGAAACCAATCAAACTCGCCAACGGAGCGAGTGTCATTCTATATTGATGAAAACACCATCGAAAACAAACAGATGTACACACTTCAAATCTATGGCTTACCAAGCACACAATCTTTCTCAATCGAAGTTATCGATCTGCAACAAAAACTGCCCTATCTGAAACTACAAATTACGTCATGAGTGGATTGCGTATGTTCTTCTTGTCCAGGGAAGTAGAACAGGAGGACGATTTCTGCTGTTGTCAACAGTTCAAAAATGGCAAGAAACCGCCGGTCAGAGTCCAAGTCAGAAGGAAGAAGATGGACGAGAGAAGTAGGAGTGAGAAGATCAGGTACGTTTTCATTAACTACGTACATAGTTAGGCTTGGTTACCAACCTTATGTTTGGTAACTGTATAATACTGTATAACTTACCAAGTCCTAATACATCAATTAATGACCGTATATTTTTGTATGCCTAATTAGTTTCGGCCAGCAGGACTCCACACTATTTTTCCTAATATCATAAGTAAGGAAACTTTTGTCCCTGCCCAACCAAACTATGTATCAAATATTTATCCTTCTTATTTATTTAACCATTCACACTCCTCATATCTCACTTAGTTTTTTCACTCTCTGTCTCATTGTTTAGACTCGCTCCTTTCGGCCACCGCGGCGGTACGTATTTTTTCAGAGTTTGAGGAACTAACGTTACTTGATGCCGATGAGGAAGGAAAAAAAATGTAAAAACTATCGTTAGTTAGCGTAGATCGGAAGGTACGCCGGCATTCTTAGCTGCTGTGGATTGGAAAAATAAATCAGAAGAGATGTATTGAAAGGCTTAATAGACTTCATCCCTGTAAATTAAGGAGAGAATTGTGTAGAACTTACATAGTATATTGTTGAAGTCAGAAGACTAGAATTCAGAGCAACCAATACACGTCCATGAGCTGGCATAGGCATGCAATTAAATCGCGGACCGCTAAATCGATAGCGGCCGCTAATTCGCAGATTTTCAGTGTGCCGCGACGCGAATTAGCTGGTTCGCGACGGATTTCTCATTTCACGTTGTTCTCGCCGATTTAGCGCCGATAAATCGGTTATCGGTATTTATTGGCGATAAATACCCGATTTATCGGCAAGCAAGCACCATCACCAAAAGCAGCACAAAAAGCAAAAGGGACGGAGACAGTGTATTAGGACAGAATTCGCTAGAAATCAGAAGAAAAAACTTGAACTAACCTGCCCAAAAACTAGCTTTCGTTGAGCGTGGAGCTCCGAGCAGGTGCTGTAGATCATCATCTTCTTTTCTCTGTGCTGCTCTTCCGTCGTCTCTACGAAGCGCTCCTCGTCTTCGACTCGTGGTGGCTGGTGCCTGGTGCTTGGCCTGTGGCTCGTCGTTCGAGTGGTGGCTCGCCGGTGTGGTTATTGTGGACAGGGAGTCGGGATTTGGGAGTGTATGGTTGTGCGGGCTATTGGGGAAGAACCGAAGAAGAGAGTGACTGAGTGAGAGTGAGGCGCGGGGGTATGAGGACTGAGGTGAGTCTCGTGACTTCTGGAACATGGGTGTGTGAATAGTGAATACAATAACTTCGAACAACGACAAAAAAAATTTTAAGATGGCCGGACCCGGACGGGTGTGAGATAGTGAGAGTCGGTAAGTACCCGTACGACTTTGGACCGGGTTTAAGGGATTAAGGCCCAATTTTACTACCTAATCCACATATTAATAAGGTTAGTATTTTTTAATTTTTTTAATATTATTTAGCTGTAATTAATAGATCAGTTATATATTTTTATTTGATTAAATTAAACTTTAGTTTAGTCTCTTTTTTTAATTAAATAATTATACTTTTCTTGAATAAATAATATTAGTTAAGATTTATCTTTTAAGTGGTGTTAATATTAATTTAGTGTGCATATATATAACTTATATAATTAAGATTAATGGATAATAATTTTTAGAATTTTGACCTTTTATAAATCTGTATAAATATAATATAAATTAACAAGCATAAAGTTATGTTATTCATTGATTTCATATCTACCGCTAAATAATACACCTTGTTTTCATTCGAACGCAAATATAGTGTTATTAGAACAATTTAACATCTAATAAGCCATTTAAATGCTTCTAATATAATATAGAACACTAGTTTATTAAATAATTACATTTAAATAAATAATTAATAAGAATTCAAGCATTATGTGAAATAAAAATAAAAATTCACACCGCGACACCGCGACCTCGACCGCAAACGCGACCGCGACCGCGATTTAATTGCATGGGCATAGGTTGCTGAATTTTGAGTTGCTGAAAAAACTTGCTGGGCTCGGACAACTTGAGTTGCTGAATTTTGAATATTCCAATAGGCTGGGGCACCGACTGAAATTGACGTTGAATGGCGGGAGGGAACAACACATTTTGCTATTGGGGGAAGAGGCATCGGCAGGTTAATGTGTTCGTTATATCTGATTTGTTTTTATATATTAAATCTGTTGTTAGATCTGGTTAATTTTAAACGGCAAGAGGGGAGCGAGGAAGCAACGACAGAAAATGGCGTGGTTGTGGGAAAGGAAGAGTAGAAAATGCGGTGCATTGGGGAACCAAACGTTAGAAAATGCCAATTTGAGAGGTATGGATCGGTTGTCATTGTTAGGGCACATAGAAGAACCGGCTAAAATTGCCATTGAATGGGGAGAGGGAACGATATATTTTGCCGTTGTTGGTGGAGGGGGGAGGCATCAGTAAATTCTATTGTTGGGTGGGGATTATTGCGTTAATTATATCTGATTTGATCCATTATTAGATTTATTTATATTTTTATTAAATATGTTAAATATGGTGATGTGTTTATTAGATTTGGGTAATTTTGGCAAACAACGGCAAAAAATGTCGTGCATTGGGGGAATGGAACGGCAAAAAATGATAATCTAGTAAAATGAGATCGGTAGAAATTACCCTTGGTTAGATGAAGAATTAGTAAATAATGTCGTTATGTGTGGAGTTATTAGTAATTGTTTTTAACTATATTGATTAGATAATATATTAGATTTATTTATATTTTTAACAAATATATATAATAGATTAAGTATGTTTATATTCTTTATTAGATTTATTTAGTTTGATAATTTTTATAGAATATATTGAATAATTTTTGTAGGATTATAATTTTGGAAGTTTGTCTTAGGTTAAGGAATTTGAAAATTTTACCCGTGGATGGGTAAGGGATTACGAATGGGATTGCTTTTGTAAAATACCATAATTAAGTGTATTTAGTTGTTATATTATACTAAACTAATACTAGTAATTAATAAAATTATTGTTGATGAATTTTGAATGTATAAATATTTAGTTGTTAATTTTATTAATAAAATAGAGGATTAGTTTAAGATATTGCATTTTAGTTATGACATTGGGTATATATATATATATATATATCTATTTAACTATCATAATATGGGTTGATAATATAATATCTAATAATTACATTACTTTGACCTATGTGTTTATTTTTTATTTTTGTAACACCCCCAAAATTCACTACTGAAAATTTTCGTTTAATTAAAAGAAAATTAGCAGAAACAAATTAATAAACCGTGAAATTTGGGAGTATTACCGCCACACTTAGTATCAGACCGGTTCACTCCTACCATTCCAGTACCAAGTGCTAAGGCTAAAAAGGTAAAAGACTATTTTACAAGAAACTAAAGCATATACAAATCAGAGAAGCGCAGTAAATAATTTACGAGAGTAAAATCAACCAACGGTGGTTACAAAATAACAATTACATTGAAGTTAAAAGAGATAAATCAAAACCCTAGAATTTACCGGATAGTACCTTACGCTCTTTCTCGAAATCCCACTTGAATAGCACCGAACACAACCTGAAAGGGGCACTGCCCATTGAATAGGCAGGGGCCCCATGAAGGGAACCCTTCAGTACTACAGTACTGAGTAACCCTTTAAAAACGCACTTAAAAATAGGCACGCAATGTCACACATGATATACTAGGATATCCACTCATAACGACATATGTAAATATAACAATTAGATCCATACATTCACGTATTCAACTGGTCAATCAGATATTAATGGTTTATACGTAACATTCACCTTTGTCCATTCGCATACTTAACAAGTTAACCGAATAATAATAGGCCATAATGAATAATCGATACTTTAGGACCTTAAGGCCATTAATCCATCATTAATCAATCATCTCGAATTTTAAATGTCCATGTGAGTGCGGGAACCCCACTATTATAGCCGGTGGACCGAAAATATATATACAGGGCAAAATGCTCCTAGCCACTATTATTCTCCGGTGGATCGGTCTAGCCCCGACTCACAAGATATTCCACTATAAGTGATTAGTATCTTTCCCATATCTTATCGATTTTACGTTTGGTTTGCTGAGCACGGAATCACCCACTATTATAGCTGGTGGACCGGAAATATATATACAGGGCAAAACGCTCCTGGCCACTATTATTCGCTGGTGGATCGGTCTCCAGGGCACCCCGGCTCCTGGCCACTATTATTCGCCGGTGGACCGGTCTAGGCCCGGCTTAGTATCTTCCTCTTTAAGTGATTAGTGTTTTAAACGTATCTTATTCGAAAGTATTCCACCCTTGACATACATGGCTAACTATATCCACACTTATCCTCCTAGGAGGACCCGTCCCATATCTTGAGACTTCTGCACCTCCTAACTTGGTTTTCTCCAAAAACCCTAACTCGAGCCTATGTGGCCCCTCCTTCTCTGCCATATTATTCGCCGGTGGGTCGGTCTCCAGGGAAAAATGCTCCTGGCCACTATTATTCGCCGGTGGACCGGTCTGGCCCCGACTTACAAGGTATTCCACTATAAGTGATTAGTATCTTTCCCATATCTTATCGATTTTATGTTTGGTTTGCTGAGCACGGAATCCCCCACTATTATAGCCGGTGAACCGGAAATATATATACAGGGAAAAACGCTCCTGGCCACTATTATTCGTCGGTGGATCGGTCTCCAGGGCACCCCGGCTCCTGGCCACTATTATTCGCTGGTGGACCGGTCTGGGCCCGGCTCAGCATCTTCCTCTTTAAGTGATTAGTGTTTTAAATGTATCTTATTCGAAAGTATTCCACCCTTGACATGCATGGCTAACTATATCCACACTTATCCTCCCAGGAGGACCCGTCCCATATCTTGAGACTTCTGCACCTCCTAACTCGGTTTTCTCCAAAAACCCTAACTCGAGCCTATGTAGGCCCTCCTTCTCTACCGTACACATCCCGACTATTTCAACACCCCACACGTCACGACCCTTAGATCCAACCCTCACTTTCTACCCCACTCATTCTCTTTTACTTTTATTATTTTCTTTTTCTTTTTCCACCTTCTCACATTAGGGTTTCTTCCTAAACCCTAGTTTGCCCGAAGCTCCCAGACACCCAAACGACACTTCTGTTACCTACCTCACATCCCAAGGTAACTTTCCATACGTAAATTCTGCCCCCATGCGGACTCTAACCATCCCATGTAAACCCTAGTTTCTCCCATACCTACATTAGCCAACTTACTTCCCTTTGGTCATCTTTCTCTCTCATTACTCTTTTTCATGCCTCCATACCTGATTACCACATTAATTATCCTATCATGCATGTCCCTAAGGGCCACATCACATCACATCATAAAGTATAGCATATCCATATCAGCACATACCAAAAGGGGCACATGAACACACCTTGGTTCCAAGCCATGCCACACGTGAAACAATTAAAATAATAACACATAGATCTCGACATAAAAATTATACAGGGCATCCAAGGCATGTAGGACATATAGCACACATTCGACTTTAGCTACACCCTTACTCGGTTTAGGTTACCAAGCTATCTTTCACATAAATTAGGCCCCTAGACGCCCTTTATAATCGTTACACTTAATATATTTTCCATCTAGTTTGTTAGATTATCAATTTACCCATTTTCTTTATTATAATTAACAAATCACCCATTAGTTGGTCAAATTACCCCCGTTCATTATCCTAATTACCAAATTACCCCTTTAGTTGGTTAAATTACCAAATTACCCTTTTATATGATCATAAACACCAAGCTACCCTTCTCCTTATTAAAATTACCATTTTACCATTTAATCACAAATTACTATTTCACCCTTTATTTACAAAATTACTATTTTCCCCTTTAATTACAAAATTACCATTTTACCCCTTCATCTTCAAATTTACCATTTTACCCGCTTAACTCCCAAAAATTACCATATTGCCCTTTTACTTATAAAATTTCCATTTATCCTTAATTATGAAATTACTAACTTACCTCTTTTAATTTTCAAATTACCATTCTGTCCGTTATCACAAAATATCTATTTTACCCTCTAATTATAAAATTACAATTTTACCCTTTTATTATAAAATTACCAAATTATCCTTTTTATTACAATTTGCCAAATTACCCTTTCAATACAAATTTACCAAATTGCCCTTTTATGATAAAATTTCCATTTTGCCCATTTATTACAAAATTTCAACTTTAACCTTTTATTATAAAATTACCATTTTATTTCAAAATTACCAAATTGCCATTTTAATTCAAAATTACCAATTTATCCTTTCACTTACAAATTTACCATCTTACCCATTATCACTCCACTTGTATTTAATTATTATTATTACTACATAAAATATTAACTTTAATCCCTCATCTTCAATTCTTATAATTAATGTAACATTATTAACACTCATATATATTCTAGGCCATAATCGTGTACAAGATACATTAATAAAATTCACTAAGGTTCACAAAATACTAATCATGCAATAAAGATCACAATACCATAATAAAACATGGATAATACTTAACATTTTCATTAATAACCAACTTCTACCTTAAACAATATCTCCAAACATGGAACATAATCTATCATACTTCCTTTTCATCAACCAACTCAAGAAAACATATATAATATACTAGACAACATATATCAAACATAATACACATTAAAAATGCTTAATGTGCTAACATACGTTAATCCATGCATTTAAGCGGGATTTAACGGTTACCTCGATTTCCACCAAAAACAAACCTTATCAGTTTCTCGGTTTAAGGTTTAAGATTCAATTATCAAAACCAACACCTAAAAATAATATCAAGGTTTATTATGTTAGAAATCATTAAAAAAATCAAGACATAAGGCTTTGTAACAATTAATAGGATAATTAACTTAAAATATAATTATACCTTAAAATTAATAAACAAATAGATTAAGAAGTCCAAAAACTCATGCTGCTAATGCAGCATGAGCTGCATGAAAATTTATGGGGAGGAGGGCTCAAAGGAGGGTAATAGAAAGAAATAAAGACAATTTTTGGTTAGGGTTTTTAGGCTAGGAAAAGAGGCATGTGGGGGTGGATTCAAGGCAAGGGAAGGATGCAGAGGTAGAGAGGGGTGTAAGAGGTGGTTGGGGACGTCTTGATAGTGGCTAATGGTGGTGAAGGCGGTGGCAACAAGGCTGCAAAGGTGGCGGTCGAAGTGGGGTGTCGAGGTGCAGGCTAGCGAGGAAGGAAAAGAGAGGGGAAAAACGAGGGCTTGAAGGTGGTGTTCTTGGCTAAAGGAGCATTGGGGTGGTAGAGGAGGTTGTAGGGATTATTTTGGTGGTTCAGGTGGTGGCACAGGCGGCGGAACGGCGGCGGATCGGGGAAGCACAGGGTGCTTGCCGAGAAGGGGTGAAAGGGGAGAGAAAAAGAAGAGAGGAGGAAGAATGGGCTGCGGGATGGCTCAATGGGGACTGTGGTGGCCCGAGGGCAAGGCAGAGGGTGGAAGGAGGTGGTGTAGGTGGTGGTTGAGGAGGCAGAAGCGGCGGTGCTACGGCGATGAAACAAAACAAGGGGAGAGAAGAGAGGAGAATAATGGGAGAAAAGGAGAGGCTCGGAGCATGAGGAGGCTCGAAAAAAAATGCAGAAAGGGCAGGGAAGGAGTAATAACTAGAAGAGGAAGAGAAGGGAAGGGATAGGGCGGCTCGAGGGGTGTCGGCAGGGTGGTAGGGGAATGGGGGTTGTAGGGAGAGGGAGAAAAAGAGGGGCGGCAGGGAGATGGAGAAGAGAGGGAGACAAGGGTGGTGGGACCGGTATGGCCGGAAAATGACAAGAAGGAGAGGGAGGGAGACATGGGAGGTCAACAAGGGAGGGGGAACAATAGGTCGGGCGGCAAAAATCTTGCCGGTGATGGAGGAAGAAGACGAAGTAAGAAGGAAGGGACTCGGGCTGGGGGCTGTGTGCGCGAGACGGGTGGACCGACAGAAGAAAGAAGGAGCCGGCCCGATCGAGGAAGAAAGAAAAGGAAAAGGAGGAGGCAGCCGGACGACGCGCAGAAAGGAAGGGAAGACTGGGGCGCAGGCCTAGCGCGCCAGGGAGAGGAGGGCAGGCTACCGGCGACCCAAGGAAAAAAAAGAGAAAGAGAAAAGGAAAAAAAAAGAAAAGAAAAGGAAAAATTGAATAAAATAATTTAATTGATAAAATAATAAAATAGAATAATTTTGGGTAATATATTAATTTAATAATTTAATTTAATATAGTTAAAATATAAGGATTTAAAAGGGAAAATTTTAGTAAAATAATAATTTGAAAAATTATTTAAATAACAAGAGTATGATAAATAACAAAATATTTATTTTAATTTACTAAAATATTTATACTAAATTTCATACACTCAAAAATCCATAAAATAATTAAATTAAAATATAGGGTTTTAAAAATTCGGGGGATTACAATTTCTATGATGACTTATTTCCTATGACTTATATAGTTGATTTTAATTGATGTAGTTTTATTATTGAAATTCATATGAGTCGCATACAAGATAGCGTACTAGATAGAACTAAATGTCGTCATGTTACTTCTTCTTTACGACGTAACATAAATGCTACAGAACAACTTGCTTCAATATCTCATTTGAGAAGTTTAGGAAAAAACTCTTACTAGAGGATTATGACGAGGTAAAATAGTTGGCCGACAAGAACCAGAAGAAGCTTTAGAATAATAAGAATAAGAAGAAGCTCCCGAACAACCAATGTCTAGTCATCAGGCTCCTATCATTCCAACATTTGTAGACTATGCAGGTTGTCCATAATTTATGGCTAATGTTGGTATTTTTAGGTACATAGGTTCAAGGTATGGAGGTTTTCCATTATCTACAAAATATGTAGATTTTTTTACACCATCGACATCAAATGGCATGGGAGTAGCATCATTCTCAGTTTACCCAGTTGTTGTGGGTAGTTCTATATCATCATTGGATTTTCCAACATCATTAACCCACATAACTGATTAATCATCCTCATCAACATATGTACGTCATGATGATAATGATGATAATAGGAATGATGGTAATGCTAGTGAATATGAATGAGGTATGCTACTAAAGGATGGATGGCACTTACTTAGGCCATGTCCTGGAGGTTCAATGATCCCTAATTTGATCCTAAGCTTTGGTAGTCACGTCACTTTAAATTTATGGTTAGGAAAGGTAATTTTAGCATATTTATTATTTCTTATTTCATGTGTAAACCATCATATATTCATTATGTTTGTTTCTTTTATTTTTTAAAATCCTAGTTGTTCGAATATCCACACTGGACAAGAGGTGTTGAGAAGCATCGATGAAACAATGATCCCTCTCATATGCTAAACTTGATTGTCACACCTTCCGACCTACTCATTTGATCATGCCAACGTGCCACCTATATTAGCATTTATAAAGATATGATAGCCAGGCACCAACTTCTTTCATATGCAATGGGGTGAGATGACAATCCCACTTTTTAGACTTATATCGTATACTAGGGATATGAGTTGATGGTTATCCATTATATTTAGAGATGATAGCTGACACTCGTGGCTAAATGATTAGCATATTAGGTTCCTTGTTTGAGATGGAAGAGATACAAGTGAATGAGGTCACTCGACAGGCTTCCATTTAAATGGATACAAAAAATATGTGAATCATACTAGTTAGGGCATGAGGGAAAAGCAATCGGGTATATATTATGGTTGATCGACCTATTTTTATTTATTGATAAGTTGATTGATAAAGTTAATCTATACTATATAATCTTTCTCCAAGATCTTAGGCATGTTAAAGGTTATACATGGGGTGCTGTCACACTTATATTTCTATATCGATAGCTTGATATGGCTTTTAGAGCTAATGCTACTGAGATGTCAAGATGTGCCACTATATTATAGGTAATTTTATAATTATCATATATGTTGTACATACTTGGATTCATTAGTTATAATTCTAAAAAATGAATATTATAACATAAATGAATATATGAATACTTTTTGGGGTTTGAAGTGGAACGATTCAATTATGATCCAGACTAAACCCATTATATGAGGTAGTTTTGTGGAAATAAATTTGATAATAAATTGCATGCTTAAGTACTTTTGAGTTATCTTATGCCTGTGTCAAAGTATGCTCAAATTATCATATTCTTACTAGATTATTTTAGTGACATCCATATTCAATTTAATTATTTTAATGACAAGTCATTTGGGATATATATGGAGTAGTTGATCCATATAGGTATTTTCCTATAGCATTATATCATGGTTGTTTACAATATTTAGAGAAAGTGAAAACTATATATGTTAGAGAGAGTGACAAGTCGGTTCAAATATATATAAGTGATCCCTGCGGAGCCTATCGACCCGACTAGGAACACATAAAGAGGTCTTTCACTCAATAAACACATTACGCACACGTTCTTAGCCAATTGTTTTTCAAGTGTGAACACAAATTGGGCCCTAATATTTTCGAACCACTGAAGCAATACCCATGGGATGTGGCTCATGATTATATGGATTGGTATGTTCCTATAATTCATAGGTATGTATTGGCAACGATGGAAAAATATTTGGTTGAACATCCAAATGATGAGCATGAAATTCTAGTTGAAAGACATTTTAACGAAGCACATAAAACTCTCCATTGTTCTTATTGCAGGGGTGAGCTAGCTCCAAATTACTTGCAGCTAGTTACAAGCATTGAAAATCATGTGCATGATTTAAGAGTTATTGTACTTGGGCATACGCATTTGCATTGAGCTTGATTTATTACTATATAGTTATGTATTTTAATTGAAATATGTTTGTTACAATTATATAATGTATTTTTTATGTTATTTCACGATTAAGAAAATATCATCCAACCCACATTGAATACATGGAGCACTAAGATACTTAGGCTGAATAATATATAAATATATCTGATTACCATAAGTTAGATACTTAAGCTATCATGGAAAGGTAACAAGGAAATAAACACATATTGGTAAAAAATCATCATATAGATGTTTCAAAGGTCAGCTACAAATAAACTAAGAAAATTACAACAATTCTAGCTAAAAGTTGAGTTCAAAGATAAAGGATGTGGCTCTTGGGCTCCATAATATACTAAAGAGTGACATAGTTGGAATCTTGATGAATATAATGTATTCCAAGTTAAAATGTTGCCATTATGGTATATGTTCCAATTTACATATAGTGGTGGTAGTGAAAAAGTGTCCAAAAGATATACTTGTAAAAAAAAAATTATAAGATGCAGCACTAATATAATGTTGATACGGAAAAAATATATATAAAACACCCATATACCGATATGTAGTGACTCATGTATTGCAAAAAGGATATAGTCACATCATTTACAAGACCTTGAATTCCATGTTTCTCCACTAAAGGTAGTAATGAACTACACGCATTCGACGAGTAATATACAAACAATACATAGTAACATATTGTAATGACATGACCAATATCTGGCATTTCCATATAATGTGACATCAGAGCTGGCCCTTTCTAGCAGACAATAGTATTGAGAACTTGATCAAAATTTTTATATACAAACACATTCTTATACAACTGTCATATAGCTAATATATCATGATATAATTTAATACAAATATGAAACCGCCGATCTTCATCTCCTAGTATAATATACACTAATGCTATGAAACCATAGTCTTCATCTCCTAACACAATACACCAAGTACTAATATATTAAACTATATGTCAATTCATTTGAATGATATATATAAATTGTAATTGGTTCAATGACATAAATGCCAATTATAGTCCTCGACCCCAACCCCAGGCCTGACCTTGACCTAGAGACAACCTACCCCAAGCTTGCATTGATCTTAAACAACTTAAAAATTGTTGTTATGTGTACTCCGAACTAGATGGTTCCCTTCTAGTGGAGTTCCTTGAGTGACCCCTATATTGTCGTACTGGTGAGTCATATAGAGGTATTCTTTTAGGGAACTATAATATAAATATCTCTCTCACCAACTGATTCTATATCGCTAATAGCTAGCTCATAATATCTTCCATGGAAATATGGAGTAAATGAGGTATAAAATTTGTTTATTCTTGTGGAGCCTGTGGATTAATGGTCCCATCTATGTCAAGTTTCTTCTAGAATAGATGAATAGGTGGTAGGGCAATTGAAATGTAGGTATTAATCTCAAGCGTACTTGGTATTCCGTGCTTACACCGCATATAATATCTGCATAAATCATCATTGGTACCTACATAATTACTTTTTTGGCACTCTTTGTTGACCAAATCCATTAAATATAAAATGACGTGACCTCTCAAATTGGTGCAAAAGGCACTTGTAGAAAAATGAGGAGTATTAAATCAATACCTCTCTAGCGATGTTTTGATCTCATCATGTTGTAATTCCACCAATGTGTGAATTTGTTTTAATATTATGTTGAAGCTTACTTGTGATGTCCCTAGAAACATCTTCAAAGGTTCATGAGCACCTTCAACCCTATTGACAAAAAAATTGGTATATTACTTTATCGGCAAAAGAAGTAAAAGAAACTATACTAGGAGATAAAATATAAATCATACTTATTTTTTGTAATTTGATGAAATATGAAACATGTCACCGAATAAAGGAAAAATGGTTTTATGTTTATATGGTTGTATCCAATTCATCTTTAGATATGAAATTAGGCTAGGTATGTTTCTATAATCTTCCTCTAATGAAAAGAATTGTTCCTTATATGTTTGTTCATCCGTGACATCTATCACATTTTTCCATTATGATATAAAACCAAGTACGAATGATGAAAGATTAGATACTTTCTTGCACCTTTCCTCCACATTCCTATTAACATGAAACATACATAATAATTGTTTTAAAGTGGAAAACATAAATTCCACAACTGAAATGAAAGCAAGTTCCCGATTGATAATAATGGTGGTTGGAAGCATAGATGGATCCTTTAAGGTCTTCAACCTCTCAAGTACCCACAAATCATTTTCCTCCTTTTCAGATTACATGTATGCACATATAATATTGAAATTCAATTGTATTGGTGTTAGTTCAGCAATTTAAAGTAAGGACATTCCATATTTATTCGTCTTATACATGCAATCCATTTGTATAACAAAAGAAAATGCATGTAAAATATTACCAGATACAGGATGTGCAAATAGATGTTCACTTATTACATTTGGTTTTGGCTCACTTTGATGTCGCTAAAAATAATTATTCTCAACTAACTTACTCATAACATGAACTGACATTGTTTGACCGTCTATTTCTTTAGACCTAAGATTATGCCAGGCATTATAAATGTGCCTTCTCAAACATACATTTCCTTCAAATTATTTTTGAAGAAGCATTATGATTTGTCATGTCTTTACAATAGTTGTGATAAGTATATCAACAAATTTGACTTCCTTTCTATTAAATTACCCAAAACAATATGCCTTGTTCATAATTTTCCAATTTGTGATTGTGTGTCCAATTCCTAACTACAACTTACTATCTTCCATTATAATTTTCAATACTAATAATAATAAAGGGACAATCAATATTTATAGAACTTGTATTATGTGCACCTTCGGTATCTATAGGTCTAGTATGCATGTATGTTCCAATTTTTTTATATCTTATAGAGACTCTACTTGTCCCTATATCGTTTTCTTTTCTAGAACCTTTGATGATCAAAATCATTGTATGAGTTTTACCTATTTGTTTAGCCCATGATACAATTTATTCACAATCAGAAAATATTTGATATGTTATAAAAAAATCTCTAATAATTTTGAGTCATAAAACATGTATTCATATATTCCATATCCTAAAAAAAAGAGCTCACCATAATAATATAATAAAAATAAGTATTAATTTCATCAAACTAAATTTGTTCACATAATTTTCGATAATAATAAAAAGTATTTTACCTCTTCATCTAAGTTATCATTAATATTTGGAGAATCCATTTGTATTTCTTTGTGTATACATAACTTGTTGGTATTCTAAATCCACCATTGTAGTATGTTGGGATTTTGAACCCATCATCATAGTTCATCAGAGTTTTAAATTCACCATAGCTTGCCGAAGTTCTAAATTCTTTGTATTTTGAAGGGCTTCCAAATCCATTATTCATAGTGAGTGTTTAAAAAAAAGTAATTTGAAAGTTTATAGGAAGAATGAGCAAAGAAGCTGTTTTTTGAAATTTTAATATCTAAACTTATTAGCTGATTTCTTTACTAAAAAGAATAAAATTTATGACGATCATCATAGTTTGAAGCTTATATAAGCATTCAAACGGTACAAAGTGGAATGATAAATTTTTATCAGATAAATTTTTTTTCTTCTACCCATACCTTATGCTCCTATCTTGATGATAAAAATTATGGCTATACTTAAAATTTTCTTTCTTATATACCTATACCCTACTCGTAAGTTTCGGTCATATTCACAATAATTGTGTGATGACATGAGAAAGTGACAAATAATGTCAATATGTACCCATATTTTTATGTATGTATGTGTGTGTGTCTACACACACACACACACACACACACACACACACACATATATATATATATATATATATATATATATTTGAAAACAGGGGAACGACAACATTTGTCATTGGTTGGGTGGGGGAACGACAAAACGTGTCATTGGCCAGGAAAGGAGAATGGCAAATTTTTCCAGTGGTGGGGGAGGAGGAAAAACAAAATTCATAGGTAGTGGGGGAAGGGGAATGACTTAATTTGTTGGTTGTAAGGGAGGGAGAATAACTAAATTTATTGGTGGGGCAGCAAAAGTTGCCTGTGGGGGCAGAGCATTTTTGAGAACTATTTTCCATAGAGTAAAAATACTTTTTCCAAATAACAAAACTTAATAAATAAAAATATTACATACCATATTTTAAAATTTTGGATCTATCATCAAACTATATCATAACTAATTTATTAGTTTAGTAGTCAGATTAGTAGTTTTGGCTAATTAGACCAATAACACATATTAAGTCAAAAAATTAAAATATAGCAATAATTAAATTACACATGGATTTGGCTCCTAACCAATTATTTGACCATTTCACTGATTTTTGATCAATTTTCATTGGTTCAAAGCTCCTGAAAAATGGTACATGAAATTTGGTTGATAACCTACCCAATTTATCAGTTTAGTAGTCGGACCAAACAATATAGTTTTAATCACCATAGTATAAACAAGAGACAATGAAAAGGATTTCTCTTTTCCCACTATTTGGACCTTTTCCTCTCCATATTCTATGATTTAACAACTTATTACCCCATCCTTCTTATCACTAGCCCCATTAGTTCCTCATCTTTCATCCTACAAAGATGGAACCTATGATGTAATTAAACCATCACTTCTTCAACGTGGCCTTAAAGAGTAATGATTTGTCTAATGAGAATTAATTTCATGGATTTTCTCTCAATTTTTTCCTATGGAATAATCCATTTTGGTATAAAATTGAGCTCAATGCTACCTTTAAATATTAGGTTGGGTAAAGATGCTCTTACTTTTTCTCAAACCGAGTGTGATAATGCAACCCACATCTATAGCAGCTAAAGCTAAGATTACTGTTAATTAACTCCTTTTCATTGAAGAAGATTTTTGGAGCAATAAAATTAAGATCTATAAGCTTTCTTTATGAGATAGAAATACAACTTTCTTCCATAAATTAGTAGCTATTAAAAGGAGAAGGATAAATAACATTGTTGGCCTTAAACTCTATTAAGGCTTGGATTACCGATCAAGATGGAATACATCCATAAGAAAATCACCTCCTACTTATCTAAACCTTCTAAACATGATGATCCTCATTTCATCATTCATGATAACCCTAAACCTTTTCACTATCCTCTTTCTCTAAAGTACAAGATACCTTTCTCTCCAAATAAATTGGATATCCAAAAGGCCCTCTTTAACCTTGATGGAAAGAAAGCCCCAGGTCCAGATGGGATTTCTACTTGCTTCTTCCATAAATTTTGGATTTTTATTCAATATGTTTTGTTCAAGTTCATAGTGAATATTTAGGATCCAAAAAACTTCCTCACGACCTTGAATAAGATATACATAATATTTTTCCTAAATTATAACACCCCAAGTTTGTGTCCCAATTCACACCCTTTGGGCTTTGTAATGCCACTTATAGGGTTATATCTAAGATCTTGATTGACACACTTCAGTTTGTTCTTAAGATGTGCATTGGCTTTGAACAAGATGTATTTATTTAAGGGAAAAGAGACACACAAAACTTCATGATCTGTCATGAGATTCTCCACACTCTTCATTCCTCCACTAGAGGAAATATTCCTTACCTAGTTTCTAAGGTTGATCTAGAAAAAAAAGCCTATGACCAAATTAAATGGGGTTCCATCATTAAAATCTTACTTTATTCCACTTCCATCATGGAATAGTCTCATTGATTATGCATTGTGCAAAATCCACCTCCTAAAGAGTTCTCATTAATGGAGTGTCCATCAAATAATTCAATTCGAGAAGTGGTATCCATCAAGGTTACAAAATATCCCCTTATCTATTTTTTATGTGTATTAAAGTTTTGTATATATGAATTAAAGATCAAGTTCAAAAAGTAAATCGATGCCTTTTCTTGATGGCTAGGTATAAAATTGCTTTCTCCTATTTGATGTATATGGGCAATATCATCATTTTTGCCAAGGAAAATGATTTAAATGTTAGTTCCATTAATAAAGTTCTCACCTAATTTTACAATGATTATGGTTAAAGCTTTAGTCATGAAAAAATTAAAGATGATTTTTTTCAAAGAATTTGGAGAAACAACAACAAATTCAATTCTTCTTATAACTACGCATTCCACTTACCCAAGTTCTAGGCAAATACCTTGGTTATGGCACTAGGATGTAAAGGACTTCCCTGATCAAGTTTCATGAAGTCCTTGAGAATCTCAAAAAGAAATTATCCAAATGAAAGGGTGAGCCCTATCCTTAGCCTAAAGGGATTTATTAGCAAAGACATCTTTTGAATCATTATTGATTCATCATGGAAATAGGTAAGATACCCAAGAAAATAACCAATGAGATTGATAGAATCATCAAGTTTTTCAGGGATCAACTCAAGTAAAGAAGAAAAAGAGGCTTCATCGTGTTTCTTGGATCACGATCACCAAAGATATGGGAGGTATTGGCCTTATGGCCGCAACCACCAATAGCATGCTCCACCTTTAAGGTCTTGCTTGGAAATCTTAGAATAACAATAGAGATCTTTGAGATTGAGTTCTAATTGATAAATATCTTCATTAGAGTATTTTTTTTTCAAGGAATCAAAATGCTAATTCCACAAGGAGAACAATATGTGAGATTCAACCCTTCACTAATAAAGGAGTTTGATGGTCAATCTATAATGGTAATACTCCCCATTTTCGGAAAAATCTCTAGTGTAGAAAGTGTCCCCTTCACAACTTTATTGAAGGATAATATTACCTAAATGAAGAGAATTACAAGGTTTCTAAATTTTAGAATGATAAAATTTGGGGTTTCTCCATTCTTTAATTCATCTTACTTTAATAAATTATCTATCATATAAAGGATTCTTTGAGACCATGGCTAGAAGTAAAGGAAGATGTTATTTCTTAGAAATTCTACACTTTAAGATTATCCTCTAAGGGGTGACATACAATGACATTCTTCATAAATTCCAATATGCTTTGCCTGAAAAATGGTCTTATTTATGGAAGGTTTATGCACCACTAATGTTACATCTCTTCCTTTGGCTTCTCAACCATGGAAGATTGTTTTCTAATGAATCTCTCTTCTTACAAGGATTTTTGAAGACATGGGTGGCCCTATTTATTTTGGAAATTTTGACACTCATATTCACATATTCCTTAAATAAAATGCATCCATCATTTTTTGGGGGAAAGTTGCATATCATAATATCAAGATTTGTTTCATTGAACAATGACTGCCTTATATAATGCAAAAATATTAATGACAAGACTTGGTTCATACCTTAGAATTTTTTTTATTCATGCAATTTTGGTGATTTGATTTTCAAGGAATAATTTTGTTTTCAACTATAAGGAACCCCGTGTTAACTTCACCGTTATTCAAATATGGATTTTCAATTGGACATTTCATAAATCTAGTAGGTGTAGAAACAAGTGTCCTAGGTCAATTTGATTATTTAGTTGGAAACCACATTGCAACAATGTTTTCACACTCAATACTATGGTTCAACTATTAATAAAGAGAGAAAATATAGAGGACATAGTTGATTAGGGAAGAGTGGGGTCAAATGGTCACAAGTTTTGAATGGATTGTTAAAGAAGCAAGCAACCTAGAGGTCGGGCTTTAGGCTTTGAGGGATAAGATGACCCTTGCTAAAGATTTAGGCATCTTAAATGTTTTGGTTGAATGTGATTCTATGATTATGTATAGTCTTGTTAAAAATGCAACTACTTCTCATTTGATTTTTGGAATTAGTATCCATTTATAGGGATATTTTAGAGGGATTTACTGAGGCATAATTAAAGCATATAAATGGAGAGAGAAACAATGTTGTCTATAGACTTGCCAATTTTGGCAACTTTATGCTTTTTAACATTTTTTTAGATGGATATCCTAGATTTCTCACATGTTAAATATTAATAGGGTACTACAACCTTCTTCTATAAATGATGGTTTTCAATATACTATTATGTTTCTACATACTAAAAAATCAAATTAGACAGATTAAGGATTTTATTTTGATCGGAATCAACCCATCTAGGTTTGACCAAAATTATATTCCTTTTTTAAATAAAATATAATAAATTTCATATCTATAATAAATAAAATGTAATTTTAAAATAGAATTGGTTTGGTCTAGTTCAAAAATATGATTTCTTGTTTCAATCTTCAATATTTATTCTAAAATGTTTGATCCTTAATTAGATGTTGGTCTAGGTCATTTTGAGTTTGATTGATAAACTCATATTATCAATCATATTAGAAAAAGTTCAGAAGATTTGTAAGAGATTTTTCAAGGAAGAGTATTTAAATATTTTTGTAAATGTAAAAGAACTATTCAAAGAAGCTAAAAAAGCTATAGACAATATGTTTCATGGGAATATTGTAAGGGATTCTATTAAAACCTTTTTATTAGCTAAAAATTCCTTTTTTCTCTCTTATTGTTCATTCATTTTAAAATTTTTTCATGTATTTTTTATTCACTCTATCCTTGTCTAGATTTTTTTTTGTTGTTTTATATTCTAGCATATTGGTTTAAAAATTATATGTTTCACCTAATTCTTGTAATCTCTATTATAAAAAATTGATCTATACAATTCCTTTTG
Source organism: Tamarix chinensis (assembly GCA_030549775.1). NCBI lineage: Eukaryota > Viridiplantae > Streptophyta > Magnoliopsida > Caryophyllales > Tamaricaceae > Tamarix > Tamarix chinensis. Next base: position 105,515,292 of record CM060171.1, on the reverse strand, counting down.
TTCCTTTTTTGGGAGAAAATCAACTTGAAAAGAGAACGAAAGAGAGAGGTGAAATTTTAGTGGTGGTTTCCATAGTTAACATTGCTACAAAACATAAATAGATGACAACTTATATGTGGTTGTTATAATAAGAACAACTATATATAACCCATCAAGTAAAAACTTAAGTAGGGTCACTATAGATGAAAGTTATAAAATTATAACATCTGTTTATATGGTATCCTAAAAGGATGGTTTTGAGGAATATTATAATCATTGTCTATAGTCAAAATGAAGGATATAGCCACAATCTATATTTTTTTGATTTTTTTTTAAAAATAGGGTGCAGACATTGGTTATAGTGTAAAATTGTCATCTATACCTAAATCCACTTGTTTTTATCATTCCTTAATTTTAACCTAGAAAGACACCTCAAACCTTCTTGTGTAGTTAGTGACATCATATTTTCCTCTTCCTTTTTCCATTGTCGTTGTTCATCATACTTGAGGTATGATTTTTTTTCTTATTCATTCTTATTTAATATCCACATAATCTCACATTATCCATTCTTAAATAAGTTTGTGTTCTTGAAATATGCTTGCTGGATTCCACTCTTTAATATGTTATGTATCCTTAAAAAGTGGTTTTGTATGTTGCACAGATGATATTAGCTAGCTTGCGGTCATTTTCCTTAACTTATGTTATGTGTGCTTTACATGATAATTTATTTGGTTACTATTATTTTATTAATAAGTAGGAAAACATATTGATTGCAACTGGTTGGTTGGTTACATGATTTGTTACAATTTTGCTACTAATTTAAGTGTTGTTTACTATCATATGGTTTTAGATTTTTATTGTGTTTTTTCCTTATTCTATGGTAGACTAATCAAGAAGAACTTTGTGGAATTTTATAGGGTTTCTATAATTATATCTTGGTGTATATTGAAATTTTTAAATATGGCAAGAGAAGCTTGGTTTTAGAAATTTTCTTGCACACTTGTGTGAAACTAGAAAAAAATTATAAATACCTTAGAAATTTTCAAAAGTTTTGTTTCTTTGATGTTTTCATACAGGTATATGAGATCTCACAATGATCAAGGGGTAAATCTGCTAAAGGAAAGAGAGAGAGGGTGCATATCAAAAAATATTTCTAACTTCTTATTTAAGGCGCAAGAGACTTGGATACATATTTTATGATTTTAATAATGAAGGGGGAAATTAGAGAGAATGAGGCATATTTTATTAAGTTATGTGAATGCTAGATTTCATGCAATGATTCTAATTATGATTTATGACTAGAGAAAAGTACCAGATGAGATGAATGAGAATTTATGGGTTGATATACATATATAATTATCTCTTATATACCAATATTATATCACCATTTAAATTATATATTAGTAATATTCCTTTTTCTCATCATGTAGAGTAGTGTTGATGTGTCGGGACATTGTAAGAAGGTTATAATTTAAAAGTGTAATAAATATTGGATAGAATTTAAGTATGATATAACATGTCTTTAAATGGTTTTTTTAATATGGACCTTAACTATCACAACCACTATTAGATTATCAAGTTGTGATCACACCTCAACAATAATCTAAGTTTATTAAGCTTAAAAAGTCAGAAGAAACTAAGGTATGTAATGACTCAAAATTTATATTTTGCATTAAATAACACTTATAATCATATATACATTGATTTTATATATAAATTGCACATTTTTGGTGAGAGAAGAAGAGCCAAAAGATAAAATAAAGTAGAAAGAAAAAAAGCTTACCCTCACAAGAATTTGTGTGCTGATAGGTATGTATTATGTTGGTTATATGAAGCTCTAATGCAAATATTTAGTGTAATTATGTGATATTTTTTCATACCTTAGTCCAATTGTTATTTTTAATATTTTTGATAATATTTTATAGCTATATAAAAAAATGGGATAAAAAAAAGAAATAAAACACAACATCTAGAACAAAATGAAAGCAACAATGAGTGCTTAAAGTGTGCAAAGTGGTAAGACATACAAATCCAACCATAATCTAATATGAATATGGAAAATTACTAAGTATAAAAGTTGTATATATATTTTTTATCCTTTAATAAATCAAAAATTGGTTTAATATGAGGTCAAATAAAGAATTTATGGTTGAAATTTGCAACATAGTTAGAGCTAACAGTGTTATTCAGCACGAACAAGCCATGTTGACGTGTGGTGATGAATCTCTAAGTTCTCGCCAACACACCGATGAATTTTGTGTCAACACAGGTTGTGTCACTCGATAATTAGGGGGTCCCATGTTGACATGTAATAAAGAGTATTTTAGCATTATTCATCACAACTTGTGTCATTGTACGCATATGCCTATATATGGCCATTTTCATTCAATTTTGAAGGAATAGATCCCTAAGGATGAAGAGACAATGATTTTGAATTATTATCAAGAAATCTAGGGTTTTCTATTATTTTCCTTCCTTGGTCCAATCATATTCCCCAATTCATCCACTATATTCCCTTTGATCTTAAATTTTGTATCCCAAGTTGGATAAATTAAATAGTGATTTTCTAATCTAAAATGAATAAGATTTTACATCTTTATTCTAGATCTTATATTTTTTGCAATAATAATTGTGTGAATATGTTGTGATTTGCTAATTGATTTGTGTTGAGATGAAGGGAGATCCCTCGATTTGGGTGTATTGAGAATCTAAACCCTATCCAATCCAATTCATTATCATATGTATTGTGTTAATGTTTTAATTGGTATTATAGGGAAATTGATCACTTTTCTATTATTCCTTAGAGAAACTTTGGAAAAATTCAAGAGATGAGTCAAAGTGAGCTCTACTAATATAACTAGAGATCCAGCCACAAGGTTGAGAGACATTGGTTTAGTCTCTAAAACTTTAAAAAGGGATTAGAGATATTTATTACATTATATTTTGTTTTTCATACTAAAAATAGATTAGTCTCTATAGACAATAGGGTATAGTGGCTCAAGAGAACATTTCACTACAAAATTTGGTTGGCATTCATGACTATGTGTTTTGATTTGGTATTTGGGGTTAAGATTCAATCACATTGGATTTTAGGGGATTAATAGGAATATTAGCCTTCTCTCTAGCAGAAATTTAGTTGTTCTTATCTTAGTGTGGGGTTTCGCTCGCATGTTTTCTTTTTAATTATATTTAGACATCATATTTCACATATTGTTAGTCTAGACATAGGAGATATTCACACCATCATTTTGCTCACTCTCTAGTCCCTGTGGGATGACACCTTGAGTATTACTTCAAATCTACGCACTTGTAGCTAGAGTACATCACAGGCTGGTAATATTGTCACAAGAAAGAAGTTGGTCAGAAAATAAATTAAGCCATTATACATATATTATTCTTAGTTTCAAATAATAATACCTATCTTTATTTTAAATGAGAAGAAGGTAAAGGACTATACAAAAAAGGAAGGTACTCCATATGTACCTCCTACAATAGTGGATGTCTAGGGGAGGCCGTAGGTAGATAAGAACATGGAAAATGATACTAATAAACCAACACAACAAATATTTGATAAAATTTTAAGGATTTAGCATTATTTTTTCTCAAAATTATTTTCATATGATTTCTTACCTTTGCCTATAATCTTTTCTCCAATAAGAGGATGTTTACGTAATAGGAGAACCAATAAATGGCCGAAATGGTTCCCTCACTTAAGCTTTGGGATCGAGGAACATTATAATTGAGTTTAATGCCCCAAATTTTATCTAATTTTAATCTTGAGTAATTAATATATTAGCCTAATTATAATATCAAAAAATTAATATTTTTACCTTACTCTAATTCCTTAATCCTAAATCTCAACCTAATCCTAATCTTTATTGTGGATTATTAATATTTTTTTAACCTAAACCTAGCCTTGGATGGTTGATCACTAATTTGTTATAAAACCCTAACATAAATTATTTTAACCTAATTATAATTTTGATACCAAACTTTCGTGAACCACTTATTTCCCCTGACCATATCCCCTCTTCCATACTTCCTGACCTACACCCTACCCTCATCATCACCTATCAACTCCCATGCCCAGCATTTGTGGGTTTAATTGAAAATATTTCCTAATTGTCATACCTCCCCTTTCCCTATCTGCATACACGTATATATATATATATATATATACACCTTCAGACTTAGCACATTTAATGCCCCATCTACTTCTTTCCTCCCCCATTTTTTGTCGTTGAATAACAGCCACTGAGAAACCCACTTATTTATTTCCCTTCCTCATTCTTACCGTTGCCAAAAATGATACTAAAAACTAGAAAAAAGGCCCTCCATAGCTCCTTCTTCCCTAAAATCGACATTTTGCACCATTCCACACCCTATAGCAATGACCATCATCATCGAACCACCCTCACTAACATTGTCATTTCCACTAAAGCCCCTATTTCCCTTCAACCAACACCACCAAAGACAACCTCAACCCATTCGGCCCTTTATTCCATTCCCCACCCTTTAGCAATGGAATAAACTATTGTTTCCACCCCAAGCTTTGGCTTATTCCACCATTGCTCCCTCTATTTTGGTGCAAGTTTCCATCAAACCCTTACCTTAGCTTGGTTCAATTTTTGCTCCTTCTTTAACTCTTTGTTACCTTAGAATTTCCTTTTTAATATCCTTAATTTCTAATGTTGGTTTATTATTTTTCTCTTATGTGATTTTACGGAGGTTCTAGAGGAGGCAAGATAGGGTATATATGTGCTTAGAGATTGGTGTCTTTTTCGATAAGGATACAAGTTGTAGTTAGGAATATATGCTAAATGTTATGTATGATTTGCGTATTATCATGTTATTATTATTATTATTATGTTATTGTTAAATTCATTCTATTAGTGTTATGATATGATAATGTGGATTATATGGTGAAAAGAGAGTAATAATGAGAAAATATATGCTTATGTGATAATTCTTATATTGTAAGCCCTAAGTAAACGAGCATGATATATGGTATTTTAATGTGGTTTTATAAAGTATAATAAGTATGAAATGAGTATATTTAAGATGTATGGTGGTGTAATAAATTGAGTATTTGGAAATAATGACATCAAACATATATGGTTTTTGTGAAATAAGGGCATTAGCTATCCTTAAGGATATTTTGGTCAATATGAGTTTAATATGAACTTTTTGGTCCTTTAATGTTTTAAATGGGTTAAAATATGCTAATAATATAATGTGAAATTTTTTATTACTTAGGAATGGCCTAAGTCTAAATTAAATGAAAACATTGCTTAATTTAGGAATAGTAGCCCTAAAAGTGAGGTTAATATTGCATGTGTAAAATATTTGAGTTAGAACCTATATTTTGTATATGTTATTAATATTTTCATTTTAGGAATGCATATCAAATTTTATGGTGGTATGATTCTTATGGAAAAAGTTATATATAATTTGTGAAATTAAGGTTTCGTAAGTGTTGTGAATACTAACTTTAGAGATATGGTTGTTATTACATGTGTAAGACATTAGAGTTAGACCTTGATTTTTGGTTATTTTTTTAATAATAATATTTTAGGAAGAAATGATATATTTGGTGAATAAATGATCAATATGAAAGGTGTTATGCTTATAATGCAAACTTAGGGTTTCATTGGGAGATTATGAACTTATTACTTGAGGACATCATTGATAACTATGTGGTTGTGCTTTACATGTTTCAAGTATGTGTTGTGCATATCTACTTTAGTCCCACATGATTATATAACCAATTATAAAAAAGATATTAATTATTTAAAGTTATAGATCATGTGAGTCATGCTGAGGTGTTTTATAGGTTTGTTTATTGGACAATAATAGTGGCTTGGGTGTATTTTTCCTTAATGGGTCCATCAGTTCATTCCACTAGAATAAGAATAGTGAGGCCCTATACTCAATGTAAATGAGAATATGATTTGAGATAATTAACTAATAGATAAGACATTAATCACTTAAAGTGAAAGATTACGTAAGTTAAGATAAAGGGGTTGTGTTTGTTCCACTAAATGATAATAGTGGCTCAAGTGTGTTCTTACTAGATAGGTGCTTTATATTGTTCCAATTGTTTAAGAATAGTGGTCAAGGGCATGTTTTCCTAGCATATTTTAGGTATGTTACATAGGATAATAATAATGGTTCTTGTGTGGTGTCCTTGAGAGGTACTTCAATATGTTCCACGGAATTAAACATAGCGGGGGGTCCCTGAACTCAACGTAAATAAAAGAATGGAATATTTTATATCCAATAATGAGATCTAGAATCAATATTTACCTTACATTTTTTTATGTATCATACATCTATTCTTATTATTTGATGTGAATTTATGTAACTCTTTGTATCACCTGTATTGTTACTTTACTCAATATGTAGTTTATTAATCATTCTTTTCATGGGTGATGCTCATTCCTATGAGAATACAAGCCTAATTTCTTTATGCAGGTTGATGAGAACCTATTGAATGATTTTGGTGCTTATGATGCTCTATGTGTGGAGGAGTAATATTATGTATCAGGATTGAGTATAGAGTCATGTTATCTAGATATTAGTTTTACCCAGATACTTTTTTGGACTCTTAACTCCATGGTATCCCTTTATGTATTTTTAGATTTTGTACTCAGTTTTAATATCCAACTATTATATATATGTTTATGAAGCTTCTTTCATTTTTTATTTATCATATTTTATGTTGTACTTTATATAGTAACCCTAAATGTAGGTTATCATTGTATGTGTAAGACGGGGGAGTTGGACCACAAACTTGGGATATTATGTCAACAATAACATCTTAGAAATTTATAATATATTTTGTATCCATATGGGATCTAAGAATATTGTTATGAAAAAAATATGAAATTAGGGTTTTGTAGGAGACATGAATAATAATCCTAGGGGTATCGCATGTGTAAGATATGGGAGTTAGATCATGATTTTTAAGTATATTTTTTATAACAACATTTTAATCTTGCGTATGGAATTTGGGGACTAAATGAGGATTATGCTAGGTTTATGAAATTAGGGATTTAAGGGAAAACGGGGCATGTTCTAGAATATGTGTTAGGATGGTGCCTTGCATGAGTATGTGTACATGATTGTACGATGACCTTGAAATAAATAAAGTATGAATAATATACTAATCACTTAAAGTGAAATATCACTTGAAACGGGACCAGTTGTACCTATCCTTTCTGTACGAGAATAGTGGTCATGAGCATTTTACCTTGAGTTTTGTATTAATTGGAACCCTTCCACTGGTTTAGAATAGCAGCCAAAGCGTCTTGCCCTAAAGTTGTACTTTGTTACCATTCCATCGCTTGAGAATAGTGGGGTAACTAAAATCTTTGTAAATAAAATCATGAATATTGATCATAACACTATTATGTTACAAATTGGAAAGAAGTAAACAAGTTGGGGTCGATGAGATTATCTTATATGCACATTACTTTTTATTGTGATCTTATGAACTTGTGTGACCTTTCTTGACTATATTGTTACCTTATTCAATATGTAGCGTATTGATCATCTTTCTTATGGCTGCTACTCATTTTCATGAGCAAGGACCCCTTTTGAACCTATGTAGGTTAATTGGGACCCGCTAGATGATTATTGTAACATTCCAATTATTTACTACTAAAAAATTTTATTTTACAGCAAAAGCGCATTAGTAAAATATTGAGGGTTATCGCCATAATTGACATAATTCTGGTTTGCCCAACCATTCTTACATCAATTACAAGGCTAAAGTCATTTATAGTAAAACAAGGAAACTAGAAATGGAAGAAATATTTATAATACAATATGAGTTTGGAGGTTACCTCCAAATTACAGTAATAAAATACAAAGTAAGGGATACCATGGATCAAAGATTCCAAAAGTTTATCCGAGTCAATACATCAACCAGATAACATAACTCTTCACCCAAACCTCTAGTACATCAAAAGAAACATATTCATCTAGTAGATCTTCTGAAATGTACACACAAGAATCAAGGTCTCTTGTTCGTGGGAATGAGCAGCACCCATGAAAAGGGTGTTTAGTATACTACATATTGATTAAGGTAACAATACTATCAAATCAAGGATATAAATAACAAATGCATTCACAACAGATGATAAGTACACATCCAAACAAATAAAAAGTCTCATAAGATAAATACTGATTCTACGTATATTTATTAGATATAACCACTTTGATTCTTTTATATATTTTGAGTCTAGGAATCCCACTATTCTTAAACTGGTAGAATGATTTGAATCACCTTCTCAAGGACAACACATCTAAACCACTAAAATCATCCGGTGTAATAGATTTAAAAACATCGCGCTCTTGGGGGAAAAATGCTCTTGAGCCACTATTACCACTTGGTGGAACAGATATAAAAATGTCACCTTGGTCCTTACTCACATACTCTTCCACTTTAAGTCATTAGTGTCTTATCCATAGGTTATATAGTTATATTTTCATTTGTGATAAGTAGGGGGCCCACTATTATTAATCCAATAGAATTGATTGAAACATCTTCTTAGGGAAGAATACTCCAGAGACACTATCATCCTACGGTGGAACAAACATATATAAAACATCATCTTCTAGAGGAAAAATGCCCCCGAGCCACTATTATCCTTTAGTGGAGCAGAAATAAAAACATCACCTTAACCCTACTCACATGCTTTTTTTGCTTTAAAGGATTAATATCTTATTCATGATTGATTCACATGCATTGAATACATTGAGACAAATAAACACATTATGTAGGTCAAGATCCTTAATTTCCTCAAACCTTAATTTCATACTCCTAGCATCATTCTCTCATATTGAACATTCAACCACCAAATATAGTATATCATTCTCATTGATATTGTATCCAAAATTTAAGGTTTAACTCCACGTCTTACACATATCATAATAATCTTATCCCAAAGTACTACTAATAGAATTACTAAAACCTTAATTTCACAAGTTAGTCATAATTCTTTTCATGAGACTCATACGATTACCAAATTTAATATACATCCTTATAATGCCTACATTAGCTACATATCCAGAATTATGGATTAACTTTAGGGTTTTACACATAGGATAATAAGATTATCATTCTAGGTTACTATACCCTAACTAGATCATTATCTCATTTTGAGGAACCTAATACAAACAATAATCCCTCCAATAACTTCTTAGAATATCATATTTTAATCCACCTAACACATTACAATACCAAAATTTTCATATTAAGCCATAATGACCAAAATTCCCTTAAGAATAACCGATGGACTTTATTATATAAAATCTTGTACCTTCAACAACTATTATTTTTTTAAATCCACTATTTATCACCATACCTCTTAAATATGCTCATTTCCACTTATCATAGCTGATTTGGCCTATATTTTATTCCATAAAATATATTTTCCCCAATAAAACTAAGCATCATATCCATACCTCTTGCCCATTCTTACTTTCTTTCAAACATTTAATCTAAATTATCACAACATATAATCAACAACATACCTTAAATCATATAGAAACTACATCATGAAAATACACATATCCATACAAGAAATTAACATAAAAACCCCAAAACATTTATTAGTATCCTTATCAACTAGGACACCGGGCTCTAAGCATGTAAATCCTAGACTTTACCTCCAAGATCACAGAAATATCACCTATGAAAAATAATAGAATACACGGTTAGGCTTGAAGATTATATCTAAGAGAAATGTTAAGGTAAAGGATTGTAAAAGTAGAAATAACTGAAGTCAAATGGAAGCTTGAGTTGTGTGGATGTGTGTTGGAATGTATGGTGGAGCTATGGTGAAAATTTGGATAAGGTCTGGGGGTGAAAAAGACGACGCACGACTAAAATGGGAAGGCTGCATGGGCATGCAACAGGTAGTGTACTCCCAGGTCGTGAGTTGGGATCATACATGGGCAAGTCATACAAAGAGGCACAGCCATGCTCAAGCACTGATTGCACATAACCAAAATCGAACAGGTGTGCATAGGTGTGTGGCAGTTGTGCACAGGCCGTGTGAAGGTGTATAGGCAAATTGTGTCGATTTGCATGGGCGTGCGACAAAGAAATTTAGTGTTGCACGACAATACTTGAGGCCATGTGTAGGATGTGCATTTTACAAAAATGAGACTAATTTAAGGAAAGAAGAGGAAAAAATGGCGGTGGTCGACGACAATGGATGACAACGACAAAGGGGAAGGATAGGGTGGCCTTAGTGGTCGGTCCACCAAGATTTGGGTGGTGCATGGTGTGATGGAGGTGGTGAGGCATAAAAACATAGCAGGGAAAGAGGAATAAGAAGAAGAGGAAGGAAGAAGGAAGAAGAAGAGAGAAAACAGAGGGAGCTTGAGCAATTATTTCTTAAAGAGTTTGGACAATAAATTGCAACAAACAAATGAGGGAGAAGGAGAGTGGAGTAGTGTATATATATATATGTGTGTGTGTGTGTGTGTGTGTGTGTGTGTGTGTGTGTGTGTGTGTGTGTGTGTGTGTGTGTGTGGTGGTGGTGGTGGTGGTGGCGTGCGAAGAGAGAGGCAGTCAGGGTGATGGCAGTAGTAGCATAGGGGCACAAGGGGGTGGAGTGTTGCATGAAAATGATAAGGTGGCAGCATGAGGATGACGATGATGGTTTCAGGGGATGGTGATGGTTGTGTGTGTGTGTTGCATGAAAATGAAGATGGTAGGGGTATGTGTGTGCAATCAGGTAGTAGCACAAGGATAAGAGACGATGAGGGATGATGGTGATGATAGTGGCTATAGTAGGGTGACAGTGATGGTTGATGTTGCAAGTTGCAAGAATAAGAAAGGGTATTATGGCCAAAAGGAGACAAGAGAAAGGAGAAAAGGAAAAAAAAAGGAGAATAAAAGGAAAAAGAGAAAAGGTTTAATATTAGTTTTAGATAATTTTAGATTAGCCAAAATAGATAAAATTAGTGATAAATTTTAGCAAAAATTAAGATCAAGTTACAAAATATAAATTATCTGGGTTAAAGATTTGGATTAGGTTAAGATTTCGGGGTTAAGAAATTTGGTTAAGGATAAAATAAAATTTTATCAAAATTAGAATCAAATTAGGGTATCAATGATATGGAATTAAGTAAAGTAAAATTTCGAGGAATTACAATTATGCTGCTTGTGATGCTCTAATTGGGGTGGAGTGATTACATTTCATGTGTGGGGTTTGAGAGTTGGAGAAATATGTTTTTTGGTTGTTGTTTTGAACTAGTTTCCCTTCTTTTGTCATCTTCTCTCAAAACATTCAGTTTATGAATTTTGAACTTTGCTTTCAAAGTTAGACACTAAAAATCTTACTTCTGTTATGAAGTATCCTTATTCTATGTTTATTATGTCTCACATTATAAATTATTTTCCCCTTATAATCGACGTGATAATGGTACGTAAGCAAGACTTATGTCAATATGGTGGTAACACCCGTTTATGCTTGAATTACGCTTTCACTTAAATAAAAAATTTTAGTTGTAAATTTTGGAGTGTTACAACACCATTCTCACTAGCCCTAAGAAATCAGCTTAGAATCCATAATAGACTCTTCATTATAGCATAGGCAGTATGGATAATCCAGAGAGAGAGAAATGAGTTGGGGTTGATTCTCCTATAAGAACTTCGAAAAAGTTACTAACGGAGCTTACTTTGAACACCGTAGCTAGAAGCCTCAAGTGAAAGATATCATCCACCTTTGATGTGAGATATAAGTACCAAAACCCTCGTAGGTCTACTGCCCTTACATAATCCTTTTTTTATGAATCTATTAGATAGTAGAAAGTTTTGTTTTAGAATGTTAAAGGTGTGGCAAACGAATTGATTATATACTATCTTTGGGATTATATTAATCAATACATACAATAGATTTTAGTCTTGGTGCAAAAAAAAATTAGCGATATCCAAGCTAATGAGGTTATCTTTTTGCTCAGAATTATTAGTAATGTTTGGGTTGAGGCTACAAGCTTCATGCCAATTATTTAGATCCTGTGGTATGAGGATCTCCTTCATGTAATAGTTCTTGGGGTTTCTTCCCAACTTTTACATGTTGATGTCTCACTCCATATTGGCCAATCCTTCCTTACTACTATTAGTTATGTATCTCCTAAACATGTGCTGTAAGATGAACTATGGATCAATGACAAGGGTGGATAGACCATGGTTGTTGGGAGGTAAATTTAATGGCATTGCCCCTTTAGAGGAACGAAGGGGATGTAGTAAGAGAAATGTATCTCGATACTTGACTTTTTTAGAGATGAGTGATTTTTTTAATCTTATTCATTTAGACTTCTCAAGCCCTAAATTTAAGTGGAACGACATGGTAGGGGTAGTCACATTAGTTCTAGGATTGACCGTGTTTTGGTTAATAATGATTGGTGCATGTTGTTTCCTACTATTAATGTTACACACCTTTCCCATACCTAATCATATCACAACTCAAATTTACTTACTCTTTTTGGCAATGACTCTCCAAGAAAAATACACCAATTCTTCCACTTTAAATCAGTGTGTCTTTCCTATTCTCAATGTAATGAAATAGTGATTTAGATCTATTCCAAGGTCTTAGGCTTCTGTGAGAAGCTTAACTAGTATAGCATTGGTCTTGATTCTTGGAATAGTAGCATTTTTAGCAATTTTAAAGTAAGGAATGTCCTTGCTAGAATAAATGGAGTATAATGAACTATCAATGAGGCACCAAGTAGTACATTAGTAACTTTGGAGAATAAACTAATCCTGGAATATATTGAGATCTTAGACCAAGATTAGATCAGATCATATCATATGGTACTAGAAAGCTAACTTCAATATGGTTAACCTCCAAGATCTTAGTGCGTGGTTTTTTTTTATAGCTCAATGGTTAATCAACATCAACAAAATAGAGAGAACTACTTATATGATGAGGAGATAAATTAGATATATGATCAGACCCATATTATGTTTATGGTAGTAAATTTTTATGAGGAATGATTTAAGGGTGATGACAGGGTTTAAGGCCTTCCTTGAATTCTTACTTTCAAGTACTTACATCCTAAACCTACCTAATACCCATTATCGAGGTGAAGATGGTTTTGTTCACTTTGGGTTCATTGAAGTGTCCTAACCCTAATAGCTTCGGCCCCATTTTCTACCAAAATATTTGGTCAATGGTGGGAAAAGATCTCCATGCGCTAGTTTATAAAGCTTTTATCCATACCCATTTTCCTCCTGCACTCTTCTCTCTCTTATGACAAATGCAGACTCCCCTACTTCCATTAGGGAATTTTAACCTATCAAATTATGGAATGTCACATGTAACGTTTTTACCAAGGTTCTAATCCTTCATCACAAGCCCATTCAAGTTTGGATCATTAGGTAAGAAAAAAATTATTTTCTCTCTGTATGGAAACAAAAAAGTAATAATATCATATTTACCCAAGAAGCATTGCATGTGATGAAGCATAAGAATAGGTGAGCTAGTTTTATGACTATTAAAGTGGAACTAGAAAAGACATATGACTATTTTTTATGGAAATTTATTGAGGATACACTCCAAGTGGTAGGCTTCTCAAGCAATGTCTTCAGCTTTCTATGACATGTAATAGCACACCTACCATTTAGGTCATTTAGAATGATAAGGTCTCCCATTCATTCTAAAATTCAAGAAGAATATGCCATGGTGATTCCATTTTGCCATATATCTTCCTTTTGTGCATTGAACGTCTAGAACATATGATTTGATACTCAATGGCTAGGTATTGGAAGTTAATTTTTCTAAGTAGAAGGGGTTCCAAAATCCCCTACCTTTTCTTTGCTAATGATCTTCTATCTTTTTCCTATGCCATTGTCTCCTAGACGAAGATAATTATGGATTGCCTTAGCATTTTGGAAAAGAGTTCTCACTAAAAAGTGAGTACAAGTAAGTTAGGCCTTCTCTTTTCTCTAAATTTGGTGTATCTTATCATTCGAGAAATCAATACCATTTATGGTATAAGATCAATTGGCACCATCGGTAAATACCTAAGGGCAATGTTGATTATGGGGAGACACAAGAAACATCTTTTTGATTTAGTTGTGGAGAAGATTCATAAGCATTATTTTTTTTTTTGGCAAACTAGTTTATAGTATTTGGCATATATGTTACCATAGTGCAATTTATCACAACTTCCATGCCTACGCACACCATCTATTTCTCTCTCCAACCTAAGAGCATCAATATGGACCTAAACCAAATCAACATACCCTTTATATGAGTTAGTTTTTGGGATTGATGGATGCCCCTTGTGCAAGGGGGATAATGAAAATCTGAGTTTCTTGCCAGTTTTCTAACAGGATTTGGCATTCTCTTTTTGGCAAGTCTAATTTGCCCTCTTCTTCTTCTTGCTGGGAGGATTTCTTTCTAGATGTCGCCCATAGATTGAAAGGTAAGTCTCTCGTGACCTTATCGTGAAACTCATCTTGATTGACTCACTTAGTAAGTTGGAAGAAGATATGTTAACCAATCAAAAGCAAGAAAGTTAGGAAGTATCTCAATAATAATGACACTTAGGTCTAGGAAGTTTTCCAATCGTATATATCATCGGTCACCCTTGTTGATGTTGTCACTAGCTTTTTTGACCCTATAATTCCAAGGATTTTTTTGGTTTGGGGACATAGCTCATATGGTAAGTTTAGATTTAGATCTAGTTATGAGTTTCTAGATGGTGACCATACACTTCCCTCACCCAATTAAAGGTATTTTTGGAAGTTGCAAATAAGGTAGATGATTCAATATTTTACATGGCTTCTTATCCAAGATAAATTGTTGATGAAAAAAACATATGTCATCAAGGTTCGATTGAGGATGCATATTGTGAGGCTTTCTACCACTTAGTTGAGAGTCAACTATATGTGCTTTACGAATGTCATATTAGCAAAACATTTTGGGAACATCAAGTACCAATTGAGGAACATCATAACTTCTTCTTGATCCCCTTCTAAGATTGGTTTTGGTCCAATCTATGTAAAACACATAACACTTAAGAATCCTACCCTCTATAGGAGATGACCTTTATTATTGTGTGTTGGTTTCCATGGAGTTGGTGTAATTGTAGGACCTTCAGAAGATATGATGTGTACCTGATAAAAATAGTAGGTTGGATATAACAATTTACTCAAGAAAAAATTCAGACTTGGAATTTGTTTCCTAGTGTGAAACAATATTCAACCAGTTTGCATACCATCTCTCTAAAATAAGAACCCCCTGGTGGGTTGGATTAAGGTGAATGTTGATGGGAGTGCATTGCTTAACCTTGATTGCCTAACCTCTACTAGGGTTCCCATTATCATCAGATGACGGTGGGTTTTTTGCTATAAATGTTGGGCTAGGAACAATTCTCATGCTTGAACTTTGGAGCATGTGATTTGCACTCAATGAAGCTCTTCAGCGGGGGTACTAATGGGTTCAATTAGGGAGTGACTCAATTCTTGTTATGAAGATGTTACATCATGGCTTAGTTAACGATCAACTTTATTCCTTAATCCTTGAGACTTGCAAGGGTCTTATGAGATAATTGGAGGTCTGTAATATCTCCCACAAATACAAAGAGATGAACATACTTGCTAACAACCTAGCTTATTTGGGTACGAGGTGTCATTTGGTCTGATGATACATGATGAGCCTCCTTTAGCAATTAGAGATTAGGATACAGTGAGCGGTGTTAACACTAGGAGAATTTCTACGAAGTGATACTTTATCCTTTCCATGATGTAATGGATACTCCCCTCCCTTTACGCAAAAATAAAAATAAATAAAGAGCCTCTATCACTACTACGAAAACGGGAAATAATAACGGTAGTTCGAAAACCGTTGTCAAACGCGTGAAAATTAATGGGCGGGAGAGTTTTGATAACGGTTCTAGTTAAAAACCGTTATTAAAAGGGTAACGTTAAAATTTGGACGAATTTTTTAATAACGGTTTTATGTAAACCGTTATTAAAAGAGGATTTAATAACGGTTCATATTAGAACCGTTGTCAAAAGTCAGAAGCTTTTAATAACGGTTCTCTCAGGAACCATTATTAAATCCTCTTTTTAATAACGCTTCACTCAGGAACCGTTATTAAAACCCCAAAATAAAACTTTTATTTCGCTCGGTTATGTTTCGTGCCAAAGTTTTCAGACTCTCTGCACCTTCGTTCTCTTGCTCTCCTTCTCCTTGCAAACCCTCGCACCACCACACCGTGCACCACCAACTCGCACCACCACACCGGCTCCTCTCAAGTAAAGGAAACCCTCGCACCGCCAACTCTCCACCACGCCTCTGCCATTGTCGGCTCTGCATGCGCGTGCTGTCATTGTTCTGAAGCTAGCTAGCACTTGCACCTTCATCCTCCATCGTGTTTGAAGCCCTTGCCTCTCTCAACATTTTCACCGTTGTTTTTGTAGCTAGCTCACTTTATGTATGTGTTTGTTCTTCCTCTCGTAACTTTTTATCTACTTATATATATATATATATATATATATATATATATATATATAAATAAATAAATGCATGTTGCTATAGGGTTTCGTTTGTTTGTTATTGAAAGATTGTGGTTTGTCGTTCGAAAATGTGTTGTTGAATGTGTTGGCTGAAAATTTGTTGTTTGTTGTTGAATTTGTTGCGTTATTGTTTGTTATATATTAACAAATGCATGTGTTGGCCGAGACCTTTACATATATATATATATATATAATATGAATGCGAGTGTAGAATTATATACATTTTCACTCATAAAAACTATATATATATATATATATACACACACACACACACATTTTCATTAATAAGTATAGGAGACTAGCAATAAGATATAGAAAATGTCATAAAAACTGTATATATATAATATGAAGCATTGTTTGCTATTTGATGAGGATTAAATAGATATAGAGAATAAGGAATATATAAAAGTGAATAATTAAATAGAGAGAAATAATTGTGTATGATAATAATAATAATAATAATTATTATTATTATTATTATTATTATTAATATGATTTATATATTATGCTTTAATTACATTTAGCTAGGTTTAGGGATTAGGGTTTTTTTGTGGTTTAGGGTTAGGTTTTATTATAATAAATTATGGTTAATTAGCTAGGGTTAGGGTTAGGGTTTATCGTTTATTATGGTTAATTAGGGTTAGGGTTAGGGTTAGGGTTAGTATTAATATCTTTTTGGAAACATGTTAGCATGATTCGTATATATATATATATATAGAATAGCATGATACATTTGAGATTCATTCTTTCTAAGCATGATTCATATCGATAATATAATGGTACATTATTATGCTCAATACATAACATTCTAACATAATTTTTTTTTTTTGTAGAGATATGGCCAACAAAAACATTGATAGGGATAGTAGTGATGAAGAAGGGAATAGAGGACCTAAAATTATGAGAATTTTCATAGACATGAGGAATAGAGGAGAAGTAGTCGAGTTGGGATGGAATACTTACAATCTTCCCATCGGCCCTTACGCAGGTATGTTCTTGACCTACATTTCACTTGTGACCCGTAACCGTGTTCCTATCTCCTATAATAATTGGAAGTAGGTTCCACAGGGTCATAAGGAGCATATTTGGCAGGAAATCACGGTAAATATGCTATTTTATGTAATCATTTTTGTATGTCAGATGTTATTAATTTTATTACATTAACATCGGTATACATCTACATGTCTTATTTTGCAGAGAGTGTTCAATGTCCCAGAGAGTAAGAAGAAATGGCTTCTTAAACATTGTGGGGAGCGTCTAAGAACCTTTAGGTCATATTTAGCTTGTAGAAAAATGTATAGAAAGAAGGATGGTTTTGTACGACAGAACCCACCCAAACGATACGGTTTCATCGATCAAGAAAGTTGGAACCAATTCATTACTTATCGTCTTACGGTGGATTTTAAGGTACTTGTTAGATAACAATTAAACTTTTTGTATCAATCCCAGTATTATGCTTAATATTGAAATAACCATGTCATTATGTTTTGGCTTGTCACATAGGAAAAAAGTA
Organism: Tamarix chinensis; assembly: GCA_030549775.1. Classification (NCBI taxonomy): domain Eukaryota; kingdom Viridiplantae; phylum Streptophyta; class Magnoliopsida; order Caryophyllales; family Tamaricaceae; genus Tamarix; species Tamarix chinensis. Next base: position 105,497,254 of record CM060171.1, on the reverse strand, counting down.
TCCAAAATAAAGAGATTGCCAAGCAAAATAAATACCAGCATAATGTGGCTCGCAAAGGCTATGCGGGCCTTGAAGAGGAGTTGATATGCATTTTGTGATTATCTATTTACATGTAAATGTTGGATTTTATAATAATATTCTTAATTAAGAATATTTTTTGATTTGTAGCTCCTAGCTCAAGACTTGGACCCATGTACCTCATCCATCAATATCGGTACATTATGGAAGAAGGCTAGAGCAACAAGAGATGGATATATTAATGAATATGTTGATGTTGCAGCAAAAAAAAATTTAAGTTTGTAGATATCTAGAACCCTACTTAGTTTTCTTTTAGAAAACTATTATATTATGGTTATTCCTATAAGTTAAATTTACAGGACGAACTTGAAACGTCAGAAGGTGAGGAGGTATACCAATATAGCATTGTGGCCCAGGCTACAGGAATTGTAGAACACCCTAAAAGACACAGGAGCCTTGGATTGGGTGTTACGAGAACGTGCATATGTGGTCGATCTCGTGGTTCTCGTAGCACTAATGAGCAATTCGCCATCCTCACCCAAAAATTGAACGTGGCATTTGAACGGATGGCAACAATGGAGCAAGAGTTGGCATTTATTAAATCTCAAGGGTATAAGCCATCCGATTCAGTAGACCATGATCAGCTTCACATACCTAATGTAAATAGCGTCAGAGATAGTTGTGAAGCTGATACATTTCTTTCTACTCTTCCCGAGGTAAGCATTACAAACTATGAATTGTTATTAAATGTATTCGGTGTAATAAATTATTAATAATGTGTAATATTTTTGTTTATGGTTTGCATAAATGTGACTTATTAGTGAATGACCTTTCAACAATTTTGGAAAAAGGAAGGGTCTGTATCAGTCATAGTACCGAAACGCAGACAATCCACGGGTACAATTTAGCCCTAAATACAAGCCCGGTGAGTATTGACACTCCAATCATTGGCAGTGCACACTTGCCTTGTTATAAAGAGGGCGATGAGGCAACCATGGTACTAGAAGCTCATGGAAGCTTCGTGGCTTGGCCTGCGGATCAAATACGTCTCACTACTGAAGAGGTATTGACATTTGACATCTTCATTAGACCTTGTTTAGTAGTTACACTATATATACCTTTTTCATATATATATATATATATATATATATATATATATATGCTCAATATATATTTTGTTTAATATTATCAATCAAGGAATCAAAAAAGGAATCAAAAAAGAAGACTGCTTCTGCTAGTAAAACCAGGAGAGGTACTAGCAGAACGAGCAACACAAAACAGGGCACTGCTAAAGGAAAGAGAGCTAAATCTGAAAAGTCAGTTGCCCCACAAAAAATTCCTTCTTCAGATCAGCAAAGCCAACCTCCACCAGCATTAGCTATGTTATATTTTTATGCCCAAAACTACCTCAGGGATAATTATATTTTCATTGATTGTCGTCCTGAGTATATTGAGAGGGACGATGCTACTTACATGGTATTGACGGCTGACATAAGCGACATTTATAATCAAGAATGGATGTCAACCATAAATTTCGCCGACTATGTCACGTAAGTATTATTTCATTTTTGAGATTTTAGTACTCTTAACTTATACAATTGGAATTTTTATGACCACTTATATGAGTTATTATTTATTAAAAAATATGCATTGTTTTTGTCGTCCATAGGTTGGTAGCTACTCGAGCTGCGATGGAGGGAATGCTATCCTCTATTGTGTTTGTGTGCCCATATTACATAGCTGACGGTAGTACAATAAGAGAGGGTAGGCACATAAACTATTTATCGGATCGCATTTTGATTGAGGGACACAACAAGCTCTATCTCATTCCTCACCTCGCAACTGAACATTGGGTTTTGTACGCCGTCTGGCCTGATCTTAATAAAGTCTATGTGTTTGATTCCCTTTGAACCTATGATGTGCCTTTTAAAGTTGCTCATCGTGGTGGGAAGGAATTTATCGACATGTTAGTATACTTTTCACTTCTTACTTCATTAGCTTATTTATACATATATTCGCCTAGCTTTCATTATTTGAGGTATATATGCGTACTTACAATATTGTGTATCCAACTCTATTTATTAGGGCACTACGGACAGCATATCAAAGGAGAGGTGGGAATGGTGTCCCAGACCCAAAGAATGTTCAATACGAGCCTATCATAGTAAGTAGGAAGGCTACTATTTCATATTTTATTTTAATTAAAATTAATATCTAATAGTTAGAGAGCTAACTGAATTCATTTGACAGTGTCCACAACAGTTAAACGACAAAGATTGTGGATACTATGTATGTAGAGCAATGGATCTGATAGTCCAAAATGGATCAGTCAACATAGATCCAAGCCATGTATGTTTTCTTTTCGATATTTTTCCATTAATGAATCATGACATATATGTTTGGTACTTGACGTAAGTGCTAACTGTATATTAATCAAAACTTGGGATTTTTAGTTTTTCACCGATGATTATGCACAAGGCCAGCAATACAATGTTGAAGAAATTGATGAAGTGAGAGAGCAATGGGCCAAGCATGTGCACGTACTCATTCATTTGGTATTAGGTAGAGATCTATATATTCTACATGCATGTTCAGGTTTGTATTTTGTCTATGTCTTTAAGTCTTCTAAGCTAGATTTATGAACATTTTACTTTGGGGTGTAGAGCTACCAAGTTGTGGTATGCCTACTAATTTTGATTCTTGAGTATATATGTCTGGTGTATTAAAACATGCATATTAACAAGGGATTGATTGAAATTATGGTGTGATTGCAGATTTGTTATCAATTGATGTTGTTTTACAATGCAAATTTGGTAATTATTTGAACATACAACTGTGTATGTGGGCAGGAACAAAACTACAAAAACTAACAAAAAAAACCGGAGTTTTAATAACGGTTCTTAGGAAAATCGTTATTAAAACCTTGTTTTAATAACGGTTCTGATGAAAACCATTATTAAAACGTAGGCTTTAATAATGGTTCTGATGAAAACCGTTATTAAAACTCCAATTTTTAATAACGGTTTTCATCATAACCGTTATTAAAACCCTCTTGTTTAACAACAGTTTTTCTGGAAAAAAAAATCGTTATTAAACATGCATTTTATGTTCATATTGGCGGATTTTTTAATATTTTTGATAACCGTTATTAAAGATTTAATAACGGACGTTTTAATAACCGTTGAAAACCGTTATTAAAACTACTTTTTGGGGAAGTGTATATTCTATGTGATGTTTCTAGATACATTTAGGTTTGCAAGTCCTTTGATTATTATGTTATGATATCTATCTATAATATTATTGCTCATGCGCTCACATATATAGAATATTATGGATGGAATTAAAATATGGGCGACTATTGTGGAAGATCTAGACCAAACCTTATCTATTTATGTCTTACTAATATACATAGAAAACTATTCAAGAGGTTATCACAGTTTCTATGATTCCTATGTTAAATAAATACTACTCTATCTTAAAGTATGAATGTGAATTTATCTTAAAGTATATTATATTATAATCTAAATTTATAATTATTATATTTGTTTTGAAAAATATTTTTATAATATTAATTTTTATAATTTTTATCAATATATCTTAAAATATATTAATAATCAAATTGTCATTGACATTTATAATGTCATATGTATCTTTTTTTAGAGGGAGTAACTTTTTTTGCACTCAATGCGTGGTCATTTCACATTCCATCTAATATATATATATATGATGTATTTTAAATACGTCGATAATAAATCCTGAAAATTCAATTTACTAATACGTATAAAATTTATGGCAAAAGAAAAATATATTAGAACAATTAAACTGGTTTGATTGTAATTTTATTTGCCAGTATAAAAAAATATTTAAAAATGGAAGGCAAAATACAGGATAGGGAATAATTAATAACAAAGATGAAGTTTGAATTGTGGAAAAAGACTCTGATTCATAATTGGTTCGGAAAAAAAAAATTCATTTCCTACAGCTAAGATGTAGAAGGTACTACTAGACTGGTATTTTGAGCATTGAGTGAGATAAATTCTCCCATGGTAGCAATGATAAAATCATCGCCACAGGAAGAGTAGTTCATTTCCTTGGTTGAGTTGGGAGGTAATCAAAATTAATGCAATGAAAATGCATGTGATAGATAACTTCTAAAATTATAAGTAACTAATGTTGTATTTAATTAAGTAATTGTTTAGTAAATTAGATCAATATATAGGTAGTGGTGACAGTTTAAAAATCTTTCTGAACCTCTGGATCCGTTTGGGGCAAATAAATTAATCATACGTGTGTACTACAATGTAGATGACCGAATTAGATTTGAAAACTATTTTTATATTCCTACTTAATATCCCTCCAGACCCTCCCTTGATAAGTAGTATAGTTTTTTTTAATAATTTTTATCATATAAAATAATATTACAAATATAAATAATTGAATCATTTAATTTATGGAGTAATATTTATTTTTTGTAGAACGGCTACAGCGACTTATATCTGAAAGATGTTCGTTAATTGTTGATTGTGTTTGTGGGTATGTTTGGTTAATTTATGGTGTCCCCAAAATTAAATGCGGTCAACAACTGTAGGTAAAGTGGGTAGCCGGTACTATTTGAAAAGGGTTTCAACTTTCAAGTTGCATGGCCTTTTTTGAATCATGATGGCATTTTTTTTTTAGTTTTTGCATAGCACTTTATTTATTTGACGCAGTCAAACATTGGAAAAAAAATTACTACATTTTTATTACAAATAAATTATTTTAATAATTCATATATTTTTTAATAGCTAATAAATATAATTTTAAATTTGTATATATATTATTTATTAAAATATAATAAATTATTTAATGTATATATTATAAAAATAATAATAAAATTAAAGTGTAGTATTATTTTTAGGTCTTATAAAATAAATCCTAAATATAATATATCGATCATAAAAAGCTAATGTACTTCCTCTATTTTATAATATACAATATTTCAAAAGTTTTAATATATATTAAAGAATACCGAAAGATACATAATTTATCTTTAATTAAATGCTAATAACTTTCTTAATATTTTATTAACTGCAACTCTATTTTATGAATGTTTTCATGCAAAATTCCTTAAACTTCTACACAGAAATTAAATCAGCAAACACTTAGATTATACCACACATACAAAAATTTAAATTTAGAGCCGATAGTACTAACAGCTTTATTCCATACAAAAATTAAAATTTTCAAAATACTCCCTTTGTTTACGTTGCACTAAGTTCAACAACGGTTTAAATCGTTATTCTTCATAAATTGAGGCGTGTTTGACAGTACAATTAAGTAGTAACTTCCATCCATTTTAACAGATTATTCTCGTTGATGAGCAATAATCCAGGGAACCTAACTTTTTTTTTTTGGTAAGAAAATATCAAACCATCTTTATCACGAATTATATTAAACAAGAAGGAAATAAAATAGGTGCAATAAAGAGCATTAAAGGTACATATGCAAAATTATCGGTGTACACAAGTTCATTTTTATTTCAGTTCTAAGATTGATACTTAACAAATACTTCATTTACAATAGATAAGTCATTTTATGATAAGCATAAAATATTGAGGGTTGCAATACTAATCTTTTCCTTCTATTTTTTTGGTAGTTCTTCCATCTATTTTACAAGATAAGATATATAACTTTTTAAGTAAATGCATGTATTTAATAACATTAAAATTTAGAGTAAACAATATCTCAATATATAGACTACTGTAACGAGATATTATTGAGGTGCAAAGGAAATAAAGGGGAAAAAAGAAGAAGAAGAGACGATAGTAAATTTAAAAATATAACATCAAATTCTTATTATTTTCATAAATTAACTTATATTATAAAATAAAAATTAGGAAAAAAAAGGTATTATATGATTCCCATTTTGCAACAAATGGAGTAATACATTTGAGGTATTTATATATTAGGGAAAAAAATATAAAAAGGAGTATTATTATTATAGTTGAATAGCATTTATAGCTAAAGAAACTCTATTCACATAAAAAAAAAAGTTATTTTAGGCATAGAAAATATCAAATTTTATTTTTCACTTTTACCCTCATTTTTTATTTACATTCATTACTTATGTATTAAGTACTTTATTTTTTTAGTGAATAATGTAAGTAAAAATATTAATGTTAGTTTTACTAATTTCTAAAATTATATGCAAATTATTAAAATAATTTTTTTATGCAAATAAAGTGCTATAATAAAATGTCTCCATATATATTAGTGTTTCCAAAGCACTATGCTACTCAATATTGCATGGCACAGGGAGAGACACGGGGATACAATGACATCAAAAATTGAGAAATAATAATGTCAATGTATGTTTCATAAAAACACGGTGCAGCACAGACACTGCAACATGTTTACTTCAATGCGACGTATTCATGTCAGCATTTTGCTTTCATACCGTGACTGTCAACCTCATTTGCAAGCCCAACGGCATGTGAATCCTTTCCGTGGACGACATACGCCCAATAATTCGCGTTTATTTTGCTGCCCAACCACATGTTGTACGGAAGACAGGTAACAAAACGGGGACAAGTCTCCGATGATGTGAACATCCAGTGACCACATTGGATTGGTGGTATTATAATTAAAAGGAAAATATTAGTAATTTCTTTAGGCTACATTTGGTTTCAAGAAAATTGAGAGGAAAGAAAAAAAATCGGTGGAAAATACTTTCCAAACGTTTGAATGCTCGGAAGATTAAAAGGAAAAAAAAACAGTGAGTAAAAAAGTCAGAAAAGTTATAGAAGAGCATTTTCTTGCCTCATATATAAGGAAAATAAAGGAAATTAACTAAGAAAATTTTATAAAAATAAGCATTAAAGTGCTGCTGCTATCATTTTGGTTTGCCCCGCATGCGTGTAGCGTGGGAGTGATAGGAGGGAGAGGAGGCACCGAAGATGGCAGCCGCTGCTAGTAACAGATTACATCATTGAAGTAGTAGCCGATCTCAATTCCTCAACAAACTCTGTTTTTTTTATGATTTTATTATAAATTTTATACAAATTTTTATATATCAATATATAGAAATATTTAAATAATAACATTAATTTTTTTTAATTTTCTTTCTATATACTAAACACTAAATTTTTTTTTCAAAAATTTAATTTTCTACAAAAAATTTTTCAACAACCAAACAAAAGAAAGAAAATTAATTTATCTAATTTTCTTTCCTTCTTATTTTCTTTCTTTCTTATTTTTCTCAAATCAAACAGACCCTTAAGGATTATAGTTAAGAAATTGAAAGTATAAATGTCTAACAACTTATGTACTTGACAATTTTTTTATTAATATTATCTTATAAATAAAATTAAATGTTCATTAATAGCTCTTTGAACCGTCCGTCGCTGGCAAAACCACTATTAAGATAGTTTCTTCTTGTTTATGATCTGCCGACAATAGAGGAATGAATGATACATATTATCATTAAACTACACAAATGCAGTGATACCATCGATTTATTGGTATTTTGATGGCCTATACGAGGATATACGGGGGGGGGGGGGGGGGGGAAAGAATAGCCTATATGACTAAACAATGAAATTCAGGAGAATCGAATTTAGTGATGAGAAGAGAAAAGAAAAGAATATATCAATAATTGCTGGAGTATCTAGCTCAGTTTACCCATTATGTCGGCATTTATGCACTTGATCAATGCCGTCATCTGTACCTATGACTTGGAATGACGTTGCACTAATAATACCCACCTAAAACGAAGAAAATGTTTTTACTCAATTCTTTAGTCATTACATTGTCCGGTTTTCCCTACTCTCTTATGTTAAAATCGTAAATTAGTTGAACTAGCTTGGTTTTCGGTTCGTTGAAAGTATGATTCAACTTAATTTTTTAATTAAATTATTTAAAATTAAGTCTCATTTTTTAACTCATTTATTAAACAAATTGAGTCCAAAGTAAAAAAAAAAAAAGTGAGGCTCAACTTATTTTGTTGGCTTTAATTTATGAGTTTGGTTTGACACATCTCGTTAAAAATCTGACTTAACTCATTTATTTGGTTAAATGAGCTGAGGTTATATGTTAATTTAGGCTAATTTAAATAACAAACTTAACATAAATCTAAAGATATTCGACTCGATTTACCTCATTTATAACTCCACTTATCTACTATAATGAAACCTAACTCCGACGACTCCATCTCCCCACTTCAAGCTTAATTTTTGAATTGAATAGGAAAGCACTACCAAGAGGGAAAAGTCGACCCTCCTTTATCTTACCAACAATTAATAGATAATGTAATGACTTCATCCATTTTTTCATAAATATTTTAATAATTTACATATATTTTAAAATACATATATATATATATATATAATAATAATAATAATAATATGCCAATAATACGACAAGTATTAAAAAATAAAAAATAATATAATAATTAATATATAAAAAGGATGAAAATAAATAATAATAATTACTCCCTTAATTAGTATAAACAAATTATTTTATCATTAAATATTTGTGTAAAAAAATAAAGTCATTTTAAAAATGTTAAATTCTGCTTTCCAAATTTATCCTTATTTTTTTTAATATTATATGCATTAAATATTTTATTATTTTTTAATAAATAATGTAAGTGTAATTTTAAGACTACTTTTATTAGTTTATTAAAAAATTAGGAGAAAAAATTTGTCTGTATATTGTTTGCCACAAAACTCTATTTTTATATAATTAAAGATATATAAGTTGATAGAATGACTTTCTATTTTATAAGTATAGAGTATTTTTTTTAACATATTTTTTTGTCTAAAACAACTTCCTCTCATAAATAAAAGAACATGTATTTATAATTTTTTTTTTCAAATATTCACACGTCATTCGAGAATGGATTACTGTTACCTTTTTATTAACAAGGACATTAAACATTGTGCCACCACTACTGCCATATGGTCCATCTCATCAAAGATTCAAGGCTAGCCGAATCCTATCCTGCCAATGCCATCAAGTCAGCAACTGAATTAGAAGTCCCTCTCTGATGCTCCGATAGAACTAGAAGTATCCTTCTCGCCCAAAAGGAAATTATTACTTACTAGTATTCGCTATTGGTATCGACTTAACTAAGGTATCATCGGGTATACACCATCTCATTAACTAAGAAAATAATTTTTTATTTAATTTATCAACAATATATCTAAATTATTATATATTTTTATTATTATATCTTTATTAATCACCAACCACTATTTATTATAATTATAATTAAATAATCATTATAAATGATATTTATTATAATTAAAATAATTAATTAATAATAAAATTAATTGTAAAGATAAATAAGAAAATAAATAATAAAAATATTTTAATCATTACCATAAATAATTATTCAATACAAAATATGCATATTATAATTTTAATTCATAAAATATTAATTATAACTATAAGTTAATAATAAATAAAAATAGTATTAATTTATTTAAAAAACTAATAAATAAGTACAAATAAATCAATACAAATAGTATTAATTTCAATGATAATTTTTTTTGTTAGAATAATATTAATCATTATTATTAAATGTAATGCTAATTATAAGTATATAAAATCAATTAATAATAATTTTATTTATAGTAAACATTTATAATTAATAAAATATTATTAATCATAATTATAATTAAATATTAAATACAAATAACTTTAATTATAATTTTATTTAATTAATACTATTGCTATTAATTGTTAAGATAAATTAATAATATTAAAAATAACATTAATAATGATTATAATAAATCAATAAAAATATATCAATTATAATCTTCAATGAAAAATTAAAAAACATAATATTTATTATAACTATACAATATTAATTAATAAAATATTATCAATCATAATTATAAATAATTAATCAATATAAATAATATTAATGTTAATAATATATGAATTGTTTATATGATTAATATTAATAAAAATTATAAAAAAAAAACAATTGTAATTATAATCACAAATAAATAATAATTAATAAGAGCATTATTGTTTTAACTATTAATTATAGTTAATAAACATATTTTTAGTCTTAATTTTAATTAAATAATCAAAATTAATAATCTTAATAATTATTATAATTAATTAATAATGATACTATTAATTTTAATGATAAGTTAATAATTATTAAAAATAATATTAGTCATACTTATAAATATCACATGTCCAAAATTGTGAATATATACCAAGTCATTTTAAATTAGATGAGTTATCAAACACTATTATTACTTCATCAACCTTCATATAAAAATAAAATGTATCTACTAAATATAATTATTATTATTTCAAACACATTATTACTTCATATTGACTCAAATTAGATATGGGACACCAAACATACACATAATATCTTAACAATATCTTTATTAGACAATAAAATAGGGAAGTTAGAAGGTAAGGTTCATTTACATCTTCCCTTATTATTTTTTAGTTTTATTATTGTTGATGTAAAGCATAAAGTAATAATTAAACTAATAATAGTAAATGAATAGAAAATTATAAAAAATTATAGCTTTAAAATTCAAGCGACCATCAAATTAATATCATTGACGATTCACTATTTTATTGGTAGCACTAACTATTTAAAAAAAATTGACAATAGATATGCATTATTTTATAAAAAATAAATGTATTTAATTATGGTTTGTTTTGATTGATTAGTTACCCATTTTATATCATTTCAAGGATAGACCGATGATTAGTCTAGTTTCATCAATTCATTGGTCAAACAATCATTCTGATGTTTCTTGTGTAATATCATGGTAACAACAATGACAACAATAATATATACAATATAGTTTTCAAAATTATCGATACAACATATTAGAAATTGCTTAAAATTTTTTCTATTTATAGAAAAAGAGGTATAATATTATTGTATATAAAATATGAGAAGGGCATTAAAATACTAAAAATCATCCAAACACCATTAGTTCTAAAAATACCTTTTGGCCAAACACCTTGACAATCCTCACAACATATAATATTCTAAAAATGTTTAAGATTTAAGTTTTATTTATTGATTACTTTGATATATCAAACAGGAGATTTCTGAAAAGATGGAAACATAATTTCATTTCCATAGCTTTTAAGAATTGCAAATGAGTGTATAGTAACTTAGTACAATAATTGTCATCGAGACATCATGAAGTGATGGAATCTACAAGGCAGACATATATATTTAGTTCTTGAATATTATGTAGAAATATTTTATATTTTTTGTTTGGACAAGATAGTTCTAGAAAAAAAATTATTTTGGAAAGAAATTTATAGAGTATGTTAAGTTTGGAAAAACGGTTTTCTGTTAACCACTTTCAGTTTTCTATAGAAAATTTTAAAAATGTATTCATTTGTTATATTGTAAAACTACGTTTTAATTTAAAAAATTTAAAAACATATTCATCTTCTTCTAAATTGACCTATGATGATGATGATGTCAATCATTATTGCCAACATTATTCATGATAATATTATTAATAATTTCAATGATAATAGTAATTTTATAGTTAATATAAACAATAAAAAAGTAATAGTAATAATAATACTAATAATATTAATATCAAAATTCATGATAACAACAACAACAACAATAACAATATTATTAATATGTTAATATTGGGAATATTTATGAAAATAATAAGATTAAATAAAATAATAATAATAATAATAATATCAATAATAATAATAATGATATTAATTATTATTATTATTATTATGAAAATGATTAAAATATTATTTTTATGTATAGCAGTAATAAAAATATTATGTTTAATAATAATAATATTATTATTATTATATTTAAAATAATATAATGAAAAAAATTATCATTATTGTTATTATTAGAAATAGTAATAAATATAAAATATTAAAATTAATAATAAAGGTTTTATTGATATTACTACTACTAATAATAGCTCCATTAGTAATATTATTACTAATTACTAATTAATATTAATGATATTTTATTATTAATGCTAATAGTAATAATTATCGTATTCTTATGTGATTAATATTAATATTAATTAATAAAAAAATTAATATTAATATTGATATTGATAACAATATTTATATGAAAGTCGATAATAATATCAGTATGAATATTAATGTTAATAATAAAAATAATATAAAATAAAGAATAATAATATCATTAGTATTATTTTATTAATATTAATATTGATAAATATTAATAAAATAATATTATTATTATTATTATTATTATTATTATTATTATTATTATTATTATTATTATTATTATTATTATTATTATTATGTAACTGAAAAATATGTAGAAAATAAAGACATACGTTTATGAGAAAAACTCATAAAACATAGTATAAGCTGTTTTCTAATTTTCTTTATAAAGTTAAAAAATCGTGCTTTTTAATTTTTAAACCTAAAAAATAAAAAATAGAAATTATGAACATATTTAATAAATTTTTTAAAAATAAAAAAAAATTCCTAGAAAACGATCTTACACGCTCATAATTTTTTTTTTGTGTGTGCCTTTTTTATAAGATTTTTATTAGGGTAAATTCTGTCGAAGTACTACTCTATCCAAGCGAACCCTAGGTAAACAAATATCGGAAGTTGACTTAGGTGTTGGTAGACTTTCAAGAGTTTTTTCGTTTTGTTTTGTTTTTTTTTTTTAAGAAAAGAAAGATGACATAGACGGCATAAATTACGAGGCAACCGAAAATCATGGAGACCCAGTAATGGACGTTAATCACTCAATTTGTCTTATGGAAGCCTATGATCATGATATTTGTTAGAAATTCAATTTAATACTTAAATAAGCTTTTCTAACAAGAATTGTGGGCATTTACTAATATTGCTAAAAGTAGTAGAAAGAAAACTAACATGTAATATTACATTTATATTTATATAATAAAAATGTACTATTTATACTATTTTCGATAAACAATTTAACGAATCTTATAAGTGACCAAGGCACTTGTTAGATAAACTTTAATTTTATCAAAATTAATTTCTAGCTTTAGTGATCTCAACATGTTTAACTACTTGCTTATTTATGTAGTAAATTATACTCGCTTCCTTTGTGAAAAATATATATCTTTAGTTTCAAATTTTTTTTATTAAAAAAATATTGCTTTTAAAATTTTAAAGTATAATTTTTATACTTATCCATATTTTTCTTATTTTCACATGTATTATTTATACATAGACACTATCTCTCTCCATTATAAAATTTAAAAGTAAATAACATATTTGAAAGATAGGCATAAATAAATGCTTAAATTAAAAAGAGTAAAAATGTCTAATATGAGTTATTTTTACAACAGCGGGGTGTGATAATTTAAACCTATGCGATTGACTTTTTTTTTTCTTATAGTATTAATCAAAATAATAAGTATTCGGCTAAATAAAATACCAAAATCAACATTACAAACTTAAAATTACGTGCTCAAAAGTATAATAATAAAATATTACAATTGTATATTGTACTTTTAGAAATGTTAACTTGATGGATAATACCAAAAGTATAATAGGGACAGATATAAATAATGCTTAACAAATTTAATAAAATTTTAAAATATTTATTAGGTTCATGGACGAATATAGATAAAGAGTATTTATATCTATATTTATTTACACGATATGTAATTATTATTTTTATCCTTGATTTTAAGACAATTATAATTGGTTGCAACATCCATATTATTTGATTGAAATTGTAGATTTTGGTGTTTGTTTAGTTGTTTCACAAGTTAATATTTGCAAGTGAATTAAGTAAAAATCCAAAAGGATAATGGATTTGTTTGTTAGGTATCGATATTGGGTGATGGATATTAATATTGAACTTTTTTACTAGTCGACGTATACCTTAGTTAGTATCAAACTATATGGCCCCATTAAAAATTAGAGTATCTCATGAGGTTGTAGGTTTGAATTTTATCCAAGTTTCATCATGCAACACATGACCTATTGTGTCATTGAAACTATAATTTTGCAAATTAAACTAGAGTGGTCGGTTCGACCAACAAATCAATCATATTACCTATAAGATTTCATGTATTGGTCATAAGGAGTTTGGAATTGGTCAAACCTAGTCAAAAATTAGTGGGACTAGTAAAAATGGGTGAATCGGTAAAAAAAATTATTGATTGGACCAATAGAAAAACTAGTTGTGAGTAGATCAAATTTATGTATAATTTTTTTTAATTTTTTATATTTTTTTACTTAATTTATATCACTGGTTCGACCACTAAACTACTAAACCAACTATAATACTGGTTTAATGGTTGATCTGATTTTTAAAACTATAGCCGAGACATATGATTCGATTTATTTTTTCTACGATATCCTAGTAATGGGATGGTAGAAGCTTTGGGGTCGTGGGAAGAAGTGGTGTAGGATGGTTGTTCCTTGCCTACAGACTAGGGTTAGTTTCCACCCCACCCCGAGCATATCTTAAGTGGTAAAATCACACAGGTTTTTAATGGAAGAAATAATTACAGTAATCTAGACAATTATAGTGAGTTTAATTTTTATCAATAATAAAAGTCATTAGTTTTCTTTTTCTTATGAGCATTTGCGGACTGCAATTGCAAACATGTATTATGTACACATTCCGCTATTTAATTCTGTTGTGTTAACTTAAAACAGAATTAACAATAATATCTAAAATAGACGTTATCTTTTAACAAAGTTCCGGGACGATGAATTCACCTTTCGAGTATTGAATAATGGATTATTCGTCATATATGACAATAAGGGCCGGCCCTGACACTCAGGGGGCCCTAGGCTGAAAAAATTTTATGGCCCTATATTTTATATGTGTATAAAATTTTTACATAAATAGAAAATTGAACTCCTGACCTGCTTTAATAAAACTTTCTTATTCTTATTATCTAACCAACTATGCTAGCTTAGATTCTTATTTTTATATTAGATTTCCTTATATATATATAAATTTGGGGTCCATATTACTTGAGGACCCTAAGTCCAGGCCTACTATAGCTATAGTCAGGGCCGGCCCCGTGACAATTGCATATATAAATGTGGTAGGGAACATCCATTCAGATAGTGTAAAATTCTTATTCGATCAAATATCGAGCAGGGCGGTTCCGACCGGATGCCGGCTCATTGATATCCATACGCACACCCCACAAGTTTTAAATGAATTTGGTTGGCCTTGGGGAAATCCAGGAAAGTCTTTGCTAGTTGGTAAGCTTCTGAGATATACTATTACTTTGCATTGATTTTCATTTTCATATTCCACTATTATTATTATTATTATTATTATTATCACGGTAGCTTTGCATTGAGTGTAGAACGTGAGGTGAGGTCGGAAGAATTGGTACGTATGTTGATCTTCACATGAGCTAGTTGGCTTCAAACTGACCACAGATACTCATTTTTCGTCTTTTAAATTAATATGAGTTACTCAGGTAGTTGGTTCTCCGGTTTGCATAAAATGCGAGTATGGTACTACTTCTGATTCATATTAAATATAATAGTTATTATTTTTTTACTTAAAATAACTGACATTTTGGAGCTTCAAAGTAAAAATAAATAAAATAACCTTCCATCTTCCTAAATTATCCATGTTCATTAAAAAAAAATTATTATGAATATCATTTAATAAAGTATATATAATAGGTATATATTCAACAATTTGCTATTTTTCTTAAAAAAAGTAAAAAATGATATATATATTCTAAATATGAGGTAGGAGCTTATGTAGACCATGTAGGATTAATCTGGACGGGAGCAATAAACCTGTCTAAATTGGCTGGTTTCGTACCAGAGAAATCTGTGCATGAACCTGGATTAATTTTACTGTCCCACCTACCTACTCTAGGGTGTGGGTAGGCCTCGAAAATGAGCACACCAATTAATCGCCCATGCTGCATGCTGGAAGTGCGAGAGTATATATGTCTGACACGATTGACCCAAAGTCCAGCTGAAAATTCAAAATCTAAAGTTGAAGACTAAAACCTTAAAGCTGAAGGCTAAAATGTCGTAGGCTCGTAGCCACCGTTATCTGTCAGTTCTAATATTGTGGTTCTTTTTTCGTATATTAGACACGATTAGGTAAATGTCAAATGCTGAAATATATTTTATGAGCGACCCTAATGAGTAGATAAAAAAAATTAGTATCAAAACTATTTATTATTTAAATGCCTCAAAAAGTGATCAAAAAAGAATTTTTGAAGCCATATGATATGAGGTAGAAGGCAGCTAAAATTTAAAATATGTATTTAAACATAATGCTTGATCCACGGAAGCTTCATTTAGCTTGTTATTAATGCCCAGTTGGTGACAGGTTATGTTTAAGGATGATAATGGGTAGATCTAGTATGAGGCAGACTCATATTTATTTATATTATTTAAATTCAGATTTAATTAAGTTCTATTAAATTTTAAAAGTTTAAATCAAGATGTAGATCTATTAGATCTAAATTGGTAAATAAGTTCTAAATAAATTCTAAATAGGTATGCTTATTTTTGAATTTTTTTAATAATTTATATAAATACAAATAAATTTATATTTTGTATAGCTTAATAAGTATTTTTTATTTAGAAAAAAAATCCTCCAATTGAAAAAATAAATATTTAAAATAATTATTTTAACTTTTCTAATGATATTTTAATACTTTTGGAATAAAACAGTATGCACATTATTTGTAAAGTAAATACAAAGAAATAAAATTGATAAAATGAATAAGGGATTCAAATAAGATTACGATAATGATAATAAATATTAGAGGTATGCATTAGTCTAGAACTGGACCAAAACCTGGTTAAGCATAGTAATTTGTCAAAGTTAGGACCGAAAGTGGATGTAAATTGTCGGTCCAAGACCCATTAGCATCGAAATTAGTAAATTATATATATATATATATATAAACAATAAAGTTAGGACTGATTATGGACTGTGTATCTAATGTTGATTATTCTATATGTATCAATAATAATATGTTGGCTCCTTTTAAGGGCAAAAAAGGCTTAAGGCAGGGAGACCCTTTATCCCCCTATCTTTTTGTGATTGTGATGGAGTATTTGAGTAGGATGTTGCAAACTCTTTGGATGACTGATGGATTCTATGGGCATCCCAAATGCAAGAGGTTGAAGATTATCAATCTAGCTTTTGCAGATGATATTCTTCTATTCTGTAGAGCTTATTTAACATTTGTAAATGCTATCAAATCCATGTTCCAAGATTTTACTGCTACCTCTGGTTTATTTATTAATTCAGAGAAAAGTTCTATCTATTTTGGTGGAGTTTCTCAGGATGTGAAGATGTCCATTTTATCTTAGCTATAATTTCAAGAAGAGAGGCTACCTTTTAGGTATTTGGGGGTTCCTTTGGATGCATCTAAATGAAAAGTAGCAGATATGTAGTCCTTGGTGCAAAAAATCACAAATAAACTACCGCATTGGGCAAATAGATTACTTTCATATGCCGGTAGGTTGCAATTACTAAAATCAATGATTTTTGGAATCACCATGTATTGGAGTCAATAGTTCTTTCTCCCCAAAAAATTACTACTGAAGGTCATTAGCCTGTGTAGAGTGTTTCTATGGACGGGAAAGGATTCCTCAAGCAAAAGAGCTCTGTGGCCTGGAAGATGGTGTGTTTGCCTAAAAATGAAGGAGGGTTGGGTATTATTGATTTGTTTGCTTGGAATATAGCAGCAACTGGGAAGCATCTGTGGAACATATATAAGGATAAAAAATCATTATGGATCAAATGGATCCACATTTACTTTATTAAAGATCAGAATGTGGCTGATTTTAGATTACCTTGTACAACCTCTTGGATTCTGTAGAATATTCTTGGTTTAAGGCCAAAGTTACTCCCAATTTTCCAGCTTCTTCAGATAGAAGGAAGTTATAGCATTTCGGCAATTTATGATATGATTCGAATTAAAGCTCCTAAAGTGTACTGGTTTTGTGTACTTTTAGTGAGTTTTAAAATATGTAGACTTTTTGTGGCTTTTATATGAGTTTGACTATAAGGGATTTTTGATCAAAATTGTGAAAAAGGAGAATGATATTTTATTCATTGAGGCTTTTACCTAAAATTTGATATATAATATGATTGGGGTTGGTTGAATGTGGATTAATTTATGTTATTATGGAGTTTTATGAAGTTTAGGTTTAATAGGGATATTTTGATCATTTATAGGTGAAATCTAAAAATTAGAGGTTGTATAAATGTTATTAGATTTTTCAATATGATAAGTATGATATGTGAAGTGTTTACGTTAATTAGAAGTAATAGAAGTATGAATTTTTATATCAATATTTTATGTGTAAAATGGTAAATTTTAATATTGATTTTTGGATATGGTATATGGTAGGAGATATTAAACTATTTTGTTAAATTTAGTGAGTTAGTGAGTTTAATGAATGGAGTTATGTGTTGATTGTGAATTAGATATTTGTGAAGGTATTATAGTCTTTTTACTTGTGTAATGTATTCTATTATACATATTATCTTCCTTTATGGCTTATCATTATTTTATGTCTTTATAGCATGTTTGATTTGATTAACCATGATACATTTCTCTATTTTTAAAACAATAATAATATTTGGAATAAATTCAGCAATAATATGTTGTTCATGTAACATATTGTAAGACAATGGTAATATATGTGAAAGTGTTATGATACTGATTAAATCAAGTAATGTATTGTTATTTGCTAAGTGTTCGTTAATGAAATAATAAGATATTAATACTTAAGGTGAAAGATCACAAGAATCAATATCACAATGTTGTAATTATTTCAATAAAATGGGCTATTACCGTTGAAACTAGAGGACCCTACATCTACTTTATACCGGTCCAGTCTACTAGCATATTAGGATATGCGTATTTAAAGATTAGATGCTTAATAGTGGATATCAAGTGTATTTTACCTTGTTTTGACTCTTATTTTCCATCTGTAAGGAAAGAGTTGTGGCTGTAATTTCAACAGTGTTTCCGTTCTTAAGTGACTAATATAGTGAAATCTCGCGGTCACCTAATTATGAACTTTAATACATTTTTATTTTATTTTAGGTAGTCTCGTATCTTGAATAGTATGTGCATGTATAGTATTTACCTCTCATGCAACCTTATTTGTTATGCATGTCTTATTTTATTAATGTGTACTTTTACCTTATTCAATACGTAGTGTACTAACAATCTTTTTTTATGGGTGTTGTTTATCCCCACAAGTAGAAAACCTAGTTGTTAATATGCATTTTTTTTACTATTGTCTTGATGATTTTGATGTAGTTCCTACGTATAAGTGATTTATATTTTATGGGTTTCAGGTGAAGAGTCGGGGTAATGTGGTTGTTAGTATTTTTATCCAAATATCTTATAGACTTTTAGTTCTATATGATCCCTTTTGTTATATTTTGATTATGTTATGGGTTCTATGGAGAAGTGATTTATATTTTATGGGTTTTAGGTGAAGAGTCAGGATAGTATTTTTATCCAAATATCTTATAGACTTTTAGTTCCATATGATCCCTTTTATTATATTTTGATTATTATTATGCTCGGATTTATCTCCAAACTCTTGTCTTGTTTTATAAAATATATCTCATTTCTTGTTTATCATATTTAAATTCATAATTTTTTTACCTTGTACTTGATATGAGAATTGTACGGTAAACTAAACTCATATAAAATATGGTGGTGACACCCTATTATCTTTTTGTAGCTTCACTTGTATTCACTTGTATAAATAAAGATATGTATTTATATTATGGAAGATGTATTTATATATTGAAATATTCATATCTTGTTGGGACTTATGTGTATTCTTCTAAGATATGTATGTCTTTGTATACACATTTGTATATCATAGAAAATGTATATATATATATATATATATATATATATATATATATATATATATATATATATATATATATATATTGAAAGATGTGTATTGTAGTATTTAAAGATGTACATATTTTTTAAAACATACGTATATCTCCCTCGCATCATGTATAAATAAAGTATGTGTGTTTTTACCCTCGCATCACTGATTTATATCTTATAATATGTGTATTTATATCTTAAAATATGTGCATTATTGCTCTAGAGGATGTGCATTATTATCCCAATGTATATATATATCCTACAAAATATATTTTTAAATCTTGGAAGATGTGTATTATTATCCTAGAGAATGTGTGTCCATTTATATTGGAAAAAATACGTATTTATGTTTTAAAATATATGTATTATTTAAGATGTGTATATCTTCACATACATGTGTGTTTTTTTAGCTTTCAAAATATATTAGTACGGATGATTTAGAGAAAATGTTGGTATTTTTTCCAATGACCCAAAGTAAAGATATATTGTTTTTCCAATTTTTTTAGCAAAAGCCAAGTCTAAACGTCATATAAAACAAGCTAATGATTAGCATAAACTATAATGAACAATTTCATTTATTATTGAGTGAAAAAGTGGAGCAAAATGAGTTCTTCTCAAGCACCTCAACTTATTAATAAATGGAAAATGCTTGATACAAGGTTCTTTGCTTAGATGAATGAGTGCTTACTCTTTTAATATTAAATTATCAAATAATGAGTTCTACAACATAAATTATATTTTAAAATTAAGTTATACCTTTCATCATAATTTTTTTATAAATTATTTTTAACAAGTAAAATATTATGAAAAAATATATAAAAAATATTATTAGATATTGTTTCATTTCATTGCTATTTTCATTAATATATAATTTTCCAATTATAACTTAATAACAAAGATCTTACACTTAGAATCATTTCTTTGAAAATAATGTTTCCATATAACATCTAAAAATACTTGAAAAGTAACTAAAGCATAAATAACGTTGAGTATGCAATCAACTAGTAAGAATTTTCACACTTACACAACCTATCTCTCCTCCATTCTCATTAGGGATGAGCTAAGAAGAAGAAGGGCAAGCAAGTGTTTATGTTTTTCAAGTGTCTAAACTCTATTGTTGTTTCAGGCAGATTAATGGACAATGGTTCTACATTGTGTATGCTTGTGAAAATTGGCTACAACCATTCTTTCATTTTGTGGAGAGTCTTAAATCTCTAGAGGAAAACTTGTTTGAAATGGATGTTGAAGAGGATGATACCTTGAGAATTCAAGGATGGGAAATACTTACGATTGTGCCCATGCATCTATTAATGACCTAGAGCTAGAGATGGAAAAAACAAATAAGATATCGATTGGTGGGACATACTAGAATGGATGAAGGTAATGATACCACTACTTCAGTTTAGGATTGATAGGGTCCTACAAGTCCCAAGACCCTAGATACCTCATGGCAAGATAGGGTTGTGGGTAATAGAAGCTCAAATCAAGGTGTGTGTGAACTATATTATATTCTCCCAACAATTATTAATGATAGAAAATTAGTGAAGCTTTAATAGAAATTGGTGAGCAAAGAAGTGGAGGAATGGAAAATCAATCTACATGGATATGATTTTGGTGATTTCCCATCTTAAAAACCAAATGGTAGGCTATATCTATGCACATTAGGGTGGAGTACACTTACTTCAAGTGTTGGTGCACTTGAAGGGCTTATTCCTATTTAAGTTTCAATTGAGAGAGTATGCATTGGTAATCTTGGAACAACATCGATCATATATTAACAAGTCTATTGTGTAAAAGTTGTGGTAGAGGAGGATGAAAATCGACATGTTTGATATGCATGTTATCCCCTTGTGGATTAAGTTCCCAAATCTCCTATTGGAGTATTGGTCCATTAACTCATTGAGAAAAATAGAGAGTGTGGTTGATAAACCACTTTGTATAGATGTTATTACAATGGAAAATGAAAAGTGTCACCTTCTTGATTATGTTAGTTGAGTTTTATATTAAGTAGAAATTGTTTATCGATGTAAAAATTATTAACTCTAAAGGATTTGAATTTACTTAACAAGTTATCTATGATTGGAAACACCTATATTTTCATCTTGATAATTTTGGTTATGATGCTTCATCCTATAGGAGAGTTAGCAAGCTTACCTGAAAAAAGATGGCGGTGAATGGGTTGTGGTGAGAGATAATCAGAAGGGAAAGGTAGTGGCCACAAGAGTTCCTACATCAACTATTTGTGATGAGGTATGATTATTGAACAAGTTTGGATCCTTATATGAGGAGGTGTAATACTTTTAGGAAGGAAATTTTATTGGAGTACATAAAAGTACGTGCATAATAGAAATGCTTTCCACCTTGAAAATTATGCTTGATTGGTATTTTGTTATGCATGTAGTCCCAACTTGTTGCTCAACCAACAAAACAACATATAAAGGATGCTAGACTGCTGACAAGGATTTGTGTAGCAAGGAATGATAATGGGATGGTTTAGAAGCCAAGGGTTAAGAGTGTTATCTTGACATCAGATTGAAGTGTACATGTTTAGTGCTTGGAATGTTCAGGGATCAAATAAGACATCAAAACTCAAGGAGGTAAAATAGTTTTTTAGGCATGATGGTTTATCATTGATTGGTTTATTAAATACTAGAGTTAAGCAAAATAAAGAACATGATATGTTTGGAAGATCATTTCATGATTAGTAATTTTTGAATAATTCTAGTCACTGTCATAATGCCCAAGTGTGGGTTACTTGTGACCCTATCATATGAAACATCACTTTTATTGCTACTTATGATCAGTCAATTGTTTGCAATGCACACCATATACAACTAAATATTTGCTTTCATGTTATGTTTGTTTATGTAATGAACATGAGACTTGAGCAAAATATGTTTTGGGAGTAGCTATTATGTCATATATTTTTAGTGGACCCATGGATCATTCTATGAGACTTTAATTTGGTTCTCAATAGTGAGGAGGGGTTTTGAAGGGAAGTGCCCAGGGGTGTTCATAACTAGATATTTATATTTATCAGATCAAATATCCGCTTTGCGTCCCTTAAATTAGATATCTGTATTTTAGAATATCTAAAAATGCGAATTGGATATGGATCGAATACCGAATATATTAAATATTGTATGACAAAACTATTTTAGTAATTTTAATAACTTTATTAAGAAATATTTGAAATTAAAGAATTTATATCCATTAATATTCATATGAGTATCTTAGTTAATCTTAAAAGATTACTAACATATTTTTTTAATGATTAAATAAAAAAATAAAAAATACTATAAAATCACAATATTATGATAATATATAATTGAAATAATAAAAATATACTAAATATTTTTCCCATATAGAATAATTTGGTTAAAAATCAGATTTCCTAAAAGACATATATCCTTTTGGAAAAAATTGGACAGGATATCCTAAATTTCAAATTGGATTATTAGATTATGAATTTTTTACACAACCTTAGATATGCCATATAATGTCCCAAATTAAGGTGACCTGCAAGACTCTGTGGAATGTTGCTAACAACTTAGTGTTTGTGATTTGTGATCTTAGGGGTGTTTCAATACATGGTTAATTAGAAAGGAAGGAGATAAATATATATATATATATTAAATTAGGTAGGGCCTTAGTGAATGTTACATGGCTAGATGAATTATGTACTTTAGTTGCATACTTCCAAAGCCCTTTATTTTTGGATTATTGTCCCATTATCATTGATATGCCTATATATCTTGTTGCATCAAGGACACAATCCTTTTAAGTTTTTTAAATTTTGGGTTAAGGATGACAACTTCATAACTCTTTTTGAGAAGAATTGGAGCCAACCTCTACGCGGACATTTTTGATATAGGCCCACTCTAGATTAAATGCCTCATTTTTGTAGCAGGTGAACATAGTGAGAATGTAGTTGAATACTGCTCATTGAGTCATTGTTTTTATGCTAGGTGATGCTTATTAGCGTGCATAAGGGAATTCGTTACAACAAAAATTCAATCACTTGATTTGGTGTGAGAAGATTTTCCTTAAGCATAAATCATGTGTTTGATGGTTTCATTGTGGAGATAGCAATCACAAGTTCTTCTTTACTCTAGTTAAGGAGAGACAACATATGAATTATTAGAGTTCAGATATTGATGAGAATGAGGGTGTTATCAAGGGGCAAGCAGATGGTCAACATACACGTGTCTCTTATTACAAAGGCTTGCTTGGTGTGATAGGAGATTATATTTGTTCCATTAGCTCCATAACTATAAATCAAGGGGAACTTCCCTTGGAACATCAAAACCAAATTGTGGTGCTAGTTTCTTATGATGAGGTGAAAGATATCTTTTTAGCATAGATGATTCTAAGGCACTTAAAGTGGATGGGTTTATTGTGTTTTTATTTTTCAAGGAAAAGCTAGAGTACTATTGGAGAGGAAATCCTATTAGGGGTTTGAGATTTTTTTTACGACGAGATTTATGCCTTGAAAGCTGAACACTACTTCCCTTACTCTCATTCCATAGGGCTAAATGAGTAGAGAGCCACCAATTATCATCCTATATCTTGTTGTAACCTTATGTATAAGGTTATCTTGAAGGTGTTGACCTAGAGACAATGTCCTATGATGCACTTAATTATGGATATTTTGTAATCAGCTTTAATCAAAGGTAGAATTATTGGATAGAATATTCTACTTGCTTATGAGCCGGTGAGAAAATATGCTACTAAGGTTTCTCCTCGAGGTGTATGACAAGGATGGACCCAAATATTGCTTATGACATTGTGAGTTGAGAGTTTTTGAATGATATTTTGTTGAGCTATGGTTTTCCTATCAATTTTGTTAGCTATTTATGACATGTATAACCACTATTTCATATTCATTTGTCTGTAATTGGTCTTCCATGATGCTAGTTAAGGGGTAAAGATGTATACGGTAAGGGGATCCCCTATATTATTATTTGTTTGTTTTGGTGATGGATTACATAAGTAGAAGCCTTAAAATATTGTAGAAAATTTCTAAATTCAAGGTTCACTTGAGATGAAAATATTTTTATTTCTTTTTGCTTTCATGGTGATCTAGAGAGTGTATATACATTGATAGGGGAACTCAAGCATTTCTTTAGACATCTCAGACTTGGTTATTAATCTAGCCAAGTGGATAGATTATTTTAGAAGTGTGGATAATTGGGTACATGTGGCTATTTCTTTGTTCCTTGGTTTCCAAGAAGGAGAATTTCCTATTATGTATGTGGGTAGGTAATTGTCCTCAGCCATGCTTTCTTCTACTTATATGCAATCACTATCAGATAAAGTAATGACTTACTTGAGGAATTAGGGCACTCTTTATCTCTCTTATGTGAGCATAATAGTTCATAAAACCAATCATGTTTAGTGTCCAACTTTATTTCAATTAGATGATTCTACTACTAAAGAAAACTCTCTACAAATTCATTCGCCTCCATGCACAGAGATTTTCTTTGGTCTGGAAAATTATCAGAGAGAAGGAAAACATCAGTAGCTTGGGATCAACTATGTACGTTGAAGGAGGAGGGTGGTCTGGGATTTCTACAACTGGATTTATTTAACATTTACACTCTAGGTAAGCAACTCTAGAACATTTGTCTTAGGAAGGATTCACTATAGGTTAAGTAGGTGCATGCATTGTATCTAAAGTGTGTCACAAGGTTTGGGCTTATACACTTACGCCTTATGCATCATGAGTATTTCAGAAAGTGTTATCTATGA
Source organism: Tamarix chinensis (assembly GCA_030549775.1). Classification (NCBI taxonomy): domain Eukaryota; kingdom Viridiplantae; phylum Streptophyta; class Magnoliopsida; order Caryophyllales; family Tamaricaceae; genus Tamarix; species Tamarix chinensis. Next base: position 105,471,614 of record CM060171.1, on the reverse strand, counting down.
AAGGTAAAGATTAATTTCTTCTTCATAGTTGGAAAGAAGCAGGCAGAGGAGAGAATGACATAAGGGTGACTTATAAGGAATTGAAGTCAAGGTAGCTTAGAAGCTGGTGGGTGAGGTTAGTTTGGTAACCACTCACCCACCCGAAGCACCATATTCTTTTACGTATAGCAATGCAGAATAGACTCTCTACTAGAGAGAGATTTATGGCACAAGGAAAAAATGTGGCTACATGCACTATTTTATGCGATGATCTAGTAGAGAGTCTGTGGAGCATTTGCTTATGTGTTAGCAGGTAGAAGAGATGCAATGATGGACCGGACGAGTAAAATATAAGTGTTGGAGACTAAATTGTGTCAACCACTTACGAACTAATATGCAAGTGGTGGGTACATTGATTTTTTTTTTTTACCTTGATACAATTTGGTATGAAAGGAATTTGTATATTTTCCAAAATTGTCGGTGTGAGGAAAGAGTTATTTTAGACTCTATTGTTGTTATTATCGCTAGATGAATTAGCCACCCCCATTATAGGGTCAAGTACGAGATGGTATGTAATATTTCATTTTGAATTAATGAAATATATCTTACTTATTGAAAAAAAAACTGACAAGAATTTCTTACACATTTATAGGGAAATAACTAATTTTAAAACCTTTTGTTATTCCAACTTAAGTAGAGGTCTAGGTTTTCTTATCATCGAAAACATACAAATTATATGATATACTTAGGTATATTATATAAGCTACACCTAGGTAGGGACTACAACACAAAAGTTTGGTTGATGAAACAATTACTTATAATACAGAGCTCAAAAGACTGAAATACGGAAGACATTGTCATCATTATGGACATAATAATCACTAATGCGTACAAGATAATCACTAACATTACACATAATATATAATTACTTTTTTAAATAGGATAATTATTTGGAGAATGTGGTATCAAGTTTTGATTAATGAAAAAGTTATAATGTGAAGCTCAAGACATTAAATTATGGAGTATATAATTAGCGGTGCAGATAAGATAATCATCCATTCAGACATGATAAATACCATAATAGACCAAAAAAAAATACCAAGACTTTATATAGTTCGAGTTGATAAAAATTGACCTGGCCCGCATAAAATACGACCCGACCCAAACCCAACCCGATATCGACCCAAATATAAGTGACCTGACTAACCTTAACCATTAACCTGCCATCAACCCAATTTGCCACTAACCTGACCCGACTCGATAAAACAAAATTCGATATTAACCAGTCATGATAATAAAAAATACTTATGTCTTATTATTTGTTTAAAGCTTTTAAAAATATATTATTATTTAAATTTTACTTATTGTTCCTAATTTTATTGTGAAATTACTTATTCACCAACGATACTCTAAATTTACATATATATATATATATATATATATATATATATATATATATTTTGCATAAAAACACAACATTAAAAAGTCATAATAATAAATAAATAACAATTACTAACAAATTATTAATCACATATTTACATGAAGTTAAATTTAATGATTGCCTATGAGGTTAATAAGTTAGATTAATTTTGGTGTTCAATATCTAATTTGACCCAAATCTAAAGTAATTTAATCTAGAATTAACTCGACCTAAACCCAACTTGACCCATCAAAACCTAAAAAGACCATATACATTAAGTTAACCCACCCATGACATGTCAAATTAACTTGAACACGAAATTGTCCGAATATGAGTTTGCTCGACCCAAACCCGACCTAATAGGGATGTAACTAGGACGGGTTTAGGACGAGTATACCCATATCCTTACTCGCACTAGATAATAAAATTCGTACCAAAATTCGTATCTGTATTCCGAACAGGTATCTACTAATATATTTATATTCGTATTTGTTGGATATCTATTACCCGATGGATAATCCGTTTACTCTATAACGGATATTATCTAGCTAATAAATTAATTATCCGAAATATACATCCATTTAGAGTTAAGATAAATAATAATTTTAACCTTAATTTATTTAATATTTATTTTAAAATTAAGGGTAAGAGTAATTATATATCTAGTATACTGGTACAGATATGAATATAGATACAGATATTCCGTATCCGTATTCAAGTCTAAGGAATATTTTTTTGATGGTTAAAAATAATTTTTAAATTGTAATTTTTAATGATCATCTAAATTAATAAATTTATTTTATAATTAAAGTAAAAATATTAACCACAACAACCACCAACAATAATTTTTTTATAATTATACTCATATATATATACACGCACACGACGCACGATTATTTGCATTTAGAAGTAAGTTGTCAAATCAATAGAGGGAAGGCAAGTAGCAAAATAATTGCATGAAAAATAGCGAAGCACGCTGGCATGTCGAGTAGGATCCGTAAGCTTGAAGACTCTGGTTTAGGGATGGCAACGGGGCGGATCGGAGACGGAAATTCCGAATTCGATAAGGAAAATAATTTCTGAATCCGACTCGATTTTTGTTATTTTTTTTCAGGAATTTTCTGACTCGATCCTCGTGGGGATCAAATCCTTATATCCGACCCGATCCTCGATCTATTTTTCATCCCTGATTTATTTTTTATTCTTAAAATCCGACCTGAAACCCGACTTTATACCCGATCCCAGATTCCATCCCCGATCTTCAAACTATTTTTTATATTATATTTTTAATTTATATTCTATAAAAAATTATATATATATATATATATATAATATAATATAATATAATTATATAAAAATATATATAAAAAATTCGGTGTGGGTTCGGAGATGGAGACCCCAAACCCGTCCCCGAAAAAATCCCCGTTAAAAATTTCTGAACCCGAATCCAATCCCCGAACCCGAACCCACGGAAAAAATTGTCTTCCCTACTCTGATTTGATTAATTTTGGTGTTAAATATTTCTTACAGTGATATAATTCAGAATTAGTTTGATCTAAATTTAGATTAATTTATCAAAATTTTAAAAAAATTAATCTGTTAAATTAATTCAAATTCCATCCGTCACCTTAACAAAATTTTAAAATTACTGTACATAAGCTAACTTTCGTCGAACCTTAGCCGTTAAATTAATCTAGAATAATCCTAGCTAATTCAACTTGAATCCATCTACAAAATACCCAATATTACCTAAATATGTAATAATTTGAACTTATATAATAAAATAATTTAAATTTAAAATAACCCAACATGAAAGATTAAAAAATAATAATAATAACATACAAACAATTCAATCTAAAAATTAATATGACCCACTTCGATCCGATCTGAACCCATTTACACCCCTAAATCAAATCAAGTAAATCTAGATAGACTATCCGTAATGGAGGCCAGCCATAACGGGGCAGCAACTCACCAGGATCAATTAATACTGAAAGTGACCCACGCCGGCCCGCCGTCCCTGATTCCTTTCCCCCAATCGTATTACAATTTCCTTATAAATACACGGACAGATAGCCAATTTCCCAAGAACGATCTGAGTTCATTACTAGAGGACCGAAACCCCCTAGCTAGCTGCTAGCTAATTATTGGATCGATCCCAGCAAACTTAAACAGAAAGATCACCAAAGCCATTAAAGTACTAGCTATTTAGTTAGTGGTCGGTCGATAGATATGGGCGCGGTAGCAGCTGATCATGACAAGAACTTCGCTAATCACTTACCTGCAGCAGGAGGAGGTGCAGCGAGGCTACACATAGAAGCGCAACAATCTGTAATGCCAGCCAAGGTGACAGAACCTCGCCAGTTCCACCAACTACACACCTTCGATCCACAGTCGAAGGTCTTCAAGCGTCGGTTTCACATCATATTGTTTTATGATAAGGCGACACAGGATGATTCTGGTTGGCTGGTTGGTGGTTGGTTAAGAGATTCCTTGGCTATTGCATTGTTACAGCATCCTATACTTAGTGGGAGGTTAAGGCATGGTCGTGATGGTCAGAAGGAGATGGAGATTGTGTCTAATGATTCTGGTGTTAGGCTTGTTGAGGCTTCCTGTCCTAATACAATGTCTGAGGTGCTCGATCATGTAACTAATGGAGAAGAACTTGTTTCTCAGCTGGTTTCTTGGCAAGATATTGACCAACAGTATCCTGAGCTGTGCCCTTTGCTTTACATTCAGGTTTGTTTGCTCGACTTAAATTTCACGTACCATCACGTTTAACATACCTACCATATATCACACGTAAACAGTATCGGAAGAAATTTATCTAGTCTTAAGGATTATCTTTAAGTTCAAATCCTTCTTATTCTCTGGTCGACATTATAACATTTTTATAGTAATTTATATTTATTTTTAAGAGTATTTTATAAAACAAAAATTATACATATATCCTGAGATATCTATTATATATACTAGGCAATTATTATTATAATTATTAAAAATGCATGCATGCATGATGAGGATCATTAATTATCATGAATATTGATTGGCTTGGAATATGTATATGCAATTTCTTAGCACTAGCTACTTTTTGATATTTTTCACAAAAAAAACATTTTGTTTCTCGGCTTGGGTGCCCATATCGAGGAACCCCAACAAATACATACTCATTCATTTTGTCTTTAACCATATACAGGTGACCAACTTCAAGGACGGTGGATATGCACTTGGAGCAAGCTGCAGCTTCCTTCTCACAGACCCAATAGCTATGACGAACTTCCTCAAGAGATGGTCAACAATTCACCAAAGCGTACTGGTAGAGAACTTCACAAAACTACCCAACTTCTACCTACCAAAGTTCAAGAGCATGGGACTGACACCACCCGTTCACCTAAGCACAAACCGGGGTCACAAGTACTGCAACACCTTCATCTTCCAGATCGCTGCTTCGGATCTGAATCAAATTATTCAGAAAGTGAATACGGACAGGGAACTCTACAGGACAGTGGCTTCTTTATGCTTAAAAAGCACCAAGTGCTCCGCAGGGTCGACAAATGGTGATGGCGATATTATCAATGTCGAACGGGACTTCTCTTTGCTGGTGAAGCTTCCTTCCGGAGGGATAATAGCTGAGCTCTGTGAGGAGTTTGAGACGGAGCCATGGATATCGAACTTTAGTAGTGTATTGAAGTATGCAACTTGGGATGACATGGAGATCAATGATATTATGTTTCGCAAGGGGAGTATGCAACTTCGATCTTCAAAGTGGGTCGAATCTATTTCACATGAGGCTTTTGCTATGATTCTTCCTGCTAAGGAAGATGGAATGTCTGCTTCAGATATGACAATATTTGCTACAATCCCTAAGAAGGGTTAGGAAGCAGGGTCGGTCGACATAATTATCGACATTAACCCCACCCCAAGGATATTCATCCATGTTCTCCCTAGCTTAATCAACTGAACGGGCCGGGTTAGTTAATTTAATAGGAGGTTTGTAAGCCTCTGTGATCTGCGGCCCTTTGTTTTTTTTTTCCTTACCAAAAAAAAAAAAAAAAAAAAGAGACCGGGTGCATGCATGTGTGTTTCAGCTTGGAAAAAAAAAAAAAAAATCAACTTCTGTAACATTGTATGATGAACATTAATTATAAACACGTTAAAGTCAATATAACTGGCTTCGTCTAATTTAGTTTGAATGCATTCTAGTGGAGTAATTTAGCTTAGATACTTTTGAAACCGCTCGGTTTAGTTTAGCGGCTAAATGCTGAGTGTCAGAAGATTAAAGTTAAATTTCTCTCCTCTCTCACTGTATTCTAACACATTTATGATGAACAGACTATCAACACGGTATCTTATGCCCATCTTTACCAGCAATTTTTCCCAAAGTTCGGGGGACCGTCGGAGATATCACCTCCGGATTCAGAAAAATAATTTCAAAATTTTATGGCTTCGAAAAATCTTATCGAAATTTTTTTCCGAGATGGGAACGAACCAACCCCAAATTTTTTTTTAAAAAAATTATTCTCTCTTTTTATATATAATTTTTTTATATATAATATAAATTATATTATATTATAAATAAATAAGATTGGATATCAAGAGTTGGATTTTAAACATCTAGTTGGATTTTAAGTTCGGAAAATAAATCAAAGAAAGAAAATAGTTTAGAAATCAGGTTAAATACTTAGATTAGATACACTCAGAAATCGGAAGAGATTTTTCCATTGAAGAAAAGGTGAAGATGGATAGATTTAGAAATAGTTTTACTTATCAAGTTAAGGTTTGGGGATGGAAAGCGGTCTCATCCACGATCCACCCTTTTCCCATCCTTAATCTTTACCGATTGTTCTAGGAATTAAAAAAAGGTTCAAAAGCTTAGAATCCTCCTCGTCAGTAAAAATAAATGAATAAATAATCAATGAGGCCTTAATTCATTGATAAAAAATAAGATCCGTATATGTTAAGAGTCCATATTTGCTGATTTTCCCCCTCGTATAGCATGCGGCTGATATTGTTTCGATTTTGTACCAAAGCAAAGATTTTTATGCCATCGATATCATGATGTATTTGATGTCTGTATTTTCTTTCTTCTGTATGAAATTAAACTGTGCTCCCTCTTCTTCTTCTTCTTTTCCTTAAAGAAAAAAAAAATCTATACTGTATTACACTAATTTTCCTAAATATATGAGAAATGCCAAACTTATATATCAACCCGCGAACCCACAGGAAAAATTGTTTCTAACATAAGTATGGGACAGCGGGTAGTTCATCGAAAATGGTGACAACCTTCACCAGGCCGAGTTTGTATACGACTGTACTATGTAAATGAATTAAATATTATTTTCGTCGTTTTATTTCTGAGATTGTCCTAATTTGATAACTGTGCTTTGTTTTTGCAATGCTAGTTATTAAATTTGGATGTTGTTATTTAGAAATTATGACGTCACTACACAGAAAATAAAGGGTAATAATTTGACTAATTTATCCCTGCCTACAACCACTACCTTCAATAGAGTTGCAAATAAGCATAATTATAATCGAGTTTTTTAGGCTCGACTCATTTATTTAATTAAATCAGCTAAGCTCAACCCTTAATTTTAATGTCGTTTAATAAATGAAACTAGATTAAATATGAGGATTTAGACTCAAACTCATTTATTTTAACAAAAGCTCACAAACTTGGCTCGTTTACCACAAAAGTTCACAAGTTAGCTCGACTCAACTCGTTTAGAAACAAACCAACCACGAGCTTTATTTTTAGGCTCATTTATTAAATGAGCTAAGCCTGAGTGCACCCTGACTCACCTCAACTCATTTTTCAGTCCTACCTTAATCTTCATCTACTATTCATTTCCCTCACGCAAACATACCACTATAGCATGAGACTCTCACACAATGAGTGCCTAGAAATGTCAGTGTCTCTGCAACCCCCCACCCACAGCATGAGACTGTCACACAAATAAAGTACCCATGAAAGTGTGACAAGTACACACAAAATGGTACCCCAGTGTGACATGCTCATGTGAAATCCCATCTCTAATGTGAGACTCTTATTCATTAATCCTCTTCTCCTGCATCCCATACCCTCCTCACCTTCATTATCTTTTTTTTTCTCATAAATTTTAATGCCTCTCATTAATTTATTAGCTATTTTAATATTTGCAAGATCAAATTTTTACGGACTATAATTATCAAAGATTTTTCATAATAGATCAAATATTTTATGATTGTGATGATCTTGTAATATGGGTGCATAGTATTGATAGAAGTTGTATGATGATTTTAATCATAAAAGACTCGAGGAAAGAAAATAGTAGAGGAGACAACAAGTATTACTTACATGTGAAAGAGGGGGTACATACGTATATACTAGATTTATGAATGGTGATAATTTACAAAATACATCTTAAAAAAACGATTGTCCTTTGAAGGTTATTGGTGTTGAAAATACTGATGGAGGATGGGAAGTAGTTGTTAATAATGGAACACACAATCATAATTTGGTGAATACTCTTAAAGGATGTGCTTTTGTAGGGAAATTAAAAGAAGAAGAAGAAGAAGTAAAGTTTATCGATGATCATACCAATAGTTGTGTCAAGTTGCAACCCATCCAATTGCTTCTTAAAAAAGAGTTTGAAGGAAACGTGAGCATGAAAAACCAATTTTATGACACCCATAGAAGATTATATTGAATAAAATGGATGGCCAAAAAACCTTACAACACATAATGACTATATTAGTTAAGAATCATTATTTTCAATAGCATTGAAGTGAGTCAGATTCATATATTCTAAGTGAGCTTCTATTTGTGAGCTTATATGTCTATTACTATTTTATGAGCATTTCTTTTTGTGCTAGTAATAGGTTGCACGTATAAGACAAATAGATGTGAGGTGTCTTTACTTGAAATTAATGTATTGACACCAACACGGTTAAATTTCAACATTGCGTTTGCTTATATGTCTTTAGAAAAGGGGGAAAATATTTGTGGGTACTTGAGAAGTTGAAGACGTTGATGGATTCCACAAAGCTTCCGACCACCATTTTCACATATTGAGAAATTGAACTACTTTTAGTAGTGGAATGTGTGTTTTCTACTTCAAAGCATTTACTTTGCAAATTTCATATAAATAATAATGGAGGAGAAGTGTGAGAAAGCTTGGAGCAAAGAGTTCATAAGTAGTTTATACCTCAATGGAAAAACATAATAAATGTTAAAGATCAGAAAACATATGAAGAGAGGCTCTTATCATTAGAGACTGATTATAGAAATATTCTTAGCCTTCTTTCTTATCTAAAGATGATTTGACTACTTCCATACAAAGAAAAAACTATCTCTACTTGTGTCGATCAAGTCTTACATTTTTGTCAAGGTACAACAAATAGGTATGGAATGACTTATTACTTATGAAACTTTTTACAACATATAATATTTATATATCCTAATTTCTCTTAATAGGGTGGAAGGTGATCATGGATTGTTGAAGTAGTTATTAGAGACATCAATAGGTAGCTTCAACATCATTTTACTGAAAGTTCACTCTTTATTAGACTTGTAAGATTGCGATATCAAAGGATCCCTTGAGAGATAATGGTTCAATGTTCCTCATTATGCTATAAGAACTTTATGACAATTTGAGAGGGTATGTAGCCTTGTTTGCACTAGAATTGATTATTAAAGACTGTAGGAGAAGTAACGGTGTAAGAACTTATGAAGTGTTATGGAGGTGTTACATTTATCAAACACACATGATACCATGTACCCATAAAATCAATACTTATATACATGATTTTATTCCTATTCCCCTATTATCTATTCATCCTTTTTGGAAGATGCTTGATAAAGATTGCTCAATTAGTCCACCAACACCACTTGATCTAATCAAGGTTGCACCTTATTTACCCAATGATTTTATGAAAGCTACTCTAAGATAACCACATGTAATACAAAATCAATTTGCTAGAGAAATATTTATTATTGCCATTACTTAGAGAAAACCACTTGAAGAGCCTCAAGAATGAAAATGGAGGGGTCATTTAAGGTGAAACTCCATGATAAGGGATCCTTCTAGTTTGGAGTATACAAACCAAAGGTATTCAAATCATTCTTGATCAACAAAATGTAGAGTTAGGTCATCTTCGGGATGAGGCCATGGTTGAGAGTGAGACCAAGTCTGAGGTGTAACACCCCAAAATTCACTATTTTTTTCTTTTTCTTTCTTTTCTTCTCTTTTTCTTCCTTACCCTCCCCTGACTTGGGCCAGCCCAGCGGCCCAAGCCTGTCGTTCCTTTTCTTTCCTTTCTCACGACCCAAAACACTGTTCATTATCCCTTTTTACACCAAAACACATCATTTTATTTAATGAACTTAACCCTCACGCCCGACCGGCCCGGTCTGCCTCTCTTTTCTTTTCTTTCTTCCCTGAACCTCCCGGTCCCCTTTCTTCTTCTTCCCCCAGCCTTCAATCCTGCCTTCGTCGTCGACTGAAACCTATGCCGCCCCGCCTTGGTTTTTCGTTGACGATCTCGCCCGATTTGACTGGCCAGCTTTTCCCCTATCTTTCCTCGCTGATTGGCCTATCATTTTGACCCAATCAACTCCTTTATTCTCGCACGATCCCCTTCCTTTTTTCCTGTGCAACCCTTGCCCTGTTTTGACTCCCATTGGCCAACCTCGCTGCTGGTAACCCTAAACCTACCTGCCTTACCCCATAGCCAACCCACAGAACCCTAACCTCTCCTCTAAGTCTAAAATACCCCCATGATAGCCTTGTGTCGAGCCTTTGAATTCTACTCAGAAACTTCTGACCTTGCCGCTGCCACCATTTTAGATGCTAGTTCCACCGCCTTCGACCAACTTCGCCACCCGTTCTGGCCACCCAACTCATCCTTGCACTACCTTCTAGCTAACTGTACCTTCCCCTCCCTCGATTCTTCCTACACGAGCCATTCCGGCCGTGCCAAGTTCTCTTCTCAGTCAACCTATTTTCTATCCCTGCCAACCTTTGCGCCACCATCCGCCACCTCTTTTGCCACTTCTTTCACCTCCCATTCTCTTCTACAGACCCTCCTCTACCTTCCCCTACCTCTATTTTCCTCTCCCTCCCTCTCTTCCTCTCTTTCTCTCCTTCTTCTCCATTTGGCCATAAAATACCCCAAAATCCTAATTTTCAAAATTATGGCCAAATAAGGAATTAGTAGGAAAATCAAATATATAAATTCATTATTAAAATGTAGAGAATTAATTAAGGTAAATAAAGAGGAAAATAATAAAGAATTTAATTGGAAGAAAATTTGGGTATTTTTCTAATTAGCACGGAGGTTAAAGAAATTATCTAAAATAGTCTAAACTAAGCAAAAAAGGAATTTATTTAATATTTTCTAAATATTAATATTCTAAACAGCCCAAAAATATTCTAAATAATTTATGCAAAATCCAAAACCCTAAATAAACCTTTTCCTTTTTCTTTTCCTTCCTTTTCTTTTCTTTCTTTTCCTTTTTCCTTTTCCCCCGTCGGTTGGGCCTTTCCCCCGCGGCCCAGCCTTTTTTTCTTTTCCTTTCTCCTTCCCCCATGGCCCAGCGTCGTTCGCTGGCCGACGCTCGAGTGCGACGCAGCGTTTTGCCCTTCGATTCGCCGAAGCGCCGCGTCGCGATTAATGAGCCTTATAACCATTGCCAGCCAATGGCACGACGCTACATTTCGACCTTCTAATTAATGAAACGATGCGTTGGGATTATGAATCTTATAACCGTTGCCAACCGGCCGGTTTCTCCCCTTTCTTTCTTTTCCTTGGATCGTCGGTCCAGCCCCCCGCTGTCGTCTTCTTCCTCGTGACTGCAACGGCCGCGACGCTGCAACAGCCGACATCATCTCTGTCCGGCCGTCCTCCCCGTCCTTTTTCATTCTTTTCTTTCCCAATTTGTCCCAACCTGCCCGTCCTACACCGCCCAGGCCTTGCCTCCTTTCCTTTTTCACCAAGGCGAGCCAAAATTGCCTGCAAGAGAATCTGCAGGCTTGCTCGACCACCGCCGGATGGCGTAATGCCGTGATCTGGCCTTGTCCTCTCCTCCTTTGTCGTTTTCTCCCCCCAATTGCCTATAAATACCCCCCATCGACAGCCATAACTAGTGCTGGGATTTTGCCCCGAAACTCTACCTCTCTACCGCCTCAAAAATAGACGAGATTTCCGCCGTCGCTGGTAATTGCCGCCGCCGCCGTGGGCCACCAAAAACACCCCTGCACCTCCCTCGACAAAACCAAACCACCACCACCCTCCACCTTGCCCTGGACGTGCCGCCCTAGCCGTGTGAAGTTCATTGCTGGAAACCTCTCCTTCCAGCCATCGCCGCCCCTTACGCCGCCCGTAGCCACCATCTCCGCCGCGATCAACCCTCCTTCCACCTCCCAAAGTAACCAGCAGGTCCTCCCCTACCTGCCCATACCCTCCTTACCCCCTGCCTCCTTCTTCACCAACCTCCACCTTCTTCCACCTTCGGCCGTCGCGTCCACCATCGCGCGCCGCCGCCCCTCTCACGCCACCACCCTCATTCCACTCCCCTCTCCCTGCTGTCTCCTCCCTAACACCTAACTTCCCTTTTCCTCCTCCCATCTAACCACCACCTCCATCTTTTCTCTCTTCTACTCCTCCATTGCCGCCGCCACCGCCGGACCACCACCGTCCTCAGGTGGTCTTCCACTCACCTGAACCCTAAAACCTTTCCTTATGCCACCTATAGTAATTTTTAACTAATATTAGTATTATTATACTTATTATTATTATTAGCGTTATTAATTAATACCATTTTTGTTATTATCCTTAATGTTATCATACTATCACCCCTTCCAACCCTAACCCCTATTATACTTAACTTAAGGTTAGTATCATTATCTTTATTATTAACATTTCTAATAATAATAATAATAATAATAATAATAATATTATTATTATTATTATTAAATTCTTTATCCTAAATGTGTTATTTTCTTACAAGCCATCATCCCTCCAAAACCCTAGCTTTCATCATACTTAACCATTAGTGTTGGTATTATTATTATTATTACTATCATTAGGATTATTACCACTATTAGTGTTATTACTACATAACCCAACCTTATGTGAAGTATTATAATTATGTTAATATTGTTTTACTATACCTAACACCTTTAACATTATTGTCATTCTATTATTACTATTACCCATATGCTATTTCTATTAGGGTGACAAAATATGGGAGCCCTTATACTATTTATTCAAAATATGACTTTTATCATTACTACCTCTAGGAGTGTTTTAACTTGTTGATGTTACAACCATTGTATTAGTATTTTAACACTAACACCATTATTAGACTTAATCTTAAAAGCGCTAAGGTTCTAGTACTTGAAACATAAGTGTCACTATTAGTAGTCTTATTATTACTATTATTATCACTATTTTACTATGACTAGTGAACACTAATATTATAAGGATGGAACTAACGGGTCTAATGATATAAGTGATGTAATGTGTCGATGAATGATGAGCATGCCATGTTAATGTGTATTATGCATGTGTTATAAATAACCTGTTGTGTGTAGCGCAGCGTGGATCATGAGGTATGATGTGTCTTATACTATACGAGTATGACATGTTCCATTTTTGATGTTTGATGACGTGACATGATATGGCCCTCTAGGATATGCATGCTAGGGTTTTGGTAGCATGAAATGATAATACAAGAACAACGGGGAAGTGGACGTTTGGGAAGTTTGCATGGGGGACTAGATCTTGTATGGGCATGATCCTTACGTATGAAAAGTTGATTTGGGTTGTAAGTAAGAGTTTGGGAGAGTCTTGGAGTGATTGGAGACTTAGTATGAAAAATAGTATGTAAGTTGGTGCATAAGAGACCTTATTAGGGTTTTGTGTGTAAGTGGGTGTTGGGGAGTCTGCATGGAGTGTTTAAATTATGCATGGCAATGAATCTTACGTGAGGAAAGTTGATTTAAGAAGTAAATAAGATAATGCCAAAGTTACGGGTCCATTGGAGACTTGGGTGCAAAATTTCACATGGGTCGACGTAAGGGTGCCTAAGGGTCCCAATTAGGGTTTTTGGGAGGAAATGAGCAATTTGAAGGGTACAAGGGTAAAAATGATCAAGGAGGGATGGAGTATGGGGTTGAGAGTGAGAACTCACTTATATAAAGGATGAGTGAGGGTTTCTAAATGAAAGAAGAGATTTTGAGGTGAAAGAGGGAGGTTACTTGTTGAAGAAGTAAAGTACTAGAGTTTGGCGCGACCAACTAGGGTTGGCGTGGTCAATTAGGGTTTTTAGTGGCCAACTAGGGTTTTTTCGGTCACACGTGAACTTGGGAGATAAAGTAATACATTTGGGGAATTTCCTAATAAAAAAATGAGGTGCGAGATAGAGAATAAAGTAACGTTTGGGTAAGTAAGAAAGAGTTGGGCCACATAGGTCCGATTAGGGTCTCCGAGGAGGAACCCTAGAGGGATGAGGACATACGGAATCGATATCATATGTGTTGGGATGGACTATATTCTTGGAGATTGTGCCTTACTAAATGCCTCTATGCCTAAGTCTACGGGGGATGGATGTCAGGTGTGAGAAGAGGTACGAGTCTCAAAATATGGGACGGTCCCTCTAGAGGGGAAAGAAGTAGAGTATCAACCGCATGCATGTCAGGAGTGTTGTGTGATTCAATAAGATACGGATAAGACACTAATAACGTAAAGCGAAAGACTGTTGAGCTGAGCCCAGTCCGATCCACCGGTTAGAATAGTGGTCAGAGGCGTTCTGCCCTATGCGTTTCGTTCCGATCCACCGGCTATAATAGTGGTCAGAGGTGTTCTGCCCTGTGCGTTTACATTCGGTCCACCGGTTATAATAGTGGTCAGAGGCATTCTGCCCTATGCGTTTCATTCCGATCCACCGGCTATAATAGTGGTCAGAGGCGTTCTGCCCTATGCGTCTACATTCGATCCACCGGCTATAATAGTGGGGGCTCTCAGCTCGATGGACCCAAGTAAATAAGTTAAACCACAGTAAAAATACTAAGTACTTACCGCAAAACACCATGTGAGGCGGGGCCAGTCCGGTCCACCGGTAAGAATAGTGGTCAGAGGCGTTCTGCCCTGTGTGTTTATTTTCGGTCCATCGGCTATAATAGTGGGGCTCCCGCGCTCACATGGATTATTGAAGAATGTGTGAAATGGACTTATCATTATTAATGAGAGCAAAAGGATAAGGCACCAGGAAAGTAATCAGACCTATTCTTGCATGTCGTCGTATGTTATTTATGTGTTGAATTTGGGCCTTGTGTGCTATGTGTTGGCCTTAGCTCGTCTGTTACCTTACTCAGTACGTAGCGTACTGATCATCCGTTTTATGGGTGCTGCTCATTCCCACGAGCAGTGGACCCATCTGGCCTTGTGTAGGTAGGAGATCATGTTTTCGATGCCTACGATACCTACGAGGCATCGAGTGGGGCCGAGTGTTGAGCCTACCTTGGTTGGGGCCGAGAGCGAGCCAGCCGAACTCCTTTGCTATCCTCGTTTTCGTTGTCTTGGTTTAGTCGTATTTGTATTATGCTCGTATTTTGGAGTGGAACTCTTAAGTTGTAATCTTAACGATATTCTAGCTAGTGTTGGCACCTTGTTTTTCATAACTATGCACTTATGTCTTGGTGATTCTTACTTCACGATTTTCTTGGTCTAGCCTTAGCACTTGGTATCAGGATGGTAGGAGTGAACCGGTCTGGTACTAAGTGTGGCGGTAATACCCCCAAGTTTATGGTTTTAATTCGTGTGCTTCCGCTAAACCTTTCAATTTAAACGAAATTTTTCAGTAGTAAAATTGGGGGTGTTACAGGCCACCACTGCCGCCGCCACCTTTGGCTGCGCCACCACCCTTATTCTGTCCTTCTCCACCTGGGTAACCCTAAACACCCTAACTTCCACCTCCATCTTACCTTTCCTTGTCCTAGCATTTAACTTTTACCCTTTTCTTCTCTTTTTCCGACCGTCGCCGCCTCCGTGCACCACCGCCGGTGCCGCCTATCCCAACCAACCTAAGGTTGAATCCTAGACCCTCTCAACCCTTTATCCTATTTTTATAAGCCTTAATTTATTTTATTTCATTTATTTAAATATAAATACTATTATTATTATTTCTATTTTTAATATGTATTATTTTTATTATTAGTATTAATGTTTTGATTATTATCTTTGTTGAGGGCTGAAGCCCTATTATATTTTTTATTTCAATTTTATTATTATTATTCCTATTGTTTCTATTATTATTATTATTATTATTATTATTATTATTATTATTATTATTATTATTATTATTATTATTATGTGTTTATTATAATAACTATGATTTTTATTATTACTATTTTGAATTTATATTATTATTAGTTCATTAGTAATATTACACCTACTTTACTATTAGTTTTGCTATTATTATTATTATTATTATTATTATTATTTAATAATTTTAGTATTTTTCAATGTAGGGTAGAAACCCTACATTTTTATCTTCAAATATTATCCTTATTATTATTACCATTATGGTTATTATTATTTTTTGATATTATTATGGTTTTTATCATCATCATCATTATTATTATTTCATTATTTTTATTATTACTAAATTTGGTTAATTAATTTAATAATATTATTATTAGTATTATTTTGGTAAAGGGGTCGAAGCCCTTATTTCACTTTGTTTTTGAATAATACCCTTTTAATATTATTGTTACTATTATTTTTATTATTCTTGTTAATATTAACATTGATATTGTTTTTAGTATCTTTGCTATTATTATTTTAGTATCATTATTATTATTATTATTATTATTATTATTATTATTATTATTATTATTATTATTATTATTATTATTATTATTATTATTATTATTATTATTATTAGGGTAAAGTCTTCAACCCTATATTATCAACTTTTATAATATTTCTATTACTTCTTATATCTTTAGTAAAGTTATAAATTTGTTAATGTTATTTTTATTAATATGTTATTATCTTGTCAAATCCCTAAGGAGGCGTAGGAGCGTGCTCCAAGACCGATGTCGTTTTAGGTAAGGGGGGCTAAGGCCTTTTGTGTGTTTATATGCATTATATGATTCCTATGCTATGTATCCTATGTTTCATTATTAATTATGTCATATATGATATGATGTGGAGTTCAAGCATGTTCTTGTATTGTTATATGGCATGTGTTTTATGTGTATGTGATGATATGTGTTGTGACCCTATAAGACATATATGTGAGGATGTTGATGTGGTTTGTGTGGGAGAAAGGATGAAAAAGGAGAATGGGGGAAAGGAGTTGACAAAGGGATGTGAGTTGACCTGAGTATTATAATGATCCATGAGTGGAAGAGTAAAATATAATTTATGGCTTTGTGAAGGAGAATCTAATTTATGGTTTTATAAGGGAGAATCTAATTTATAATTTTGTGTGGGAGAATATAACTTATGGTTTCTTACGGGGAATCTAATTTATGGTTTTGTGAGGGAGAATCTAATTTATGGCCTTGTATGGGAGAATCCAATTTATGGTCTTGGATGGTTTTGTGTGAGATAATTTAATCTATGGTTTTGTATGGGAGAAACTAAATTATGGTTTTATATGAGAGGATCTAATGTAGGGTTTTGTATGGATAAATATCTGATTTTATATGGTTTGAATTTAGGGTTTGGTATGGATGAATATTAGGTTTTATATGGTTTGAATCTAGGGTTGGTATGGATAGATCTTTGGTTTTGTGTGGATTGAATTTAGGGTTTTGAATGACGGAATCTTGGGTTATGCATGGTGGTATTAGGGTTTGCATGATGATATTAATGGTGCATGGTGGTATTAGGGTTTTCATGGTGGTATTAATGATTGTATGGTGGTATTAGGGTTGCATGGTGGTATTAGGGTTTGTGGTGGTATTAGGGTTTGCATGGTAGTATTAATGGTTGCATGGTGGTGTTAGGGTTTGCATGGTGGTATTAGGGTTTGCATGGTGGTATTAATGGTTACATGGTGGTATTAGGGTTGGCATGGGATGTATAACGTTTGCATGTGTGTGAAATTTATGTATGGAACATTTGTAACACCCCAAAATTCACTACTTTTTTTTTAAAGCGGAAGCAATTAAATTAGAAATACTTAAAACCTGTGAATTCTGGAAATGTTACCGCCACACTTAGTACCAGACCGGTTCTCTCCGACCGTTCCAATACCAAGTGCTAAGGCTAAAGAAAAGATTTACATTAAATTCAAATCAACAGTTCATAAAAGAACTCGAAAGATCATACCTTAAAATCAGAGTACGCATAAACGTTTATAAACGTAATAAAATAGAAATCAGAGTGCGAAATCAAAGAGGATAAATACTCCAATACAAAGAAATAATAGCGGGAAATAAAATTACATAAAGACTGAAATACGGCCACAACTCTCTCGAACTTGAACCAAAACCTGCTCAACACTCAGCCCCAACTGATATCTCGCCCACCTGCACACATCAGAAGGGGAAACTACTCGTGGGAATGAGCAGCACCCATGAAAAGGGTGATCAGTACGCTACGTACTGAGTAAGGTAACCGAGCACTAAGGCCAACACACAAGCACATAATCCATGAAGAATAATAACAGGACAATCCAACATAACAACATAAAGGTATATGAACAATTCAGGTAAAAGTACGGAGGCCCAATTATAGTCCGGATTAATTACTTAATTAATCTCTTTATCGAAAGATGATACATACCAAGCTTTATATCAAATCCATGCGAGTACAGAAGCCCCCACTATTATAGCCGGTGGATTGGAGGCACATAGGGTATCATACCCTAACCACTATTATAGCCGGTGGATCGGAAACACATAGGACTACGCGTCCTAACCACTATTCCTAACCGGTGGATCAGTTGGCCCTGGCTCGCATGGTGTTCCACTGTAAGTAGTTAGTGTCTTTTAGGCATTTTAGCAAAACTCTAGTTTGCGGTTGTTGAGCTCGGGAACCCCCACTATTATAACCGGTGGATCAGTTACGCATAGGACATCATGTCCTAACCACTATTATAGCCGGTGGATCGGTCACACATAGGGTAAACACCCTAACCACTATTCCGAACCGGTGGATCGGTTGGTCCCGTCTCAATGATCTTCCACTTTAAATAATTAATGTCTTAAGTATCTTATTCAAAGGCTTTCACCATAGACATGCACGAATCATTCCCTTCAACACATATCCCCCAAGTCCACTCCATATCTCAATCTAGGGTTATCCCGAAACCCTAATTCAGGCCTCAGTGGCCCATCTCACTCCACCTCACACAACCCAAATCATTTTAACAATCCACACACCACAACTCATAAATAACATCCTCATAATTACACTTTAATTCCCAAGTGTATATGATACCACCAAGACTCCCAACAACCACAACAAACCCTAACTCGGTTTCCTACGTACCCATATAATGCTCCATGTACTATTTCCATCCAAAGTATTCAACCACTCAACAACGCTTATATTACTTTCCTCACAATCCCAAATCAACGTTCATATGCAAATTTCACTCCCATGCATCCATTATACGTCCCATGCCAATCCTTAATACCATGATGTAACCATTAATACCACCATGCAACCCTAATACCACCATACAAACCCTAATACCACCATGCAACTATTAAAACCACCATGTAAACCTTAATACCTTCGTTATACAGAACCCTAAATTCAACCCACATAAAACCAAAGATCCATCCATACCAAACCCTAGATTAAAACCATAGAAAACCCAAAGATTTGTCCATACCTTACAATTGATTAGATTCTCCCATTCATAATCACAAATTAGATTTTTCCATACAAGACCATAAGTTAGATTCTCCCACATAAAATCATAAATCAGAATCTCCCAAGCAAAACCATAAATTAGATTCCACCAAACAAATCATAAACTAGATTCTCCCAATCAAATCATAAGTTAGATTCTCTCACATAAAATCATAAATTAGAATCTCACAAGTAAAACCATAAATCGGATTCTACCAGACAAATCACAAATTAGATTCTCCCAAATAATATTATAAATGAGATTCTCCCAATTAAATCATAAATTAAATTCTTCCTCACGAAACCCTAAATTCTCCATTTATTCTTCCACTCATGAACATTAAATAATTAGGTCAACTCACATCCCCTTGGTCAACTTCTTTCTTCATTCTCCTTTTTCATTCTTTCTCCCACACAACCATATCAACATCCTCACTTGCATGTCTTACAGGGTCACAACACATAAATTCATAAACAGCACACATGCCATATAAAAACATAGTTAAACTCCACCACGTTATATCATATACGGCATAATTAATAATCATAAACATAGAATGCATAGTATATGAATCACATAATGCATATAAGCACACAATGACCTTAGTAAACCCTTACCTAAAACGACACCGGTCTTGGAGCACGTTCCTACGCCTCCTTAGGGCTTAGACCAAATAATAACATATGAATAAAATAACCTTAACAAAATTCTAACTTTGCTAAAGACATAAAAATAATAGAGATATTATAACCTTGATAATATAGGGTTAAAGACTTTATCCTAATAATAATAATGATACTAATATAGTAATAGCTAAGATACTAAAATAATGTAACAACAATATAATAAGTGTAATAATAATAACAAAACTAATGGTAAAGTATTTGTAATATTAATTACAGAATAATAATAATGGTAATTCGAAATAATAAAAATACTAATAATAACAATAATTATAATAACACCTTAATATTATTAATTAAGATAATGAAAATAATAATAATACTTATAATAATGACAAAATCGAATTAAAGTATATTAGAGCTTCAGACCCTGCAGAAATAATAATCAAAACATTAATACTAATAATAATATTAATAACACAATAATAGAAATAATAATAAAAGTAACAGTAATCTATTTCAAATAATTGAAATAAATTAAATTAAGGATTATAAAAATAGGGAGAAGGGTTCAGAGGGTCTAGGGTTCAACCTTAGACTGGTGGGGATAGGCGGAACCTGCGGTGGTTCGCGGCGGCGGCGGCGGTGGCCAGAAAAACTATCTAAGTGGGAAAAAGATGAAGAAAAAGAGAGAAGGAGCAGGGGAAAAATCAACATAAGGTTATGATTTGGTGGAGGAGGATTAGAGGAAGATTTTGGGTGGTTCAGAAGGCAGCAGAAGTGGCGGAAACGGCGGCGGACGGCGACTTAAGTATTTCTGGGTAAAAATTCAGGCGAGACAAGAAGCCAACTTGGCACGGCCATGTAAGCCAGTACAAGAAGAATCGAGGGATTTGAACAACGTAGTTGGCTAGAGGAAAATGCAGGGAAGAAAATGCAATGCTGCGGTGGCGCTGAGGTTGGCTAAAGGCGGTAAAAACCGCGTCTAAAGTCGCGGTGGTGGGAAGCTCTCATCGAGGGTTTAAAAAATGAAGAACCTTCAAAAATGCCCACTACTTGGCTATTTATAGAGTTTAGATGGTATACTAGGGTTTTGGGGGTTGGAAGGATGGGTTTGGATTCCAAGGTTTGGGTGGCCGGCTCCAGAAATCGGCCTACGGTTTCTTGGTTTGGGTCGATCGTTCGCGAGGCTGGGGAGAAGAAACGGTAGAGAAATAACGGACGGGAGTTACGCCAAATTAATCCTCGAGTCAAGAGGAATTCAATGAGACGAGTAACGGCTGATTAAAATCACTGCAGCCGGAGTTGCCATTGATGGGGCTGGCGTTGCAGCATCGACGGAGGAGAAAGGAGGAAGAAGGAAGAAGGAAGGGAGACGGGCCGGTCGGGGGGGGGTGCAACTTAATTGAAACGCGGAGTTTCGGTGTTAAATGGCTCAAAACGCGGCGCAGAGAGTGGCGGAAAAAAAGGGCGACGGGCGCGAGGGGTGACAGATAAATGAAACGGTTAGTTTCGGTGGTAAATGAATAAAAACGCAGCGTTGAGGCGGCAGAAGAAATAGCCGCGCGGGCGCGGGCTGGGCCGAAGGAAAGAAGGAAAGGCCGGGAAAGGATTGGGCCGCGACGCCAGGCCCAATCCGGCGAGAAAAAGGAAAAAGAAAAGGAGAAGAAAGAAAAAGGAAAAGAGAAAAATAGGAGTTGGCATAATTAAATTAAATTGGATATTTGGGTTATTTTCAAATAATAATATTTAAATAAAATAATATTTAAAATCCCTTTTTAGGCTAAATTAGGATTTTTTTAAAAGATTTTCCATAAATTCCATTTTAATTAGCAAAACACCCTTAATTTTCTTCCATTAAAATATTTATAAAATTATTATTAATTTAAAAATATTTTCTCATTCTTATTTTAAATAAAATAATTTATTTAAATAAATTCCCAAATTAAAATCTTTAACTAGCTAAAATACCCAAATTCCTCCTAATTAAAATACTTATAAATTTATTCTTGATTTTCCCTAATTAATTTCCTTTTATTTTAATTAAAATAATTAATTTAATTAATCTTTATGATAAAACCTCATTTAAATATAATATTTAGAATTAGAAATTTTCGGGGCATTTCAACATTAGTTTGGGATGTAAGGAAAGTAATGCAAGCATTGTTAGGTGGTTGAACACTTTGGATGGAAAATAGTACGTGGAGCACCACATGGGTACGTAAGAGACTGAACTAAGGTTTGGAGTAGCTAATTATTGGTTGGTTGTGGATAAATAGGGTTTGGAGTGGTTAACTATGGTTTGTTGTGGTTAATTAGGGTTTGGTGTGGCTGCTTAGTATTTTTGTTATATCATGCGTAATTAGTGATTAAAGTGTAATTATGATGGTAGAATTTATGATTTGTGATGTGTGATGATTCATGCATGTCTAGGGCGAAAGATTTTGAATAAGATACTTAAAACATTAATCACGTAAAGTGGAAGATGTTGAGTCGGACCCAAACTGATCCACTGGCGAATAATAGTTGTTAGGGCATAGTGCCCTATGTGTTTTCGGTTCACCAGCTATAATAGTGGTCAGGCTTTGTACCTATGCATTTTTAGTCCACCGGCTATAATAGTGGGGGATTCCGTGTTCAACAAAACCGAACATATTTGTGCCAAGATATGGGAAATACACTAATTACTTACAGTGGAACACTATGCAAGTAGGGGCCAGACCGGTCCACGGGAAAATAATAGTGGCCAGGTACTGTGGTATCCTAGAGACCGGTCCACTGGCGAATAATAGTTGTTAAGGCATGATGTCCTATATGTTTCCGGTCCATTGGCTATAATAGTGGGGTTCCTGTATTCGCGTGGATTTGATAAAAAGCATGGTGTGAATTGACTTCTGATTAGAGATTAATTAAGTAATTTAATTAGATTATATATGGGCCTTATACTTTTACCTGAATGGTCATATACATTTATGTTATTATGTTGGTCTTATGCTCTTTTATTATTCTGCATTATTTATGTGCTGTTATGTGTTGGCCTTAGTGCTCAGTTACCTTATTCAATACGTAGCGTACTGATCACCCTTTTCATGGGTGCTGCTCATTTCCACGAGTAGTAGGCCCTTCTGACTTTCTGAAGGTGGGCGAGACATCCGGCTGGGCTGAGTGTTGAGCATGTGTTTGGCTCAAAGTTCGAGAGTGTCGTGGCTGTATTCTCTCTACTTGTTATCTTATTTACTTCTATTATTTCTTCTTGTATCGGATTTATCCTATTTGATCTATTACCTTGTATTGAGTATTTCAAATAAAGCTTTTATCAATTGTAAGATTATTCCCTCCGAGGAATTTTGATTTCCCACTCTGATTTCTATTTTATTATTGATTCATGATTCTTTACATGCACTCTGATTAAATGTATGATCTTTCTAGTTCTTTTATGAACTGTTGATTTGATTTTGAAGTTAATATTTTCTTAGCCTTAGCACTTGGTACTGAAATGGTCAGAGATAACCGATTTGGTACTAAGTGTGGCCGTAACATCCCCAGAATTCACGGGTTTTAATTTAAGTATTTCTATTTTAATTACTTCCGCTTTAAAAAAAGGAGTGAATTTTGGGGTGTTACATGAGGACAATAACCATCCTTTATGTCTAATATGTCATCGGGTCAAATAAGTTTTGCATTTATAAGACACTTACATCGGCATGTAATACTATATATTCATAGTTAGTATAATGTGTAGGGAGATGGGAATTGTGGTTTTAGATCATTAGCATATTGTATGTTTGGAAATGAAAACAAGTGGTTTTGAATTCGTATAGAGATGTACCACAAGGTTTAGGTAAGGCATTAATTATATGAGAGAGTGTTTCAATATATGATTGTCAATCAACTCCTTAATAATATTTCTTAACGGTATAGGCATGCTCCACAAGCAAAATGGATGGAAATGCAAGATCTTGATCATGTAATTTCTACTCGATACAATATACTACATGTAGGCTTATCTTGAGCTAGCTCTTAATTTCTTTTACTAGAGGTATAACATGATACACAAGGCCTTGAAGGTGGAGTTATAATATATTTCTTGATGGAACATGTGCACTACATATCGATATGTATTTAATTACATTTTATTCCAATGTTATCATTGATGTGTACAAGTTTCTTATAATAATTTTTTGCGCAGGTGAAACTCTTAAAACATTTTCCACTACCACCAGTGAATGTAATGTGTTAGATATTCCGTGATAGTAGTGTCCCAACATGGATGACACCGTATCAATCAAAGTTTGAACTATAGTTAAGGTTAAATAATAAATACACACATTAATTATAGTTACAAATTTCTTTCTCTTTAGAAGGACAATAATGTGGGTTTGAAGGATTTTATGTTCCAATATCATTATATTATTTGTATTTGAATTTTAAAATATGTTAAAAAAACATGCATCAATGTTTTGAGTGTTATCACATGCATCAATGTTTGAAAATATGAGAAATGAGTATGATATGATATGATATGATAATGATAATGTGGATTATATGATGGAAAAAGTGTAAGAATGAGGAAACATGAGCTTATATGACATCATTGAGATAATTCTTATGTCGTGGGCCCTAAGTGATTTAGTATGATATGTAATGTCTTCATGTAGTTTTATTTTATGTGTCTCAAAAAATTATGTTAAGATGGATGATGTAATTTTCTCAACCTCATATGTGTATACCAAATGATCTTATGCTATACCATCCCAAATAAGATACTAATTACTTAAAGCAAAAGATATGTGAGCCGAGGCCAAGGTGTTATGTGTGTCCTTTCCACTAGATTAATAATAATGGGTCGGCGTGTGTTGCCTTGGAAGGTGCTTCAGACCATTCCACTGATTGAAAATTAGTGGGATTCTTGGGCTCAATGTAAAATAGAATACGGTCTTGAAGTAAGTGATGATGAATAATATATTAATCATGTAAAGTGGAAAATTACATATGTTTGGATTGCGGTATAAGAATATATTTTACCAACTTAATAATAGTAGTCAAGCATGTTTTTTCGTAGAAGGTGCTTTAGAATTTTCCATTAATTTAAGAATGGTGGTAATGAGTGTTTTCTCTGAGAGGTGTATAGTCAATTCCACCAGCTTAATAACAGTAGTAAGATGTGTGTTACCTAGGAAGGTATTTCAGTCTGTTCTACTGGATTAAGAAAAGTAGGATCTTAAACTCAATGTAAACAAGAATTAGATTGAAATTATACCTACTAATGGAATTCTAGGATAAAAAATATCTTATATATTATTATGCTTGCTCATTCTTCCATATGTTGTATGCATTTATACCCTTACATTAGTTGTATGATTACCTTTTTCAGTACGTAACTTACTAATCATTATTTTCATAGATAATTCTCATTCCCTCAAGCAGATATGCCTTATTTTGCAATTTATTGTCGATTTCTACTTTTAATGCACTTGCCTTGGGTGAGGTCTAAATCAAATGGTATAGGGTATGGTTATTTGGATATCTCTAAAATATCCCACATTTTCTCTAAGATTTTTGAATGAGAATTATGTCAATTTTGGGCCTTTAATTTTTATTTAATGTTATGATTTGGTTTAGGATAAATTTTGATTTGAAATTATGTTGAAAAATTGAGCTTATTGAGTTTTACAGGCAAACCAATTGATGTATTCCGTGAACGGATTGAATAGTTTGTTGGTTTAGCCAATTAAGGTTTTTTGACTAAATCGATTACTGGTTGAGGGGGAACCAATCAACTAGTGGTAGAACAATTGACTGGTAAACCTAAACCCATTGTCTGGTTTGTAGAATTGGTTATGATATCTGTCATATCATATCATTAACAATGGGCCCCTATAAATGTTATCATATCATATCATATGATATAAAAACATGATATTACACACAAATCATACATAATAGATAGCATGAAAAAGACACTATCTATAAGCACATATACCTAATCTCACCTCCTTTAAGAAATAATGATAGAACACAATTATAACTTAGGGGTATAAAAATAAAGGATAAGGAAATAGACAATGAAATAATGGAGGAAAAAGTGAATCGTAAGGCTCAATGGTGTATCGGTGGGACTTTGTGCAAAAAGGAAAGGGGAACGCCAACAAGTGTCGAAGCCAATGAGAGTTGTAACGACACTAGTTGACATTTATAGGGGAAGGAGAATGGAAAATGACACTGCTTCTCAAGGGGGAGGAAAATAATTTGAGTCCAAAGGTGAGAAGGTGGTTTCGATGGTGATGGTTGAATGGTTTAGGGTGGTTTCAGTGGTGATGGCTGGTGCTAAAGTGAGGAAATGGCAATAAGGGCTAGTGCAAGGGAGGAAGGAGTGGTGGAGAATGTCATTGAAAGTTTGTTGTGGCATTTGTGGCAATGGTGGGGAGGAGGAGGAGACAAAAGAAAGGCTTCATGATTGCTGCTACTCTTTGACAACAATGGAGGAAGGAAAAGAGGTGGTTGGTCCATTACATGAGGTTCATTTTATGGGATACATACATACATACATATATACATACACACATACATACATACATACGTACATACATACATACATACATACATACATAATACACACACACACACATGTTGCGTGCATTGGCAGAGAGGAAAAGGGAGGTGAGGTGTATGGTCGGGTAAATTTTTCACGAAAACATATCAATGTAGAAGGTGGGAGGTGATGATGTGATGATGGTGGTAGGGGATTTAGGCAATGGAATCATGGAAAGGGGGATGTGGTTTGGGGGAGTGATTTATGCAAGAAGAAGAGGAACAATAAGGAAAGGAAAACAGAAAAAGAGGAAAGAAAAGGGAAAGTAAAAGGAGAAGGAGAAAAAGGAAAAAAAGGTGAGAAGAAAATCATTTTAGGGTTATAATTAGAATTAAGTTAAAATAATTTAAATTAGGGTATTATAATAAAATTAATTTTCAATAACTTTGGTTAGATTTAGGTTACAAAGTATTAATGACCCTAAATAAAAGATTATTGTTAGGTTATAATTTTAATTACTTGGGAGTAAGGTTAGCTAAAATTTAGGAGATTACAAGGTTTCTAAATTTTGGCAATATGCATGATGAACCATGAATTTTGTATACGTGGCGCGAAGCATGATATTTTCATGAATTCCATGTCTATTGTTGAGTATGATGCTATTTACTTCTATATGCATGTATAGGGTATCATGATGATATTCCATGTTCAAATAGCATGTGAATTAGTATGTTCCAGCATAAGCATGAGAATGGGTGACACCATGACTTGTATACCTATTACAACTATACATGAATTGTAAACTCATATGATTACACTAATCAGCTTATTCAGTATATAGCATATTGACGTGGCCATTTAACTGACCACCTAATAAATTCCACGAGTGAAGGACCTTGTACATGTATGTGAGGGTGACTAATAGCTGACCTATTTATATGTTAGGCTTGGGGAAAGCAAGTGTGAACATTTGAGTGGTCGCTTTTGTTGGTCACAAGAGACCTAAATTTTCTAGTTTTTCCCTATTTTTATGAACACTCTCTTTTAGTACTTTAGTTATACTAGAGCTGATATGATCTTGGTTTTTCAAACCCTAACTCTTTAATATTTTATGCTATTTATTTTGTGAGCTCTATTTCTTCTATTTGTTTGGTTGAATTCTTAACCTTGTATCTAATATGGGAAAAATGGTTGGGGGTGTCTATCCAACATTAAGTGCGGTGGTAACATCCTATTTTTTCAAAGATGTTTTTATAATTCTCCTCCCACAAACGTTTAAAATTAAATTTTTTAGTAGTGAAAAATAGGGATATTATAATTTGGTATTAGAGCTTTGTTTTTAAATATCTTAACTTCTCAAACATTTTGAGCTAATACCCCAAGATGGTGTCAAGGTGTTTCAGTTTTGGAATTCCCCAAGGTTCATTTTAAAGTTGGATTTTTATGATTTTGAACTATTTTTTAGCAAAGGATTCAAAAGCCTAAGTGTTTTCTAACCTAGAAAGTCCATGAGTGATAGTGGGTTTGGAAATGTGTTGATAATAATTTAATTATTATTTGTTGGTTGATTGTTATGCAAGCTTTATTGCTCGATTATGTTGTTGCTCCTAATTAGCTCTAGTCCTTTGGAGGCCAATGGTTGCTAATCTTCATTCCTAACTTATTATTCCTTATTGCTAATCCTTCCTACACCTTCACCACTCAGGGGACTACCTACAACTTCTTTCCCTAACTCCTTCATTTGAATGTTCTCACTTATAATTAGGCACCAATATTCATCAAACTTCAACTTGGTTTTGACCATGGGAACTACTAATCACTAGAACCATAACATTATAACTCTTTTTTAGGGAAGATAAAAAACTCAATGCCTTTACTTTATTATAAAATCAAATATCAAATAAAGTCAATTGACTACACACCTTATTAAATTCATTAATGTGATAAATGACAGAATCACCATAAAAATCTCTAGATTCAAATATTTTCTCATAAGGAATACCTTATTCATTAAAGAGAGGTTTTCATACATGTTAGAAAGTTCCTTTATCACACCTATTATCATATTTTGATCTATAAATTTAAACACAAAGTTTTGAGCAAGACTCATCTAGATAGCACATGGAGCCTTCTTTTATAAAGCATAAAACTTAGCCTTGCCCATCAATTATGGCTCATCTTCTACAATCAGTTGATGGATATTCTTTGAACATAGATAATCCTCAATCCACATCTTTCATAATGTCAAATAATGAACATTAAGCTTTTGAATCTTGATAATGTATCTTTTATTACTAATTTTCCATGATTCAATCAAAACGGATCTAACCAATTGCTATCATATTCAATCACCAAGCAAAAAAAAGAGAAATAAAAAGAAACAAGTATAAAAGGTTGAAAACAATACTATTATTTTATATCGTTCAACAAATTTCTTAATCCATGACTTAAGATAGGAATTTTATTGATAAAGTTGATGGTTTATAATAGATTTCAATATCAAACTAATATAAATCTATAATTCCATCTTCGTTCTCTCTAGAATAAGGATGTTCTCTCTTAGTTTAATTTTCATAGAATTCACACCGAAAATAGTGTTTCCATAATCACATATATAGGTATATAAATAAATAAATTCAAGGTTGAGAAAAGCAATATAGTTAACATGAGCATGTGGATCATCATGGGTCCCCTATTGATGGACACGACTGTGTTGGCTAGCATGACACCATTGTGTTGACTCTTAACCAAAACTCTAGGAAGGGGAGTTTGCATCCATCAAAAAATCCATGGTGATCAACATTGAGGGTATTTTTACACATAACTTCTCTATTATTTGCCTATTTCTTCCAAAACACAAAACATGTATAACAACATTACCTAATCCTACACGGCTTTGAATGCCTCAGAATCAAGTCCAATTTCATGCACAACTCTATGGTGATTATCTACAAGCTTTAATGCGTCATGAATCTTGATTTATTAGGTTCCACCATACAGCATAAAATAAGGTTTGTCATATGTAAAGTAGAACACCATGAAATATATGACAATGTATATTTGAGGTTCTTTGTAACACCCCGAAATTTTACAACATTTTTTTTAGGTTTTTGACCTTTTATTCAAAATCTACCCCTCAAAAATATTTTTATTACTAACCCTTGGCCTATAACCTAAAAAAATATTTAAATAAATTATCATCATCTGGTATAGTTTTCCCTAGCTAACCAACACCCAACACCAACTCCCCACTCTTCTCTCTACCTAGTTGTGTCAAAGACACATATAAACCTTTCCCATGTTGTGTCGCATCCTCACGCTCCTTCACCTTATGTAGCGTAGCATCCCCATGTGACTCCTCCTATGTTGCATTAAGTACCCATACAACCCATCGTCGCCACTAATGCCAACTCCATACTTCCAACATTGCCATCCTGTTCAGCCTCCACCCTACCACCATCCATGCTTCCCTAGCTTTCTAACATTGAGTAACCATTACATCCACCACTATTACCCTATTTTTATTTTGCCAACCTCCCTTGTTATTGGTAATATCTCATGCTAGCAACCCAATACCCTTGCCCTTTCCCTCTGCATAGCTAACTACATCCCCCCTTCTTACACCCTTTCCCAACTATGTAGCTATCTCACACAATTCTGCCGTTGTTGTATGAGTGGTTCATATTAGCCTCCCCAGCCTATGTAAGTCCATGCATATTTTGTTTGGCTTGAATTTTTGTTAATTGTTGCATTTTTGTATTCTTAGCTAATGTTTTATTATTATTTTACATGCAAGAGGAGGTTTATTAGAGCCTACTAATTTTTAATAGGTTGCTTGTAATTTTCCTTTTCACAGAAAATTGGGTAACTCATACGCCTTACTATAATGTTGAGTATTACATAATAGCATATTAGGGTTTTGATATGTAAATTTTATTAAGCATGCTTTTTTATGTCATATTTATTTTTCCTATATATTATTAGCATGGAATTATGTAAAATGGAGTATGTTAAATTTTTATAGTGTTATGTATATGACATTATGCTAGAAAACATTTAACGACTTGGAGTGATTATGTATAATGTAAATATTTAATATAAAAGGTTGAGCATGCTTCGATGTATTTTGAGCACAATTATTATCATTGTATACCCTAGTGGTATTTTGGTTTTTTAAAGTGTTCTAAGATATTTTATTCCAATAAGTATGCCTAATATGTATAATTTATTATTAAGTATAAAAAAAGTGTTTTTTGATGCATTAGATATGCATGTTAGGATTCTATGAGTTCGATCATGTATAAGAGTAAAATGGTCATTTGCCATGTCTAGTAATTTATTTACATCCTAAAATATTTTAATTATCTTATTTTAGTATTTTCATGATAAATTAGTAAATAAAATAAAATTAGCATTTAAAATGGACAATGATATGGTAATTATCATTTCAAGGGCATTTTGGTCATTTTTGACCTAATGCACCTAAACGTGATAAGTTGAACCTAGGATTCATGAGCCTAATAGTTATTTTTAGTAGATTATTAAGTTAACCATAGTGCTGAATTCGATTATAGCTGTCTTTAATAAATAAAAAAATGAGTAAAATGGTTAAGGATTTATGTCATAAGTAGTTTTTGAATGCTTTGTGTAAATTATGTGTATTCTTATGTGGGTGTTATTATATCTCATGATTCAGGTAGTTAATATCATGTTATGATAATGGTGTATTATACTATGGAAACATGGGTATTTAATGAAAGCATGATCTTATGTGATGTCTTTTACGATAAGTCTTGTTTTGCAACCCTAAATGTGGTAGTATGATCCAATGGTGGTTGAGAAAGATACAAGTTATCTAAAATTTGATTTTGAGGTTTTGGTAAGATAATAAAATTTTGGTTAAGATGGTTCAAAATTGGCATTTTTGTGTTTATGAGGCGGAAAAGGATTTAAAATACGGTAAGTAAATTACACGACATATTCAGGGTAATTATGAACATCATAAGTCTAATAAATTAAGAGAATGGCTTGAATGGTGAATAATAACCCTAGAGATAGGCTCGTTATCACATATCAAAGACTCTAGAGTTAAAACTTTATTTTTGGATATGTTGTTGATGATATTATTTTAGGATGGTTCACCAAATTTTGAGGTTAGATAATTCTTATGGAGAGAATTTATGGTTAACTTGTTAAATTAGGATTTCATAGGGTAGTTGTGGCATTGTCCTTGGGGAATGACTCAATCATCATTTATTTGTGTTGTTTGTTCCATGTATATTTACATTTACATCTAGATGATGACATTAAGACATTCCACAATTTAATAAGAAATTAATTACTTACAAAGAAAAATCAAATGAGTCAAGACCAAAGTTTTGAGTTTGTTCCATTAGAAGATAATAGTGGCTCAGGAGCATTTTTCCTGAGAGGTGTTATAGACTTTTATACTAGTTTAAGAATAGTGATAAGGAGCATATTATCCTAAGAGGTTTGCAATATATTTTACTAGGTGATAATAGTAACTTAAGAGTGTTTTGTCCTAGGATGTGCTTTAGTCCATTCTACTAGATTAAAAATAGTAGAGTCCCTAAAATCAATGTAATTAAGTAATGAGAATAATTTTAGATTGGAGAATTGGTAGTTCACTTTATGATGCACTACCCTTTATTTTATTTATTATGGGTGTTGTTGCTACAATAATTACTAACATATTAGTAATTAAAGTGAAAGATCACATGAGTCAGAATTAAGGTGTTTAGTCCATTTCATTGGATAATAATAGTGGCTCAAACGCATTTTAGCTTAAAAGATACTTTAGAATGTTCTACTGATTTAAAAATAGTGGCCAGGAACATGTTTACTTGTGTGGTGTTGAGTTTGTTCCATTGAACAATAATAGTAGCTTAGGAGGATTTTGTCCCAGGAGATGCTTTAGTTTATTCCACCTAATTAAAAATAGTGGGGGTCCTAAACTCAACTTGACTAAATAGTTGAAATGATCATAATAAATTATCAGATTTGTTTGTGGTTAAGAATAATGACAAAAGAAGATTGTAGTCATAGGGATGGATATGTTATAGAAGGTTTTATCTTTCTCACTATCACAAGTATTATTGAGGTGTTATGCCATGTCCCTCTTGTCATACCTTCTATGTGCTCCATGTCATATTTTCATGTTCAGTATTTTATAGTGGATTAATCGGTATTGTTGCACTAATGGGTTATGTTTCATGCCCCTCTACCTATTTAATGAGCGGTAGTGACTTTATAGGAATATTTGACGGTACTCATTGATTAAATACTTTTGTTTTGTTACTTGTAGTAAGTGTGATAAGATTTGATATAGAGTTTGTTATCCTGAATCTCTCTCGCTCTCTCTGTCTCTCTCTTTGGACTTTTATGTTTTCTATTTTCAATATACATGTTTAATTTTCTTTATTTTATATCTTGTATTATGGCATAATCAAGTGCTTCCTATACGTTACTTTTAGCTTACACTCAACTATTAGGTATAGGAAGTACCTCTTCTATGTTGAATGTCGTGTAGCACGTTTGCATTTTATATTTTCAATTTTGCAAACTCAATTTAAAGAAAATTTTTAGTTCATAAATTTTAAGGGTGTTATATTCTTGGACTAGGCCATAAAAGAGTTTGGGTTTTTAGAGAAAAAAAGATAAAAAAAAATACAAATGTAATACATTATTTGTAATAAACCATAATTGGAATTATAATTATTATGTGTATTTAGTGATAAAGAATATGTTATTATTATGTGTATTAATATGGGAAAATAGATTATAAATTAATTAGAATAAAATTTGTTAGATTATAACATTTTTGAGCGATGATCGATTAGCAAGGTCTTTCAGTCTATTGGCCTTTTGTCTAGTTGTCCTAGGGTTCCTTCAATCGCCCATGGGTGTCATTAAATTGACTAAAGCTATGCGATTATTCTTGTTTTGTATTTTTGATTTCTTTTATCTAGTGTGTTGTTCCTAAGCTAAATATTTTTATGTTTTTTGATTCCTAACATCAATTGACACATTCCCCTTCCTTCTCTTAAGTTTCCTTGGGTTTTCTATTATATAATTCCCTTATATAGCCTCTAATTTATTTTCAATGAGTAATGGAATTTATATTTATGATATATGTGAAGATTTTTCTTTGGTTGATCTCATGTTTCCCTCTCCTTTTTCATAGGTTCATATTCTGCCTCCTCTTGGATTTTCATTTTTATCATTTAATTTATGTTGTTAGTTTTTGTTCTTTTTTTCTTTTTTTGGTATTTTGAAGGTGATCCTAATATATCCTATGGTGTCTTTGGAGGAGTATTTCTTTTTGCTAAGCTTTTGATCTATGTAAAATCCAATTACTTTGTAGATGGTAGAATTTTAGCGGTGACCATGATATGTTTATTTAATGCTAGGTTTTGTTGTAATGCAAGATTGTTAATTTGTGTGAGAAGAAAAGTGAAAAAGAATGAGATATTATGTATTTATGTGTATTTATTATTTATGAATTGTTGTATGCTAGCATGTTGGTATTTAATTATCATATATGATTTTATGGTTATGAAAATATGAAAGTTTATGCATGTGATAATAGGTAAAATGATATTTGGTTATGTTACATTTTAGGGTTAGGGTTTTAGTCAAGGCATGTTACACATTCTATTATATTTCATTCTTGTTGTAGTTATGTTTTGATATAACTTTTTAGCATTTGAGCATGATGAGGGTTAGTTCCTATGATTCTATATTTGTATGCTCTAGGGGTATAATTGCTTTTTATTTTATGTCATGCTTTATTTTTCTTTGTAAGGATTATATGCCTAAAATGCTTATGGATGTTAGTATGAAGTCAATGAAATTCCAAACAACACATGTTTAGGATTTTGTATGTTTAAAATACTTAATTCATGTGTAAAGTTAAAATAATTATTTATCATGTCTTAGAATCATATTTTAACCTTTCCAAAAATATTTTAATGATAATAAAGTTTAGAATTTAAAATGGATAATAGTATCGCCATCAGGGTTTTAAGGGCATTGTGATCATTTATGGCTAGAATGCACGTAAGTGTGAATAATTGGATTAGGATAACTTTCGCTTACTTAAGAGTAACCCTTGAATTTAATCTTCAATAGTTTATCTAAAAGTTTTATTTGGAATAATTTGACTATAAAGTATTGAATTTTCTTGAGTTAGATAGTTGTTCGAGTTATGGTGTGAGGCCTAATTCTAGGCCATGATTGCATTGATTATAGTGACCCTTGAGGCCCTTGATCGATTAGATTGTTATGTTAAAGGTCAACGTCCTTTGTGGAATACTAATGTTTCTTTGAATCAAATATTAATAATTTAAATTAAAAATTTTGAGTTTTGAAAAGAAATATAGTGCCTTGGTAGGCCACCAAGTGCATAGTGGACCTTTAGGTCAAAGGGCTCATTTATACTTATAGGGAGTAACAAACTCTACAGGGGTACTCATAGTTAAGGACTTGAGTGTTGAGGTTGTGTATAGATGACTTAGGTGTGATGTGATGCTAAAAAACTAGTGGGTTATGTATAAATGACTCGATATTGTGTAGCTTTTCTGACGTGATTTCAAAAATTTAGTGGTTTAGTTGGTTCGTTATTTTTATCTCTAGCAATCATTGTTTTATATTATGGGATCATATTCCAATCAAGATTTGATTGTTGGTTGAATGAATTGGATTAGAAAACCACCATAGTATCTTTGGAATAATTGGATTAGGATTGATTTGATAATGTTTGAATGTTTGGTGTAATCATAAACACCATGTTGATTGTGGAACTTCTTTGGGGGGAATTTTGATGTTTTATAATTATTGTATAATTATAAACATTTATCTCCTAGGCCTCTATTAAGGTTTTAGTTGAATTGATATCATATGTTAGGTTAAGAGAGCATGATTATCTTTAATTGTTGATATCACATGCAATTTATGCTTTTAGTATGAATATTCTATGATTGTATGTTTCATGCAATGTGGCCATGCTATCTCTTTGGAGGCATTTTTAGTTGTACTTATACTATCAATTCCAGGTTATTGCAGGGTATTAGGTGGCGGCTTTGGTTTGGGACAAAGTTTTATAGGTTAATTTGGTGTCTTGTATCCTAGTTGTATTTGTTCTTGTTGTTCCCTATTCAGAGACATTAAGCGTTGTAACAAAACAAATTATCCTATATTTAAATATGTTCTCTCTTCCGCTCTTGTCAGTTTTTGTTGGTTTGTCTCAACCTTGAATTAGGTGCTAACCACACCTAATCTTTGTGTCTGAGTTGTTTTGGCATTGCAACAAACATGGGTTATGTATTGATCATACATATCTTCGTGTTTGTTTAACCCTTAATATTTTATATAATTGATTCCATTAAAACAAAATTTCTAAGTACTAAATTTTGGGATGTTAAAACAAAAGAGTTTGAGAACAAAATTATTTTATCAAATGTGATTAGGTCGGGAATGTCACTTTTATAATTCCATCATGGCATCTGATAAGGGATCATCTATCCCCATTCCATTTTGATAGGATAGAAAAAATGAAATTTAGTTACCATGAAGGTGATGGGCTTTAATCTTTGTTGTGGAGCTAAAGTGGGATGAAAGAATTTTCATGTAACACATTCGGAATATGTTGATAACACCATCTTGTCTAATAGAGATTTCATATATCAACAATATAAAAGCAATGTTAATAACACCGATACAAATCAACCTTTTTTTTATGGGTAAAAACTATAAGATAATAGATTTTTGGCAATAGAAAATTTCATTACCAAAAACATTTTTAGAAATAATAATTTAATCTTGCCAACTACAAGGCCTTGTTACATATCTTGGCATAAGTAAATGTTTACATAATGACTTTTTTATCTTAACAATTTTTTTTTGCAATGACAACTCTATGGCTTAAAAAATTGTTGTCATGAATGATCATCATAAATTTTGAAGCAATATTAGTTTTTGCAACAAAAATTTTGTTGGGAAAAATCTCCTAGTTTCCACTATAGATAAGTTATTGCTAATGATCCCTAGCTTTTTGACAATGACTATTTTGTTGTTGGTAACGTACTATTTTTCATAGTATTTATTTTTGTTTTGGGTAAAATATATATTGTATTTTATAGTACGTGCTTTGCAACTTATGATATATTCTTTTTCTCAGCTCTTGTTTTATTACTTGTTATTTTTCACAACAACTGTATTGTACATATCTTATGTCACAAATGATATCATATTTTTGTTGTACATTTTTTCCAATTGATTACTATGTTGCCATTGATGATAAAGTTATTCATGTTATCTGATATCTGATGATCTAAATTGATACAATTTGAAAAATTAAATAACCAATATGACACATTTTCTCAAATCAAATAATTGATCCAATCAATACAAGATAAAATAAATCGGATATCTAATATGAAAAATATGAATAAAATATGATCTAATAAATTATATACATATATAGTCTAAATAATATTTACTTTTCATAAAATTTTGATTTTATATAAGCAAGTGTGTGTAACTTAAAATAATAGTGTTTATTGTAAATAAATTTTATACTTTTTAATTATTATTTTGATTAAATATTTAAATATTAAAAGTTGGATTTAATAATCAAATATAATAATATTTATAACTCAAATGAAATCATTATATTATATTGGTTTAAATTGGATTGATTTATTATTTGTCGATCAAATAATTTTATCCGATATCCTTTATTTGTGGCCTGTTCAAAAGTTTTAGATATTTGACAAATTATTTCTTATTTAATCTAAAGTGTTAGATATTCAAATTTTTTTTCCGAATATCGATCCTCCAAATATCCGAAGCATTATATCGGATATCGGATCCATAAACACCCCTAATTATTAAGACATTTTTTGAATAATAGTGACTCAAACATCACCTTAAAACCTATAATGTCCATATTAAGCTCTAAATATGCACATATTTCATGCATAAATTAATTAGATACAAATATCAATAGAAAATTTAATCCGATCATTAACATAAGATGTGTAATAGTTGAATTGTATAATCATTTTTCCGATGCAGGTATTAAATAATAAGATATTGTTCTTCATATGCAAAAGGTCTAAAACTTCAAAAATCAAGAATAACTTTTCTTGTCAAAATGTCCCTAATTACAATAATCTATATCCATAACAAAATCAATAGTCACCATCAACATCATCATGAAAAATGCTACCCTCTTCGTCATGTGTATTCCTAGTCCTAGATAAATAAAAAGATCAAAAAAAGATTTCTTATATATATATATATATATATATATATATATATATATATATATATATGAAAATTTATAAATACAAGTGTCACTAGTAGTATAATTATTTACTAAGTCCAACAACCATGATTTAATCTGATCACCCTTCTAAAAAAAGTATGATCAAGCAAAGCATAGCAAACAATAGATAAAACATGAAAAATCATAGAACTATTAATCAAGTTGGTGCATATTGGAATCACACAACACCAAAATAGAGTAACTGGAATCAACTTACAAAAATCATAGAAGAAGAAAGTAGAGTAATTTAGTAATTAGGGTTAGATTTGTGTGCTTAGGGCTTATGGTTATAGTCAATTTTTTTTTG
This sequence comes from Tamarix chinensis, assembly GCA_030549775.1. Taxonomy (NCBI): domain Eukaryota; kingdom Viridiplantae; phylum Streptophyta; class Magnoliopsida; order Caryophyllales; family Tamaricaceae; genus Tamarix; species Tamarix chinensis. The sequence goes on along the minus strand of CM060171.1, from coordinate 105,433,543 downwards.
TGATTTGTTTGGGTATTAATGGGGTAATTAATGATAATTTAATGAGGCTATTAATAGGTTGTGAGTGTTGAAGAAAGTAGAGATGAAGATTATAAATTTGGAGGTTGAATATGAATGTGTGTTGATCAATTGAATGGTATGAATTTGGGGATATGATTGTGCTAAATTATCATAAAAAATCTCTAATTAAGTCACACATAAATTAAGTGTAGAATATTGATTATGAATCACATAGAATATGATAAATAAGGAGAAATAAATCATAAACTCAAGTTGATTGTATTACATGTATTATGGATGATTTATAGCCATGTTTTTATGCTTGAATCAAAACCTCCGCAATCTTGAATATTAAAATAAAGATAAGAAAGAGAGGATAACTCTCCCTAAAATCTTGCATTTTCTTGCCACACACTAAAAATGAAAACTAGATAGAAATTCTAATAAGATAAAACTTTAACCAATAATCTAACTAGCTATATCTTATATCTCCACTAGATATGGTCAGTTCCCCCATCCCAAAATATACCTCTTTATTTTACTTGCATGTGATGTCATTAAAATTTGAATAATGATCTTAAATTCCTCCTTGAATCCATACTTAAATAAGTAAGTGCCTTATTAGGCCTAATTTTGCTAGTTTAACCTAGTTCTTCAACCAAAGCCAAAACAACAGGCTCTATTATTAAGTCAACCCTTCACATGTAGGGCTTGTAGGTTTTAGAGAAAATTTCCTTACATCATTCTACCCTTTTTTAAAAGAAATTTTCCTTAAATTTTCACCATCATAGTATAGAGAAATATCACCCACATTAAATATCCTCAAAACATCTCCATCAGAATTTGGCAAGTCAATCTCATAGGCACTTTTTCAAAGCTTTATAAGGACTTTGAAAGGACCATCCCCTAGAATGGATTTGTGAAATAAACTACCTCAATATAACGTAAATTAGTTGATTATGAAGGAATCCTTTATAAGCAAAATCCACATGTGCCAACTTCACATCCCAATATCTAGTACTATTACTCACTAATCTAATTATTAAGGTACCAAGCATCATATTAGTCACATGCTTTTGACCATCAATTTTTGGGTGATGAAAAATACTAAATAAAATCTTAGTTCCTAGGAAATGCCATAAAATCTTTCAAAAGTATATTATGAAATTCATGTCTCTATCATTCACGATGTTTCTTAGTACACTAGGAAACTTCACCACTTATCTAAAGTAGAGATCTGCAATGTGAGCAGCATCATCCATCTTGTAGAATGGTACAAAATGTCCCATCTTTGAATAATAATCTACTGGCACCATGATATAATCCTTGACATGTTGAGTCCTTGGTAAAATGAGTATAAAATTGATACTAACTTCCTCCAAGGTGCATTAGGAATTTATAGTAGAAGAAACTCTTCATTCGTTTACATGCAGTACATCTTCCAACTATTACATGCACACATTTGAACATGTGTGGTGAATGAAAGTTCTCTTGAAGTAGATCCAAAGTCTTATTCACTACAAAGTATCCCACCATACCTAATTCCCACACTTCCTTGATAAAAAATCTTGAATATAAGATATTAGGATGCATAATTTGCTTTGCTTGAATAGAAAAACATATTGTATTACATAAGCTCCACTACTCCTATGCTTCCTAAAAGATTCAAAACCTCCATTGGCATAGAGATCCTTCAACATCCCAAGCCCTATCAACTTATTATTCATGAGTGTCAGTACCATGCATCACCTTAAAAGAGCATCCACAATCACATTTTCATTGCCATACAAGTGTTTAGTAGAGAACATAAAGGATTGCAACAAGGCTCAACCGCTTGGCATGTCCTGAGCTCATATGCTTTTGTCCATGCAAGTACCTCAAACTCTCATGGTCCACATGAAGAAAAAATTGTTTTAGCCTCAAATAATTAATCTAATTCTATAGACACCTTATTATAGCTTATAACTCCTTGTCATAAGTTAAGTTGAGTAATTGAGCTTTGCACCATTAAAATTATCACTAAAAAGAGTTATTAGTCTATTCTCTTATGATAAAAATTCTCCAATATCAATACCACTTGCATCACTAGTGGCTTTGAAAAGCTTTCCAAAGTTGGAAAAATCTATAATGCGTGCATTAGATAGCTTTTGATGAGGAATATCATCACCAAACAATCTTCAACATTACCTTGAAATTTTTCTATAGGCCTCAAGTATTTTCAAAGTCTTCAAAATCTCAATAGTTGAAGAAGTTGATAAGAATGTAAACAATCCTTTTGAAGGTGGCAAGATCTAATCCTAAGACCTTAATCTATCTAAAGAGAAATCTTCTATTTCTCAATAGAATACACTCTACTACTCTCCAAAACTCTCAATTGAAGAAGGATAGGAGAAGAAGAAGAAGAAACACACATGTTTTAGTGTTTCTCTCTCTTTTAAAATTCATATGAGCTCAACATATCATAATCTACCAAGATCAATGTATAGAAGGCTCTATACATGCATACACCCATGCGGGGCCTTTTCATTGACAAGCCCACTAATCGACCCTTATTAATGAAATTAACCTCCTAATGCATGGTACGAGCATATATTTAAAGAGTTAAAATGATAATTTACAAGTATTACAAAGTATACAACAAAATAATAAAGCTACACAAAGTTTAATAATTTAATACATAGATTTAACATATGTAATCCAACTTTATGTCTTGTAGAATTGTTCTTCCTTACACTTTGTAATTCATGTAGTGCCATTTTCATTGTCTTATACATTAAATAACTTCAATAGCATGAACATCTTGCAAACATATACAATACCTGCAAGAACTGCTTAACAAAATAGTAGAAGCATAAGAATTTTCAAGCACAATGGGTTCCATCTCCAAGTTTCCTAATTCTTATTATTCTTTATCATTTTAAGAATAATATTTAGTGTGATCTAGAGATGCTCCTATATCATTCTCCCCTTTTAAATAATAACTTTCCCTCAAATTAGCATCACTATAGTAAGGAGATAAGTCACTAATATTGAAAGTGCTTGATACTCCTCCATAATGTTCAGGTAATTCAAGTTTAAATGCATTATTTCCAAATTTTATTAAGACTTTGAATGGCCCATCAGCTTTTGGCATTATTTTATTCTTTCTTAAGTTTGAAAATATTTCTTTTCTTAAATGCAACCATACCAAATCTCCTGGTTTAAACACTTATTAAATTATGTTTTTATTAACTTGAGCTTGGTATTTAGCATTCACTTGTTCAATGTTGTACTTAATTTGTTAATGAAGTTTTTAAATAATTCGATTATTTCCTTAACATCATAATTTTTATATCTCCTCTCTTAAATGACAACATATCAATGAGTAGATAAGGATTAACCCTATAAACGTAAACAAAAGGACTCGATTAAGTTATACTAGAATGACTCCTATTATATGGAAATTAAGCATGTGTAAGCTTTATAACCCAATCTTTGTTGCTCTTATTCACTAACCCTCATAGAAAACTACCTAGAGTTCTATTAGTCACTTCAGTTTGACCATTCGTTTGTGGATGATGAGAAGTACTAAATAGAAACTTAGTATCTAACATGTGCTAAAGTGTCTTCCAAAATTAGATCAAGAATTTTACATCTTTATCCAATACTATAGCTCACAAATTTTACATCTTTATCCAATACTATACTTTTGAGAACTCCATGTAACCTTCCTATTTCTTGGAAATATAAGTCTGCCACATGTGTCGTATTATCAGTCTTATTATAAGGTATAAAATGTGCCATTTTTGAAAATTGATCTACTACCACAAGAATATAATATTTAGCCCTTTGTATCCGTGGTAAACCCAAATGAAATCCATTCTAACACTTTTCCAAGGTTGATTAGGCATTAGTAAAGGAATATACAAATAAGTTTCCTTGTTTGAAAGGGAAATTTTGGCATGAAATCAATTACATGTTCAGTACCCTTCAAATGTGGTAATCTATGTGTTAACTCTTCAAGAAACATCACCAAACTTCTTTATCAACATATCAAGGCTCGAATTGGGCTTGATAAAATTTCATTTCTATATCTCTTATTTTACCATCAAAGTTGTAATACCTCAAATTTTAGCTAAACTTAATCTCAAGTAATTAATATGTTAACCCACTTCTAATATGGAGAAATCGATATTATTATCTTACCCTAACTTAGTAATATAAAATATTAACCTAATCCTAATATTTATTTAAGATCAAATGTATTTTTTGTAAACTAAACATAATCATAGAGGATTTATATCCTAATCTTATCTAATTTAGCTAATCATCAGAATTGTAATCTAATCCTAACCATTAACACTCTTGTTATTTTCCTTTTTCTTCCCCGCCTACCCAATCCCCTTTTTTCTTTCTTCTCCCCTTCTTCCTACATGAAATATTCCTTGGCCATACCCTATAACATGCTTTCTACCAAGACTTCACCAACACCCTACCCCATCATCACATCATCACCCATATCTTGCACTGATGTGTTTCGTTAAAAAATTCTACCTCAATTGTGCATAGCCTACCCTTCTCCTCTCTACTGATTCACCCTATCCATGCATGGATCACACATACACATATATACATCATGTAAATATTGCCTCATTTAAGGCTCAACCATCTCCACACTCTCCATTTATATCGAGTGAAACTACACCCCAATTACCTCCTTCTTTCTTCTTCTTCCTCTTACTTTGTTTAAAGTCAAAGTAGACATCACTACACTACATGCCACCACCAACAACCAATCACTACCATTTCACTGTGAAACTAACTGCCACTACCACCTTGTCATCCCCCCTTAGCATCTCTAACCATAACCACCCTAATCCCTTTGTCCTCCCTCATTTTCTCATGATCTATTTATTTTTCCTTTTAAGTGCATGGTTGTACGCTCCTCACATGCCCTAGTTATACCCACTCATAGAATTTAGTCACACAATCATGTACCCTTATATGCCCCAGCCATGTGCGCTCATGCACGGTTCCACACATAGTTGTGTACACTTTAATCCTACTTATGCATTTTGCGCACAACCATACGAATCTCATATGCCTCGCCTATGTACCTTCTCAACTCTTAACCCATTTAGGCATTGTATTCCATGGTCTTTCCCTTCTTGTGGCACATTTATGCTCCCTTTGAAGAACACCCATGCTATACTTAAACACCACCTTAGCACCACCATAACTTCCACCACACTTCTATACAACTCGAGATTCCATTAATTTTGATTATTTCCACTTCCAACCTCCTTCACCTTAAATTTTCCCTTGATTCATATTCTTAATTCCAAATTATGAATTATTTTTATTTTCATAGGTAATCTTCAGTGGTCTCAAAGGTGGTGGTTTAGGATTTCGTGCTTAGAGTCTGATTTCCTTATTGGTAAGGATACATGTCATTGTTAGGCTTGTATATATACTATGTATTTTTATGTACATATATTTTACATTTTTATGTGGATGATATTGATTATGATCATGATATGACATGATATCTTAAAAGGAAGGAAAATGTGAATGAATGTATTTAAGGTATAATGTTGATACTATGTATATACTATGAAGTAACGTATCTCATATGAATATAGGGGAATGAAATTTATTCATTTCAAGATTTTTAAGGCCTTTGAGAAAAAATGAGTATCATAATTACATTATGGTCATTTAATGGTAATATGGGAAATAATCTTAGCCTGATAAGTTTTGAGAGTGTTACCTAACACTCCATGAGTAATGTGATTAAATGATGGATTAAGTAAAGTATAAGTTATAAAATATGATATTATGAGGTTTTGGTTAATAAGAGTTAAAAATGAAACTTTGGTAAGTTTTGGAGGGGAAATGGAATAAATATATGATAAGAATTACACTTAGAATTATAGTAATTATGGACCTATTACGTAATGATGGCTTGATACTTATGTGGTTGCGTTTATGTGTTTATCAATTTTATGGCATGCATATTTCTATGATTCTTTTATGATTACCTTGTACAATCAACAATGAATAAGATACTATTTAATTGACATGAAACATCATGTAAGTTAGGCCGATGTGTTTATATAGATCTATGCATTTTTTTTTCTAAGAGGTGAATTATTTTGTTTCACCGAATTAAGAATAATGGAGCCCTATAATCAACCTAAATGATCATATAATTCATAGATAAGAACTAACGGATAATGCACTAATCATTTAAAATAAAATATTATATGAGGTGCTTCAAACCATTCTACTAGTTTAAGAATAATAGTAAGGTGTGTTTTTTCTTGAGAGGATTTAGGTCCATTCCACCAGACAATAATAGAGGATACGGTATGTTTTTCTTCTCTAAGAGATGGTTCACATCGTTCCTTCAGTTTAATAATAGTGGGTTCCTTGAATTCAATGTAAATAAAAGGATAACATATGATATATCTATTAATAAGATTTGATGATAGTTATTACTTTAAATTGTTTTATGATAACATGTATATATTATTATTTTCTTTATAACCCCTTACTCAAATGTATTATTATCTTACTCAATACATAGAGTACATATCACTCTTTTTTATAGGTGCTATTCATTCACACGAGCAGACAAACTAGATATTTACGTGTACGTCGATGAGGACCCAATAGATGATATTGAAGCCTATAATGCTTTCTATAGGGTGAAGTGAATTTTTTATTAGGGATTTAAGGTTTAGAGTCATGTTATCTAAATGATATTTTTATCCGAATACATTTTTGGACTCTTAGATGCTATCCCTTTTATCTGTATTTTGGATATTGTAATGGGAGTTAATATCCCACTTGTATTTGTATTTATGTAGTATCTTTCATTTCCTAATTTTCATATTTTATATTTTAATTGTTTTTCCTTGTGAGTGACATAGGGATGGTTTGGTAAGCCAAACTTGTGTCGATTATGGCTGTAACACCTAGCTATTTTGGTATTACACTTATGTTGTAAACGAAATTTTTAGTAGGAAAATTTGGGGTGTTATAAAAGTATAGAAAAGTCCTTTTTCTTTGATGACCTTCACCGTAGCTTGCTCTTAGATATATAGGCTCTTCAATTTAGGCTTCCCTTGGTGTTCTTTAAATTTGGTTGCAAGCTTAAAAATGGGATTCAACTTGAAATTCTTCATCCCCTTATTAATATGTCATATAACACATCATCTACACACTTACCAATCTTAAAAGTAAGAAGAACTTATTTAGAGAATCTTACCCCTTCATCTTTGTTGATCTATTGTAGAGAATAAGGTCTTAAGGTGTTTTGTGTTCTTCAAGACAAGATTTTTCACCACCTCTTCACTTGCGGCATTAGTAAATGAGCCACTATCAATGATGGCTTTGCACACCTTGCCTCCTCATGGTTTTGAAATTATTATTTCTTTGAGTTCAAGAAGAGTATGGCTGCACAAGAAAAACTCTTTTCACAATGTAATAATTTTCCCTCTTTTTACATAAGCACTCTCTTCACCACTAATTTCCTCTTCCTCTACCTCAATTTCATTATAAATACAAGGATCCATACTTACAAAATTTCTCAAAATTAGGGCCTTTTGATTGGGACACTTATTGTCAAAGTGCCCATGGCCTCTACACTTGCAACAATATTTTCTTACCCTTCTCCATTTGGCATCCACCAACCTTTCTATCAAAATTCAAACCAACAATATAAATAGGCATAGAAGGTGTTGAAGATGATGGCTTAGAAGTTACTTTAACCCTCTTTAATTTATTTTCAAATTTTAAGGTCAATTTCACCAAGTCTTCTAAAGTGTCACCAACCTTCTCTCACACATTCAAATTTAATCCTCCATGAAAACTTGCACAAGTTTGTTCCTTCTTCTCTTAGAAATCACACATCAAAGACAGATTCCCAAACTCTCTAACATACTATTGTAGCTCATATACCCTTACTTGATCGTGGTCATCTTAATGAAGCTATCTTGTTCTAAGTCTCCTAAGACAAACTTTCTTCTAAGGTGCTTCTTCAACTTCTACCAAAACTTAATCTTTCATTTTCCCTCTCTTTCTCTTGTCTTATTCAAATTTTCAAACAATGTTCTAGCAAAAAAAATTTAGCTTCGAAATTTCTTGCTTACACTCTCTTTCATCAACTACTTTCTTGAATTCAAAAATATCTTCCATGGTTTGTTACAATTCTAGGTAGAATTTAGGGTCCAACTTGCCATCAAATTTGGGAAGATAAAACCTAATATCATTATATCCATCATCATAGGGCATCTTAGATGCTAAAACACCCCCTCTAATTATCAACTACACTTTCTTCATATTTCTCCTCTATTTGGTTTTGCATATAATGTGGCATTTGGTGTTATCTCCAACATGAACTTCTACTTTCATCTCCTTCTCATTGACAACATGTTTCCATGTTATTATAATGGTCTTATTGTATTCTATACAATTTTTGTTGTTATATTATGTTTTACTTAGTAGTTAATTTACTAAATTATGGAATTTGAGCCACAAAAGAATCATATTTTCCATTTGTCTTAATATTAAGGGTTTTTTTAATGTATGGATAGGTTCACCAACCTAAAATGTGCTCTCCTCTTTGATTTAAATGAAGATCCTTGAGTTTTAAGGGTTCTTGATAGGATTTTGATGGATTACTCTTGATAAATTTATGAAAGAATCTTGGAAGAAGAGGTTGAATTTATGTAGAAAAACATGACCTTTGATGTTTATCTTTCAGCATGTGATTATGGCAGAAAAACCTCGCTATGATACCAATTTTAATGCATATCTATAACACCCCAAAAAAAAATCACAGTTGAAAATTTTCATTTAATTTAAACTATACACAAGGACTAGGGGTTGCTACTGCCATGATTAGAACAAGCCTGCCCCTTGAAAAGTTTCGCACCAACCATAAGGCTATAAATTAATCTCACAAGACATTAAACTAATTAAGAAATAGAACCATAGAAATCTGAAAGATTCATAAATAAAGAGAAAATCAGAGTGCATAAATTAAAGATTCATTACATAATTAAAAATAGTTATAGCGTCAAGCCGCCAAGGGGAAAGAACAGTGGATCATCACACAGCTCCATCTGATGCATCGAGTGCGTCATAGGCATCGAACACGACAACTCCTACCTACACCAACTTAGAAGGGATATCTTCTCATTAGAATGAGCAACACCCATGAAACGGGTGATCACTACACTATGTATTAAGTAAATTAACCATATGGATAAGGCCATTCAAGGATAAAAGACAAGTAAGGCATATAAAGCATAGTTCAGGTTCATATCATCAAGCAAGACACAGACTATTATTTCCATCTTATACATTTTCCATATTAATTCTACGTGAGTACGAGGACCCCACTATTATACTTGGTGGATTGGAAAACTCCATAGGGAAAAATGCACCTGACCATTATTATAGCCAGTGGACTGGATATCACTTCATAAGACAGAGCACACCTAACTACTATTATAGCCGGTGGACCAAAAATTATCCTCACCGGCCCCGACTCATATTGTGTTCCACTATAATTAATTATTATCTTTCTAAGACTTATTGTAACACCCCCAAATTTACTACTGAAAAATTTCGTTTTAATAAAAGGATTTACGAACATGAAATGACAAAACCGTAAACTCGAGGGCATTACCGCCACACTTAATACCGGATCGGTTCACTCCTACCGTTCCAGTACTAAGTGCTAAGGCTAAACAAGTTAAACATCAACCACAAGTCATTAATAAAAACACAAGTCATTAATAAAACACAAGTTGTGTAGAAATCAGAGTGCGGTTTAGGATTACCACCCAGAAGAGTAGGTAAATAAGTTTTTCGAATACATCAACACAATACGATAGAGTAAACTGATACATTGAAAATGTAATATAGAGTCTAACCAATCACTCTCCACCCCCAAACCAAGTTAAGGTTCAACTCTCAGCCCCGCCCGATGCCTCATAGGTGTCATAGGCATCAAAGACGTCGTCCCCTACCTGCACAAACTCATACGGGTCTTCTGCTCATGGGAATGAGTAGCACCCATGAAATGGGTGATTAGTACGCTACGTACTGAGTAAGTTAACAGATGCGCTAAGGCCAAGCATACAAACATACAACATAGCACAATCACATAGGTAGCATGTAATAATATAGATGATGAAGGTCGTCTATGGTCCAATCAGACTTACTTTCTTGTAAATCTCTATTAATTATAGTTATTTCACACCATAATCTTTATTAATCCATGCGAGTGCGGGAACCCCACTATTATAGCCGGTGGATCGGTCACTTATAGGATATAATGCACCTAACCACTATTATATGCCAGTGGATCGGTCTCTAGGGCAGATCACTCCTGGCCACTATTATGCTGGTGGATCGGTCTGGCCCCGACTCTCATGGTGTTTCACTGTAATTATATAGTAGCTTTCCCATAATTAATTGGCAACATAATTTTTGGTTTGTTGAGCTCGGGATCCCCCACTATTATAGCCGGTGGATCGGTCACTTATAGGGCAGAACGCACCTAACCACTATTATATGCCGGTGAATCGGTCTCCAAGGCACCCCGGCACCTCGCCAGTATTATGCTAGTGGATCGGTTTGGGCTTGGCTCAACAATCTTACTCTTTAATTAATTAGTATCTTATTTGTGCCTTATTAGAATAAGATTTTCACCCTTAGCATGCATGTCAACGACCTTATACTTTTGGTCCCCTAAGGGGGTCTGTCCCATATCTTGAGACTCCTGCGTCCCTTATCAGTTATCACACCCCGACGCCCATCTCCCTATACACATACACTTAATGAAAAATCCAACTCCTACGGGTGTGGGTTAGGCCCAACACCTTATAACATCAACTCTACCTACTATCACCTTCTAGGGTTTTCAAAATGCCCTGAAAATTCTAATTTTATTATTTATTATTAAATAAGATTTTACTATAAAAATTAATTAAATAAGTTATTTTTATTAAAATAAAAGGGAATTAGTTAGGGAAAATTAAGAAGAAATTTACAAGTATTTTAATTTGGAGAAATTTTGGTATTTTAGCTAATTACTGACTTTATTTTGAAAATTAATTAAATAAATTATTTTATTTGAAATAAGGAGGAGAAAATAGTTCCAAATTAATATTATTTTTACAAATAAATTAATGGAAGAAAATTAGGGTGTTTTGGGTTTTTAAAATGGAATTTATTGAAAATCTTTTAAAAATTCTAACTTAGCCTAAAAAGGAATTTTTAAATATTATTTTATTTAAATATTATTATTTTTAAACAACCTAAATATCCTAATTAATTTAATTAAACCAACCCACTATTTTTCTTTTCCCCTTTTTCCTTTTTCCTTCTTCCTTTTTCTTCTTATTCTTTTCTTTTTTCTTTTTCTTTTTCTTCTTCTCCCAGAACTAGGCCAGCTCGCGACCCAGTTTCCCTTCTTCGTTTCTTTCAGCCTAGCCTGCGCCATGTACCCTTCTTCCGCCCCTCTCTGCGCGGCATTCCATTCCTCATTTTCTTGGAACGCAACGTTTCATTTAAATTATACCTGCGTCGCCGAACCACCCGGTCTCCCCTCTTTTCTTTTTTTCTTTTTTCCTGGATCGCCGGTCCAGCCCCCCTTCTTCTTCCCCCAGCCCCTTACACCTGCCAACCCCGACGCCACCGACACCTGTCACCTTCGCCGCCGCCCTAGTTTTTCGCCGGCGATCTAGCCCGATTTGACCGGCCTATTCCTCCCTTCCTCTTCCCCTCGTTTCAGCAGCCTCATAAACCCTATCAAATCTTCCTTTTATTGCGTGACACACTCTCTCTCTCCTACGCAACCCTTACCCCATTTTGCTACCACCGGCCAACCCTCGCCTCCGGTAAGCTCGAACCCTACTACATTATCCCCTCACCTAAACCCTAAACTCTCCTCTAACTCTATAAATATCCTCACAATCTACCCTGTTTTAATTTTTGATTTCCTAACAAAGAAATCCTTCCTTGCCGCCGCCACTCCTTTAGACGCCTCTTCCTCCGCCTCTGGCCAACTTTGCCGCCATATCTAGCCACCAAAATCTTCCCGGCACCTCCCTCTAGCTAACCAAACCATTCATCACCCTCTATTATTTCTGCACAAGCCACCCCAGCTGTGCCAATTATCCTTCCCGATCAACCCTATTTTCTACCTCCGCCACCCTTTACGCCACCCTTAGCCACCTCTTCCGCCGTTTCTGCCTTTTCTTTCACCTCCAAAATCTTCTGCAGACCCTCCTCTATCTCCCCATACCTTTATTTTCCTCTTTCTCCCTCTCCTCCTCTCTCTTTCTCCTTCTCCTCCATTCGGCCACCACCTGCCGCCACCGTGCGCCGCCACCATCATTCTGTCCATCTCCTTCTGGGCAGCTCAAAACACCCCAACTCCCACCTTAATTCTCCCTATCTTTTTCCCAGCATGCAATTTTTACCCTTTTCTTTCCTTTTTTCGGCCACCGCCGCAGCCACCGTGCACCACCGCCGGTGCCGCCTATCTCCACCAACCTATGGTTGAACCCTAGACCCTCTCAGCCATTTTCCCTATTTTTATAACCCTTAAATTATTTTATTTCAATTATTTGCATATAAATACTATTATTATTATTCTTAATATTTATATTTTTAATATGCATTATTATTATTATTATTAATGTTTTCATTATTATTTATGTTGAGGGCTAAAGCCTATTGTATTTTAATTTGATTTTATTATTATTATTCTTACTATTTCTATATTTACTATTATTAATACATTATTATTATTATTATTATTATTATTATTATTATTATTATTATTATTATTTCCTATTTCGAATTTCCATTATTCTTATTCCATTATTATTAATACAAATATTTTAACCTTAGTGTTGATAAGAATGTTATTATTATTATTATTATTATTATTATTAAGTTATTATTATTCAATGTAGGGTGGAAACCCTACTTCTTTTTATCTCCAAATATTATCCTTACCATTATTTCCATTATAGTTATTATTATGTAATAATCTTTATATGGCTTTTATCATTATCGTTATTATTATTCTTATTATTATTTATATTATCATTGATATTATTTTTAGTACCTTTGCTACTATTATCTTAGTATCATTATTACTATTATTATGAGGGTAAAGTTTTCAACCTTACATTCTCAACTTTTATAATTTTTCTATTATTTCTATATCTTTAGTAAAGTTAGTAACTAATTAACGTTATTTTATTAATATATTATTATTTATTTAGAAACCTAGTCTTATAATAAGTTAGTTATTAATAGTATTTTTGATAAGAGGGATTCTAATTTTAGCTTTTCCCTCATAATAGGTAAAACCATTCAAATCCCTAAGGAGGCGTAGGAGCGTGCTCCAAGACTGGTGTCCTTTCAGTTAAGGGTGTTACTAAGGCCATTGTGTGCTTATATGCATTATTTGCTTCATATGCTATGTATTCTATGTTTATGATTATTAATTATTTCATATATGGTATGATGTGGAGTTGAAGTATGTTTTTGTGTGTTTATATGGCATGTGCATTATGTATATATCATGATATGTGTTGTGACTTTGTAAGACATGCATATGAGGGTGTTGATGTGGTTTGTGTGGGAGAAAGGATGAAAAAGGAGGATGGGGAAAGAAGTTGACTAAGGGAAGTGAGTTGACCTAATTTTATGGTTTTATAAGGAATAATCTAATGTATGGTTTTATGTGGAAGAATATAATTTATGGTTTTATGCAGAGAATATAATATATGGTTTTATTTAGGAGAATCTAATTTATAATGTTATATGGAAGAATCAAATTTATGGTGTGTTTGGAAGAATCTAATTTATGATGTTAATTGGGAGAATCTAATTTATGAGGTTATATAGGAGAATCGAATTTATGGTTTGTTTGGGAGAATTTTATTTATGATATTATTTGGGAGAATTTAATTTATGATTTGATTGGGAGAATCTAATTTATGATATGTTTGGGAGAATCTAATTTATGATGTTATATGGGAAAATCAAAGTTATGGTTTGTTTGGGAGAATTTAATTTATGATGTTATTTGGGAGAATTTAATTTATGATTTTATTGGGAGAATCTAAATTTATGATTTGTTTGGGGGAATCCAATTTATGGTTTTGCTTGGGAGATTCTAATTTATGATTTTATGTGGGATAATCTAACTTATGGTCTTATATGGGAAAATCTAATTTGTGGTTATGAATGGGAGAATCTAATTAATGGTAAGGTAAGGATGAATCTTCGATTTTATGTGATTTGAATCTAGGGTTTGGTAAGGATGAATATTTGCTTGGTATGGATTGAATTTAGGGTTTGGTATGGATAAATCTTTGGGTTTTGTATGTTTTGAATTTAGGTTTGGTATGGGTAAATCTTTGGTTTTGTGTGGATTGAATTTAGGGTTTTGTATGATGAAGTCATGGTTTGTATGGTGGTATTTATAGTTGTATGGTGGTATTAGGGTTTACATGGTGGCATTGATGGTTGTATGGTGGTATTAGGGTTTGCATGGTTGAATTTAGGGTTTCACGTGGAATTTTAGGGTTTGCATGAAAAAGGTTTGAAGGTTTGCTTGGGGAGATTAATATTTGCATGGGTATGAAATTTACGTGTGGAAAGTTAATTTGGGATGTAAGGAAGGTAATGTAAGTGTTATTTGGGTGTTGAACTATTTGGGACAGAAAATAGTACGTGGAGCATTATGAGGGTATGAAAGAGACTGAATTAGGGTTTGGAGTAATGAACTCTGGGTTGTTGTGATTAACTAGGGTTGGAGTGGACAATTGTGGTTTGTTATGATTAACTAAGGCGTGGAGTGGCTAATTATGGTTGTTATGGTTAAATAGAGTTTGGAGTGGTTAACTATGGTTTGTTGTGGTTAATTGGGGTTTGTGGTGGCTGATTAGGGTTTTTGTGTTATCATGTGTATTTAGTGATTAAAGTGTAATTATGATAGTGAAATTTATGATGTGTGATGTGTGATGATTCATGCATGTCCAAGGTGAAAGCTTCTGAATAAGATACTTAAAACATTAATTATCTAAAGTGGAAGATCGTTGAGACGGGACCAACCGATCCACCGGTTTGGAATAGTGGTTAGGATTTTTACCCTATGTGTGACCGATCCACCAGTTATAATAGTGGGGGTTTCTGAACTCAACAAACACAAATCCGAGTTTTGCTAAAATACCTAAAATATACTAATTACTTACAGTGGAACACCATGCGAGCTGGAGCCAACCGATCCACCGGTTAGGAATAGTGGTTAGGACGCGTAGTCCTATGTGTCTCCGATCCACCGGCTATGATAGTGGTTAGGGTATGATACCCTATGTGTCTCCGATCCACAGGCTATAATAATGGGGGCTTCTGTACTCGCATGGATTTGATAAAAAAGTATGGTGTGAATCGACTCTTGATCAAAGATTAATTAAGTAATTGAATTGGATTATATTTGGGCCTTTGTACTTTTACCTAGATAGTCATATGCATTTATATTAACATGATTATGCTTTTTAATTCTTCTGCAATATTTATGTGCTATTATGTGTTGGCCTTAAAGCTCGATTACCTTGCTCAGTACGTAGAATACTCAATACATTCCCATGAGTAGTATGCCCTTCTTATTTGTGTAGGTGGGCGAAACATCTGGTGGGGCTGAGTGTTGAGTATGTTTGGCTTGAAGTTTGAGAGAGTTGTGGCCGTTTTTCAGTCTTTATGCAATTTTATTTCCTTCTATTATTTCCTTTGTATTGGAATTATCCTCTTTGAGTTATTACCTTGTATTGAGTATTTATCCTCTTTGATTTCGCACTCTGATTTCTATCTTATTATTAATTCATGATTCTTTATGCCTACTCCGATTTTTAATGAATGATCTTTCGAGTTCTTTTATGAGCTGTTGGTTTGAGTTTAATGTAAATATTTTCTTAGCCTTAGCACTTGGTAGTGGAATGGTCGGAGAGAACTGGTATGGTACTAAGTGTGGCGGTAACATTCCCAGAATTCATGGGTTTTAATTTAAGTATTTTAATTACTTCTGCTTTAAAAAAAATAGTGAATTTTTGGGTGTTACAGGTTTTCCCTTGAAAATCCTAATTGGATTTATGTGGCCCAACTTCCTCTCACTTACACTACCGTACTCCATTTATCACCCCACACCTTATCTCATTTAGATCCAATCTCAAATCATATCACCTTACCCCTCGATTAAACAAGTGACTGAAAAAACCCTAGTTGGCCACTTCAAACCCTAGTACTTTTCTTCTCCCACAAGTAACCTCTCTCCTCTCCCATGGCACCCATAATCACCCTTCATAAAATAAATTTCCACTCTTAACCCGTACTCCACTCTCCCTTAATCATTTTTACTTCCACATTTTCCAGATTTGTGCTTTATCCCCAAAACCCTAATTGGGTCTCTTATACACCCTTACACCAACCTACGTACTATTTCTCATCCCAAGTCTCCAATCACTCAACAATTCTCCCCTTAGTTTATTTACACCCTAATACAACTTTTCTCACGTAAAGATCTTCCCCATGCAAGATTCATCCACTCCATGCAAACTCTCAAAGTCTCCATGCAAATTTTAAGATTCCCATGCATGGTTCCCATCTCTCATTCATTTTGGTTATTCCTTCCTCTTTAATTTCCTCTTATAGATCATGAGGTATTTTGGTCAACCTCATATCCCCCTTAATGAACTCACTTCCCATTCCTTTCTTTTTGTCCTTTCATTCCCATATCATATTATCAATTGTCCTAGCATGCATGTCGTAGAAGGCCATATCATATCACACCATAAACACCATATATACATATCATACTCATATCATAAGAAGCACATACAAGGATACCTCAACTCCAAATTGCACTACACATAAGACAAGTTAATTACATTCATATGATACACGACATAGCATGATATATATAGCATCCAAGGCATACAAGTCACATAACACACATGAGCCTTAGCTACATCCTTACCTAAAGCGACACTGGGCTTGGAGCACGCTCCTACGACTCTTTAGGGCTTTGGCTCGATTCACCTATAAGAGTGTAAGACTAATGATTAGTTTCCATTCTACCCAAAAATACTATTATTTCTTATTTTAGTCTAAGATTAGGGTTGTTATTATTACACGGAGTTTTGTAAGTGAAAACTAGGGTTTTTACCATCAAGTTAGCCTACTAGTTATTACTAGTCAAAATATACTTATGTTATTATTCATAACTATATTTATATCATCAAACCTAATAGCTTTATTTCTTCTAATGATAGTACTAATACTTGTTAAAATAAAATAGTACTAATAATAATAGTAGTAGTAATACCCATGCTCCTAGAAATAAAATCCCTATTATTTTTAAGGCTAAGGCTAATAATGGTTTTAGGGATAAGATAATAATATAATATTAGTATTACTAACAAAGTACTAATATTATTAAAGATAATAATGATGTTAGTTATATTTGGAATAATAATAATATAAGGGTTCAAATGTTTTTATTATAATAATATTAACAAAATAATAACAATAGTACTAGTAATAACTAATAATGATACCATAGTAATAATGTTAGTAACAAAGGCATTAGGAACAATATTAGCAAGGTTTGGATAATAATAATAGTAATAATACTAAGGTTGGGTATTCTTCTTATATAGTAACAAAAGGGAAACATGCCAATTTTGGTTTCAATAACATTAATAATAATAAAAATAATAGTAATATTATTAACAATGCCAACAACAACAACAAAAATAATAATAATGATAATAACAACAACAACAACAACAATAATAGTAATAATAAGAAATTAATAATGATAATAAAAATTGTAATAATAATAAAAATAATAATGATAATAATAATAATGTTAAGCATAGTAATAATAATGATAATAACCATAATATAGTAACCAAAATGGTAATAATAATATAAGGGTCCAAATATTTATTTTAATAATAAAAGTGATAATGGATAAAGTTAGTATTAACAATATTAACAAGATAATAATAATAATAATAATAATATAGATAATACCATTAATATTATTAAATAACTAATATTTGTATAAAGTGAGTTTAAGGGTTGGGAAAGTTAGAGGACCACCTAAGGAAGTGGTGGCACCGATGGCGGCGGCGGCGGTGGTTGTGGAAGTTTGAGGTGGTGGAAGAAGGAAGGGCGGCAGGAGCTGAAGTTGGTCGTTTGGGGAGGGCGACTTTGCACGGCAGGGGTGGCTCTTGTAGGGGAAATCAAGGGACGAAGAGGGTTTGGTTAGGTAGAGGGTGGTGCAAGGAGCGGTTTTGGTGGTGTTTTGGCCGTCGACTATAGGCGGCGGTGGTGGAAGGCTCGTGGGGTATATATATAGATCGATTGGCTGAGCAAAGATAAGGGGAAGAAGACAAAGGAGGTGCAGATGCCAGGCATGCCATCCGGTGGCGGTAGTCAAGGCGGTTCTGCCATGGCAGGGGCGTCGGAGTCGAGGGAAGAGGGAAAGGGAAAGGGGTAGGCTACTCAGGAGAGAGGAATAGGTTGGTCGGGGTCAAAAACGTGAAAGAAAACGACGGGAGAGGGAGGGAAGGATGGTGGCAGCGATGGTGGCCGACGGAGCGCTGAGTTGCAGCTCCTCAGTCGCCGCCACACCTCGGGGAACAAGAAAGGATCGGTACCGGGCGGTTTAGGGAGAAAAAGAAAAAAGAAAAAAAGAACCAAACCGGCCGGGAAGGAAGAAAAAATAAAGAAATGAGAAGGTGGTGCAGGCATATGCTGCGCAGGACGGCTGGGTCGCGCGACGCTGGCCCAGGTCGAGGGGGTAGAAAGAAAAAGGGAAAAGAAAAAGAAAAGGAATGAAAAGAAAAGAAAAGAAAAGAAAGGGAAAAATATGTGGGTTGGGTATTTTGGTGTTTTTGGGTTATTTAGGATAATAGTATTTATAAAATAATATTTAATTCCTTTTTGGCTTAATTTAGGCTATTTTGGATAATTTTTCTTTTAATTCCATATAGCATTACTTCCTAATTATTCCTAATCAACCTATGAATCGTTTTCTTTTTTGATTGCCCCTAAATAGCTCCCTATATTTTAATAAAATAATTAATTTAATTAGTATTCCTAATACATCCTTATTTAACCATAATTTCCAGAATTAAAATTTTGGGATATTTCACTTATTACCATGTAAAGTTTGGTTTATGAAGCAAGGAATCCCCTACTATTATAGCCGGTGGACCGGAAACACTCCACAGTAAAAAACACTCCTGACCACTATTTTAGCTGGTAAACCAGATATTACGCCATAGAGCAGCACATACCTGACCACTATTATAGTCGGTGGACCAAAAAATATTCTCACTATGCCAAAATCGATAATCTTTCACTTTAAGTGTTTAGTGTTTTACTTATATCTAATTCCACACACAACCCAGGCTAGACATGCATGACCCACTAGACTTTCCATGCTCACCCATTTATTCCCAGTTCTCTCAAAAAGCCTTATCCCATATCTTGGAACCTTTACACACCCTATGACTCCAAGACTTCCTCCCCATATTTTCTCACTCACCATGAGAAACCCAAACTCTTTTTCATATAAATTAAGGCCCACTCCCCATAACTCCATTTTGACTCATCATCGCCCTCTAGGGTTTCCCTCCAAAACCTAAACTCGGCCTATGTGGCCTCACTTCTCCCCATCCTACACAACCCACACTCCTCTTTGCTATCAAAACTACCACCCACTGAAACCACACCCATCATCACAACTTCACTATCCATCTTCCACATGTGACCATGAAAACCCTAGTTCATTCCCCAAACCCTAGTACTTCTCCTTTATTTTATATCATCCCCTCATCACCCAGACACTTTTTTCACTTGGCTCACTTCCCCTCCATGTGAAACCCTTTTCATTATTATTCCCCCCTCTAACCATTTCCATTAGTTCTCCCTTCTTTGCACACTTCTAAAACTTAGGGTTTCCTCCCAAACCCTAGCTAAGTCCCCCATGCACCCTTATACCAATCCACGTACTATTTTTCACATATGGACACTAATCACCCCAACAAATATTTCCAAATTTTCCCACATAAAGGTCATCCCCATGCAAAGGTTAACCATCCCATGCAACCTTACAATCCCCATGCATACTTTAATCTATCCTCTTGATTTATTCACATTATTCCTCCCTTTATCCACCTACAAGTCATGATATTTTAGGTCATTCTTACTACCATCTAATTAATTCACTTCCTTTACTCCCCTTTTCCTTTCACAACCACATCTCACTAATTAAAGCCTCCTATCAGACATGTCATGAAGGTACAGACATACAAGTACAAGTAATAATACCATATTACACGTGCTATAAAAACACATACAACTTACTTTAAATCCATGTTTAGCAAGCTGCACTGCAAGAGCGTAATCCATAACACATAAGGTATGCATATATAACCAACACACATGACACATATTATATATATTTAGGCCTTAACCATATCATTACCTAAAATGACACCACGCTCTCCTTAGGGTTGGACTTGGCTCACCTATGAAAGGGGAAACACTAGGGTTAACTTCCTTCTTATTAGTTTCATTATCTCCTACTTTACCTCTAGTATGAACTATTATTAGTGATAATAGTAATAATAATAGCTTTTGTAGTAAAAATAAGAGTATTATCCTTAAAGTGGTTAATGATACTATTATTAACCAAAATAGGGTTAGGTGGTCATAATAGTCATGGTAGAATATTAGTAACAATATTAGTAATAATAATGATAATAACTTTAATAATAATAATGATAATAATAATAATAATAATAATAATAATAATAATTAGGATAATAGTAAAGTTAGAATAATAATTATACCAAATAAATTATACTTAAAGGCTAGGAAGGGTTAGGGCATAACCTAGTGAAGGTGGCGGGGGCGATGGTGATGGTGGAAGTGGTGGTTTTGGGGAAGGTGGGTCTTTTAGGACTCAAAGAGAGAGAGAGAGAGAGAGAGAGAGAGAGAGAGAGAGAGAGAGATAGAGAGATAGAGAGATAGAGAGATAGAGATATAGAGAGATAGATAGTTAGATAGATAGATAGATAGATATATAAATAGATAGATAGATAGATAGATAGATAGATAGATAGAGAGAGAGAGAGAGAGAGAGAGAGAGAGAGAGAGAGAAAGATGGTGGTTGTAGAGTGGAAGACTCTTTGGACTAAGAGGGTTGCAGTGGTGGTGGTGGCATAGCAGGATGACAGCGTAGGTGGTGGTGGTGGTGGTTGTGGTGGAGGAGGGTGGTGGAGAAGGAGGGAGGAGGAAGGAGAGGGAGAAAGGGAAAAGGAAAGGTACAAAAAAGTGGAGGAGAGTCTATTGGGTTGAATGGGTTGTGGGAGGGGTGGTGATTGTGTCGGAAGGGGTGGCGCACAGCTGTGAGAAGGGCGGCGATGAGGTGCGAAAGGGCACCTTGAGTTGCCAACTTTGCATGGCTGGGTGGTTTGTGTAGGGAAATTTAGGGTTGCTGAGTGGCTTGGTTTGGTGGAGGGTAATGCAAGGAAGATATTGGGTGGTGTTTTGAGTAGCGATGTTGCACAGAGGTGGAAAAAATGGTTGGAATTTCAGGCAAAGAAAATAAGGGAAAATGAGGGTTAGTATGGGGTATTTATAGGTTGAGAGAGGGAGAAGTGGACAAAGGGGGTAGGGGGCTACCGGCAGGCGGTGGTAGGCCAACTTAGGTGATGCACTGTCGTATATACAACAAATTTATTAAATAAATCCTAACTTCCAAATATGTAGTATATGGTAAGAATGAGTCAAACCCACGAGGAATGACGTTTTAATCACTCATTTTGCAATTGATGTTATAATCCCATTTATACAATTTCATTGATTCTAATACTAAATCTAATTATAATAAGTTTTAATCACTATTTGACAAATAGGGGAGGAATGAATTGATGATGGAATCAAATTGTCAAATGTTCGAGTAAGAAGAATGATTCTATACGATTTAATGTTGACCTTTGGAAATTCATAATAACACATTCCTTTGCTTTCTCTCAACCTTAATAAATTGAATATGCTCTCAATTTATTTCCTAACCATTTAATAACCTAGGTTATGAATGCTAGATTCAATTAATGGCAGCATTATGAATGGAAAGCAGCCAACTACAATCATAACCACATAAACTTGGATTATGCAATTGCACAAATTAATGGATAAGATTAACGATTAATCTTCTTGCTACTTTAGACAAATTAATTAACAATTACGGGTTAATTACATTGCCTTAGTAAAGATCAAGTTCTAAACTAAATAGGTAATCAATCTAATTAGTTTAAAGTCTTAATCTATGATACGAAATCATTCAATTCGATCCATTAATTCAATTAAATTTCATCTAGAATCAAACATTCAAAATATGCTATTATATTTGAAACATAATTACATCCTCAAATCATCCTAACCTGTTCGATTTACTCTAACATCTGCATATTTAAAAGTCACACTATTACATATAAAGATTAAAAATTAATGCCGGCAACACATTCACAAAATTCACTAGTAGTATAATAAGGTAACAATAGAACAAACAAAAGTATAATTGCAGATAATCTACTTATACTAAACAAAAATGAAGAGACTACAATTCATAAAGGAATAGAGAAGACTTATCAATTGAAGTGCAGGTTGTCAATTGATCACTAGAATTCAATAAGATCAAAAAGTTGGAATTATTCATTACATGTATATTCTAAGAGAATAGAGGAAGAGAATACATTCCAAAATGTTTTGATCTCTAATCTATCTGACCCCTGAACCCTGTTTTGATATAGGATATATCAAAAATAGGTCGCGTAGACAGTTATAATTTTTTAAATGGAAACACGGGACCTCCGTTTTTTCTTCCAATTGTTCTACCGACAGATGGATTTTAAATCAATGCTCGAGATATATAACATGGCCCGTGTATATGAAACACAGGGGTACCATGTTTTCGATTCTTCCACTATTTCCTTTTGCAACTTTAGCATAGCTTCTCTTGGTGTATTTGCTTCCTCTCCAACTTTTCTCCCCTTGATTCAGTGTTTCTTGATGTGTTCTTCACTTAATTTATTCTTTTCATTGATTTCTCCTTGAATTTTCTCAATTTTTTTCTTTCCTGTAAAATCTATTGAAAGGAGGAAAATTATACGAAAAGATTAAATCTTATAAAATTAATGGGGGATAATGACATTTTTAAGCATAAAAATAATCTATAAATCTCATATATCAAATACTCCCATGCTTGAATCATTGCTTGTCCTCAAGAAACATCATAACATGCACATGAATACATCAAGAAATACAAGAGAGGCAGGTTACGGATTACAAGAATTATTAGATTGGAATTATTCATATACAAAGCTCAACATTGCAATGGGACTTAAAATATTTGTAAATCATGAAATCTCAATGATGAAAATATTTTTGGATCACACACCTAAATCACCTTACAAACAGTCTGATCAAATGTTCAAACGATTAAGGAGTGAAAATTATAATAATTAGTATCTCATCATGTGAATTAGATTAAGACTAATGAAATTCAAATTAGTAGGTTCTTGCTTTTGGTTTGTGAAAACACTCACTCTCATGTGTGTATAGTGTGATGTGGTTACTCTCAAAACTTCTCCAAATGATAATGATCGCCCATATGTTTGCCATTATTCTCAATTCGCCACTGCGGAAAAGAACTAAAATATATAAGAATCAAAAGGTCTTGAATTTGGTTGTAATGGGGCTAGGGTTTTAAGGTGAGATAGAATTTTTGGGATTGTGGCTAGACTCCATTAACTAGAGAAGAAAATTATATATACACCATATACATATATACATGGAGAATACAATCCTCCCCAAAATTCTTCTAAATGACCCTTTTTTTTAAATAACAATAAATTTTCTGGCTCTTCAACCATATAAAGATTAAGAGATTTTTTTTTTCAATTGAACCCCCATGCTTAGATTTAAACATATCAACAAAATTATTCCCACCAATTTATTGCTTCCTAGTTATAGAGTAGGGATGAAAAATCCATACGGGTAATAAGTTTTAATGAAGGTTAAATCAATAAAATAAGGCTTAGGCTCAAAAGGGTTTATGCAAAGGAAAAATAATTTTTTAAGGTAAGCTTTTTGGTCTTTTGGTGTTAACATAGAAAGAAGAGTGCCTTCATCATTTTCAGATATCCTAAAGTTCTATGCAGTCTTAAAGAGAATTAATGGCAAATTCTAGTTTCACATATCATTGGAGAGTACACACACAAGTAAAATATGTTATGGATAAACAATGTATCCACTGATTAGGTCCAAGCGCTCACCATAGTGTATCTACCAATTTTTAATTCCATTTCATCTCATTCTTGGTCAATGCATGATTTGATTCCTAAATATTCTAACTTTCTTTCCTTTACTGTTATCACATTTTTAATTTCTGTTTTTAAGGTTTTTTGGAAGATGTTGATCAAAACATACAATAAGTATGAAATTATCCTTTTAAAAAATAATTCAATCCCATTACTTTGTTTTACTTCGTAAATGGATTACTCAAATCTAATACTTCTTGTTTTAAAACAAACCAAATAACTAGCAGACAAAAGAGACAAGAAGTAATAAATTAAATAACTGCCACTAGCATAAATATATAACATCTAAGAAGACTATTTCTAATTAACAATTATCACAAGCCTACAAGTGCCCGTGTACCCCCCTACTTATTAGGTTCCCGAGATACAACTCATAAAGATTTTTCATCATCTCCATCATTTGATTTTGATTGTGGCGAATAGAATCCAATTGGGAATACACTTGAGTTTGGAATTGGAGATGCCATTCCGAAACAAAATTCAAGGAAGAAGAGGAGCTGGATTGGGATTACGGTGGTGGAGGCGGTGGTGCATGGTCACCACGAGTCAGGATAGGATGCTAGATGGCTAGAGGGGTAGGGGCATCTTCGTCATCAATTGGCTGCCAATTCTGTGGGTTTAAAGGGTCAGTTTTGGCAGGGTTAGGCAGAGGGAAGTAAGCACGTCCTTGGTAAGCCAGATACCAAGCATTGCCTCTACACTCGATAAGATGCATAAGATGGCAATGTTCTATATCAATGCTGTGCTCATGGCTTTGACAGACATATCCTATGGAAGAGGTATGTCCAAGCTTAAATAGATGGTGGTAATTAAACCATCGATGACAATGTCACCCTATTTAGAATTTGCTACCCTTTGAAATTGTTTTGCTAGAAAATAGGCGATATCAACAGAATAATGTTCTTGCATAGAATAGATGAACAAAAGTTCAATTGAGCGAACCACCCTGGTACTATCTCCCCTCCCAAAAACGGTTGTAGCCAAGAGCCTTTGAATGTACTGGAAGATGAGATTAAAAATCCTGGAAGATTTGACTTCTGAAATTCAGAAGGTATCAGGAGTAGGCATATTTGAGATATCACTTATTTTGGCAAAAAAATTGTTTACATGGAACCAAGTTAGAATGAAATGGTAGCTCCTTGGAGGTAACATAAAGATGTGTTAAAGTTCATGTAGGGCTAACTGTGTATCCTCATTGAAGAGGTGAAAAGAGACATACCCTTGGTTATTTTTAGTGTCACCAATGTCACCAATGTCAGTAAAAGTTCAAAGGTACTTAAAAATTCCAATGTTAAGCGCCTATATGTATGATTGGTACAATAGACAAAATTATGCAAACCTAAAATTCTAAGCATTTGCATTACTTGCTCATGAATGCCTAAGGTATGTAGAAACCCATCATCTAAATACCTAGTACCAATGATACGCCATTGCGACAAGTAATCATACCTTTGTTGTTGTTTAGGTGTAATAAAGATTATACCTAAATCGTTGGGCCGGTTATGTCAATGTCTTTGTTGCGTTGGTGATGATCTAGGCCTTGAAGATTCACCTTTGGACCATTGTTTCTTTTTCGGTGCCATCTACACATAAACATTAGAAAAGTGAGACAATTCGGCTTGTTGGCATGTGTAATATAGCACATAAACATATCTAATGCTTATTGAATTGGATGTTCAGAAGCATTGTCACAAACTCAAATTGCAGCATAAATAATTTTTCTTCTTCAATACGGAGTTAGCATGCAATTGGCAACACACAACAATTGGGAAATGAATTCAATACATATGCCCTAGTCTTGTTATTAATCCATGGTTATAATTTTTCAAGTTTTGCAACAAATTCGCCCACAATTGTCAAACATATGGTCATAATCAATTTCCAATCTTATTGGGTTTGCACAATATAGCACAAGTGAAGAAGAATAAGCGTACTAATACAGCAAGGTTGAAATTACCACTTACCTTAGTATCGTGAAAACAAGTTGAGAAAATAACAGAAAAAAGAGGGAGGATGCGTCGCAGGGTTGATTTCTACTAAAAACCCTAAAGTAATTTACAGAAAATCAAACAGTTATTGCACGAATTGAAGTTAGGGTTTGAGGATAAGGTTTTTTTTTGTTTTCTGCAATGGGATGATAGAAAACTAGGCGGAGAAAGAAAATTAAGGGTGGAGGAATAATATAGAGGATGAATGTGGATATGAATGGCTAGAATGGAAAGAATTTGTTGAGAAATGAAGGATTTCGAAGGGGGAAAACAAGCACGGTGCACAGCAAAGAGACTATTTCGAATAGGGTTACGGCCATGTTTTTTAGATTTGTAAACACGGGAGAGAAAAAGGGATTTTTGTGCGAAATACGGTACCCCCATGTTTCTTTTTGAACTCTCTGGTTCAGGAAAAAAAAATGACAGACCTACAAACACAAGCCGTGTTTGGAAATACGGTACCCCCGTGTTATTTTAAGAACTCTCTGGAATTCCTGTAAATTTTTTCAAACATGTAAACACGGGCCATGTTTGGAAATACGAACCCCCTGTGTTATTTCATAAGCTCTCTGGAATTTCTATCAATTTTGTAGACATGTAAACACGGGTCTCCCGTGTTTTTTTAGAAGCTCTCTGGAATTTCTGAAAATTGTTCCTGCAAAATAAACATGGGTCTTTTTTATAAATACGACCCCCCGTGTTTTTTTTAAATCATATATATATATATATATATATATATATATATAAATTAAATGGACTTAAAATGTATTTCCACACATATAAACATTATAAACATACAATATTATACCAAATGTGTAAAAAGAAAAGTATAAGATAAGGAAAACTTATGTACAACACTTGGGCATTTCCCAAGTGATAAAATGCCACTCATTCAGTCTTCATAATTGGGAATGGTAAGATCTACCACTTCCAGATTGTGCACTTGGTGTCCTTCATAATAAGGTTTGAGACAGTGTCCATTGACTTTCCACATCTTCCCTGTTTTCTCACTCTTAATTTCTACTGCACCATGAGAGAACACATTAGTCACAATAAATGGGCTGATCTATCTCGACCTTAATTTCCCTGGAAACAACTTCAACCGAGAATGATATAGTAAAACTTTTTGACCGATTTCAAAACTCTTTCTAAGAATGAACTTATCATGAACTACCTTAGTTCAATCTTTATATCTCAATGTAGTTTCAAAAGCATCATTTCGTATTTCTTCCAATTCTTGTAGTTGGAGTCACCTATGTCTTCCAATTTCAGTTGACTATTACATTTCTTTACCGCCCAAAAAGCTTTATGTTCCAATTCAACCGAAAGATGACAAGGCTTACCGTAAACCAGACGATATGGTGACATACCAATTGGAGTCTTGAAGGCTATACGATAGGCCTAGAGAGCATCATTGAGATGTAAGCTCCAATCCTTTCTTGTTGGTTTCACCATCTTTTCCAAGATTGATTTGATTTCCTGGTTGGATATTTCTGCTTGACCATTGGTTTGTGGATGATATGTTGTAGAGATTCGATGTGCCACATGATATTTCTTTAATAGGGCTTCTACGATTCTATTGCAGAAGTGTGAACCTTTGTTGTTAATGATGGATTTTGGTAAGCCAAACCTTGCAAAAATGTTAGTTTGAAGAAATTCTGCAACAACCTTAGCGTCATCAGTACAGGTGGCCTTGGCCTCCACCCATTTTGACACGTAATCAACATCAACAAGAATATATTTTAACCCAATTGAGGATGGAAAGGGACCCATAAAATCCATATCCCAAACATCAAAGATTTCACATGCTATGATAGGGGTTTGTGGCATTTCATTTCTAGGCCCTAATCCCCTAGTCTTTTGATATTTTTCACATGTTTTGAAAAATTCATGAGCATCCCTAAACAATTTAGGCTAGAAAAACCACTCTCTAAAACTTTATAAGCTGTTATTTTGGGACCAAAGTGTCCCCCACAAGCATAACTGTGGAAAAAATTTAAGATAGACAGAATCTCACAATCAGGAATACACCTTCTAATGATTTGATCTATACATTGTTTCCACAAGTACGGATCATCCCATACAAATTATTTTTCTTGACTCTTCATTCTATCTTTCTGTGCTTTAGCAAAGTGTGAGGGAAATACCTTTGTCCCCAAAAAATTTACCATGTCAACATACCATGGTATCTCATTCCCAATGACATGAAGTTGTTCGTCCGAAAATGCTTCATTGATAGGTACCTCAGCTTCAAATTCTTTGATTAACCAACTTAGATGATCTGCTACTCCGTTTCCTGTTCCTTTCTTATCTTTGATACGTATATTTAATTCTTGAAGTAGAAGTATCCATCTAATCACTCGGGGTTTTGCCTCCTTCTTTGCTAACAAATATTTCAACGCTACATGATTAGAATAAACAATTATTTCAGTTCCTAACAAATAAGAATGAAATTTATCCAAAGCAAGGAAAATGGCAAGAAGCTCGTTTTCAGTAGTTGTGTAGTTAAGTTGAGCTTCATTCAAAGTTCGTGAGGCATAGTATATCACATGTGGATATTTCCCGATCCTTTGACCTAACATGGCACCAACAACAAAGTTAGATGCATCACACATTAATTCAAAGGGGAAGTTCCAATCAGGTGGTTGAAGTATGGATGCACTTATCAATTTTTCCTTCAAGTGGTCAAATGATTTCTGGCATGCATCATCAAATTGAAATTCTATTTCTTTTTGAAGAAGCTTACATAATGGTTGGGCTATTTTAGAAAAATCCTTGATAAATCGGCAGTAAAATCCGGCATGCCCCAAAAATGAACGCACATCTTTGACAGTTGATGGATAAGGTAATGAAGCTATAAGATCAATTTTTGCTTTATCTACTTCAATTCCTTTAGCCGAAATAACATGTCCCAAAACTATTCCTTGTTGAACCATAAAATGGCATTTTTTAGAGTTTAGCACAAGATTTGTTTCCAGACATCTTGTCAAGATAAGAGTTAAATTACCTAGGCATTCTTCAAAAGTATGTCCATGAATACTATAATCATCCATGAATACCTAGATAATTTTCTCCAGATATTAGGAAAATATGATTATCATACACCTTTGAAATGTAGCTGGAGCATTACATAATCCAAATGGCATGCATCGATATGCAAACGTATCATAAGGACATGTAAATGTGTTTTTCTCTTGATCTTCTAGAGCTATGGGAACTTGCACATATCCAGAATAACCGCCAAGAAAACAATAATAAGCATGACCTACTAGCCGTTCTAACATTTGGTCCATAAATGGTAAAGGGAAATGATCTTTCCTAGTCATGGAGTTTATCTTTCTATAGTCAACACATACCCTCCAACCATTTTGAACTCTAGTAGGAACCATTTTTCCTTTATCATTTTCCACTACTGTTATTACTATTTTCTTTGGGACAACTTGAAGAGGACTCACCCAACTACTATCAGAGATTGGGTATATGACTCCCACATTGAGAAATTTTAAAACCTCTTTCTTCACAACCTCCATCATGATTAGATTCAACCTACATTATACTTGTCTACTTGGCTTCACATCATCTTCCATTAAAATCCGATGCATACATACTAAAGGACTAATACCCTTAATATCAGCAACTGTCCATCCCAAAGCTGATTTGTACTTCTTCAACACATTTGCTAGTTTTTCTTCTTGTTGAGATGTTAGTTCACTAGACATGATAACAGGAAGGGTATTCTTATCTCCTAAGAATGCATATTTGAGATGGTTAGCTAGAGGTTTCTACTCCACTTCAGGTGGTTGTTCTATGGAAGGTAGAGGTCTATCCACTATCAATGGCAAATCCATAAATTTTCCAATTCTACCAGGACATGTTCCCAAAGCAGCCACTACCTCTTTGATCTCTTCTTCAACATCATACATCTTGTTCAGTTCTTCCAAGCCTTCAGTTTCTATACATTGTGTCAAGGTTATTTCTAAAGGATCAGCCGATGATAATTTGTACACCATTTTAGTTAAATTTTCAATAACATCAATCATAGATACCTCTTCACCATCTGTAGGATATCGCATGGATTCATATATGTTAAACTTAATAACTTCACCGTCAAATTCCATGATCAACACTCCATCGTGGACATTAATTTTTGTTTTTGAAGCTTTTAGGAATGGTCTACCCAATAATATAGGAGAGGGGTTAGCTAAACCATTATCTTGCATATCTAACACATAATAATCTACAAGAAAAACCAACTCATTTACCTGAACTAAGACATCTTCAATGACCCCTTCAGGATATGTGTTAGATCTATCAGCCAATTGAATAACAACACGGGTTTCCTTTAAATGAACTAGACTTAGGGTGTTAAAGATATATAAAGGCATGACATTTATTGAAGCACCTAAGTCAAGCATGCATTTTTCATACCTCATGTTTCCAATCTTGCAAGGCATAGTAAAACTACCTGGATCCTTGCACTTGCATAATTGCTGACACATTTTCTCCCACACTTACCTTTTCATTTCCCTTCAATTTCCTTTTGTTAGTACACAAATCATTAAGGAATTTTTCATACCTTGGTACTTGTTTGATCACATCAATGAGAGGGAGATTAACTTCTACCTTCTAAATATGTCAAATATCTCATTTTCATAATTCATCTTCTTGTTTCTGGCCAACCTCCTAGGAAAAGGAGTAGGAATTTTGATAGGAGAATGTGAATACTTTTTTTTCTTTGTTGTGACTCTTCACTTATTTCTTCTTCAGCCATTTTTTCATCTGAATCTTTATTTATGTCATCTTCCTCACACGTTTTTCTTGGATTCGACAATTTTTTCCCACTGCGAGTTGTGATAGCACTAGCATTTTCCTTAGGATTTCTTTCAGCCTGGCTAGGAAATTTTGAAGATCCTTGTGCTTGTAGTTTCCCAAGGGAATCTTCCAGTTGACTCACTTGATTCTCCAAATTCTTGATACCATTTCTGGTCTCTTGTTGGAATTGTAATGCATTGGTAGCCAAAGATTTCACCAAGTCTTCCAAAGGCATACCCCCTGATTGTTGTGGAACTTACGGTGGAGGCATCGGTTGAAGTGGTGGTCTTTGATGATTTGGTGGAATTTGGAAGACCCCAGGAGGTGGATTTGATCCTTGCTGATTTTGATACATCTGTGGTCGGAAATAAGAATTACCACCTTATTGAGTGTTTCCATACCTTAGATTCATATGATCCTTCCATCCAGGACTGTATGTTGGGGCAAATGGATCATTCCTTTTTGGTAATGGTTGCCTTCCAATGGCATTTATTTTTTGTTCTTCCTGCAAAGTAGGACACATGTCAGTTGGATGCCCGATAAAAGAACAAATTCCACATACCTTGCAGGAATCTTTTTGCCTACAACTCTTTTCACAAGAGTTGTCAAATTCAATACTTGCATTTTCAATTCAGCAATATTGGTTTCTTTCACCTGTTGAGACATAGAAGTATTACCCCTATTATAATATTGAGAGTTAGATGCCATATTAGAAATTAACCTTTTAGCTTTGATGGGTGTTTTATCAACCAAAGCACCACCACTAGCAGCATCTATCATATTGCAATCCATAGGAGATAAACCTTCGTAAAAGTATTATATTAATAATTGTTCACTAATTTGATGATTAGGACAACTACCACACAATTTCTTGAAACATTCCCAATATTCATGTAAGGATTCTCCTCCATCTTGCCTAATACCACATATTTCTTTTCTTATATTAGTTGCTCTCGATGAAGGAAAATATTTTTCAAGGAAAACCTTTTGCATATCAGTCTAAGTGTTTACCGACCCTGCTGGTAAATCATATAACCATTCCTTAGCAGCATCAGCTAAAGCAAAAGGAAAGGCTTTGAGTTTAAGTTGTTCTACACTTAATCCATTCGTTCTCATACCAAAACAAGCTATATGGAATTCTTTGAGAAATTTATTTGGATCAGTGAAACAACCTAAACCCATGGAGTTTTTGTCTCTAAAACCTGTAAAAATAGGTAAAGCGCATATTAATCCAAGTTTGATCTCATAAGTATCATTATCAGTAGGATAATTAATGCATAAAAGATTAGGGTTTAAGATAGGAGAAGCTAGCTCCTTGAGAGTTCAATTTGCCATTGATGGATCAATGTGGCAAGGTGTACTAAATAGATCCTCTATATGGCCTTCTCCCAACTCTGTGGAACTTCCTTCATAAGGTAATGAAATATGATTAGCGTGTTCCAATTTCCTTCTCGTTCGGGTTGCAATTGGAGAGGAAGAGTTTGGATCTATGGATGGAATAACTTGTCCTTGATGCTCGATTGCAAACGATCTCAATTGCGAGTGCCTGAAGATTTCACACAATCAAAGAATAGATGAGTACACGTGGATAATTTATCAAAAACTAAAATAAGGAAGAACACCAAAAAAAAACTAAAGATTATAATCGTCATTCCCTGGCAATGGCGCAAAAAATTTGATGCACTGTCGTATATACAACAAATTTATTAAATAAATCCTAACTTCCAAATACGTAGTATATGGCAAGAAGGAGTCGAACCCATGAGGAATGACATTTTAATCACTCATTTTGCAATTGATGTTATAATCCCGTTTATACAATTTCATTGCTTCTAATACTAAATCTAATTATACTAAGTTTTAATCACTATTTGACAAATAGGGGAGGAATGAATTGATGATGGAATCAGATCGTCAAATGTTTGAGTAAGAAGAATGATTCTATACGATTTAATGTTGACCTTTAGAAATTCATAATAACACATTCCTTTGCTTTCTCTCAACCTTAATAAATTGAATATGCTCTCAATTTATTTCCTAACCATTTAATAACCTAGGTTACGAACGCTAGATTCAATTAATGGCAGCATTATGAATGGAAAGCAGCCAACTACAATCATAACCACATAAGCTCGGATTATGCAATTACACGAATTAATGGATAAGATTAACGATTAATCGTCTTGCTACTTTAGAAAAATTAATTAACAATTACGGGTTAATTACATTACCTTAGCAAAGATCAAGTTCTAAACTAAGTAGGTGATCAATCTAATTAGTTTAAAGTCTTAATCTATGATATGAAATCATTCAATTCGATCCATTAATTCAATTAAATTTCAACTAGAATCAAACATTCAAAATATGCTATTGTATTTGAAATATAATTCCATCCTCAAATCATCCTACCCTGTTCAATTTTCTCTAACATCTGAATATTTAAAAGTCACACTATTACATATAAAGATTATAAATTAATGCTGGCAACACATTCACAAAATCCACTAGTAGTATAATAAGATAACAATAGAAAAAACAAAAGTATAATTGTAGATAATCTACTTATATTAAACAAAAATGGAGAGACTACAATTCATAAAGCAATAGAGAAGACTTATCAATTGGAGTGCAGGTTGTCAATTGATCACTAGAATTCAAGACAATCAAAAAGTTGGAATTGTGCATTACATGTCTATTCTAAGGGAATAGAGGAAGAGAATACATTCCAAAATGTTTTGATCTCTGATCTATCTAACCCCCGAACCCTGTTTTGATATAGGATATATCAGAAACAGGTCGTGCGGATAGTTACAATTTTTTAAATGGAAACACGGTCCGTGTTTTGGAAACACGGGACCTCCGTTTTTTCTTCCAATTGTTCTGTCGATAGATAGATTTTAAATCAATGCTCGAGATATTTAACATGTCCCGTGTGAATGAAACACAGGGGTACTATGTTTTTGATTCTTCCACTATTTCCTTTTGCAACTTTAGCATAGCTTCTCTTGGTGTATTTGCTTCATTTCCAACTTTACTCCCCTTGATTCAGTGTTTCTTGATGTGTTCTTCACTTAATTTCCTCTTTTCATTGATTTCTCCTTGAATTTCCTCAATTTTTTCTTTCCTGTAAAATATATTCAAAGGAGGAAAATTTGACGAAAAGATTAAATCTTATAAAATTAATGAGGGATAAATGACATTTTTAAGCATGAAAATAATCTATAAATCTCATCTATCAATAGGCCCTATGAATTTCAGGGTTGCAGGGTAGGGGGCGGGAAAGGGAAGGGGAAGGGAACATGAGGGTTAGTAGGGTAGGGTAGGCTGGTCTCGAAATGGGAAGGAAAGGGAAGAGGAGAGAGTAGGAAGCAGGTTGGTGTGCACTGGCAGGGGGAAGGATGGTGGCAAATTGCAGGTGAGACCTGTAGGGCGAGAATGGGAGGAGGAAGAAGAAAGGGGTTGGGCTGGCCGATCAAGGGAAAAAAAGAAAGGAAAAGAAAAGGGAAGAACTGGGCAGACAAGGGAGGAAAAAAAATGAAAGAAGACATGGGATGTGCCGCGAGGGGAAGAGAAGAGAGAAGGGGGAGGTTGGGCTATATGCACGAGGCCTAATCGGGGGAAGAAGAGGAGAAAATGAAAGAAGAAAAAGGAAAAGGGGGGAAAAGAGTAGTTAAGGTGTTTAGGGTATTCTTGGTATTTTTGAATATTTAAAAATAAAAAATGGTAAAATAATAATTAAATTCGTTTTTATATTAATTCAGAAAATTTTGGGTAAATCTTCCTAAATTTTATTTTAATTAGAAAATTACCCTAATCTCCCCTAATTAAATTATGTACCATTTCCTTCTTTTTTATCTTAATTACTCCCATTATTTTATTAAAATAATATATTTAAATAACCTCACCAATGAATTTCTATTTTATCATAATTTCTAAAATTAGGGTTTGTGGGGTATGACATATCGAAAGCACACAACATAAAAATAGTGTAATTGGTATCAAACTAACAAAATTGTATTCAATATAGAAGAAGAAAGTAGGGTAATTAATGTTAAGAGTTTGTGGGTTTGTGGTTTGTAGTTCTAGCTAGATTTTTAGGTATGATTTGATTGGAATTTGATGCGATAATTAATGTATGTTTAATGATATTATTAATGGATATAATAAATATGGATAACAGTGGTTTAATGAAGGTGGTGATTGTTGATAAAGGAAAAGGGTTTGGGTTTTAAGATAAAGATAGTGAATTTGGGAGTTGAATATGAATAGAGCCTTAGGTAGCAACAACCCCTTCATTTGATGTTTTGAGATCACATGGATAGTCATCCTATATATAATATTCAATATGTTTATTAATTTTATATATCTTTATTCTAGAGAAATTTTAAATAAGAAAATTATTGAAGATAAACTATATTACCTTAGATACTTTAGGGATAGGTTTAATACTACAAGCAGCAAGAGTGATCACTGTAATGTCAACCACAAAGGATTTCCTTTCATTCATGATCTTTTGGGTTCTTTCATCCATCCTATCTTGTTTCACAATTAACTCTATTTGTCATGATCTTAAAGCGTTCACCTCTATTCTTATACGGTTAACCTCTTACTTAGGATTGTTATAACTATAGAGTTATCCAAAAGTACTTAATAATGTGGCTCCACGTGAGATCCTTCTAACTCAAATAACAAGTTCCTTAGTCCCTAATGCCTAAGTGAGGACATCGTTTAGGCTACTTGTTAGCACTACTATGTAACCTGAACCTCCTATTAGAGAAATGGCTATATTCAGTTAAGGATAAGAAATGATATCCAAATAATATTGAAATTAGATAGTGCTAAAACCTTCAAATTCTATCAAATATTTGTTAGATTAGTTTATTCGTCATCAACCTCATTTTTCATCCATCCTAGTCTTCACCCAAACATCCACTCGCATAGGTGGTACATATGGAGTACCTTCCTTTTCAACTTGTTTGACGAACTCCTCCCTTAGAATTAACTTAAAAATCAAGATAATTATTTTCGTTTGAAAATAAAAAAATAATTAATATACTAGATTATTTATTTCCGTATCGACTCTTTTCTAGCAGTATCATTGTAGGTGCACAAATTCTTATGATGATAAGCGTTTTTATTTGATTTTTCTTTTATGTTTTGGCTCTTGTTGTATCATTGACAACATACAAGTTAATATATATATATTAGGCATAATATATATTCCGGGGCATTACATATACTTTATCTTCTTCTAATTTCTTATAGTCTAAAATCCAAATCAAGCTCATTACTGGGATGTGAACACATATTCACAATATCCTGGAAGTTGTGCTACATAATTTTCATTTTCAACTATCATATAAATACTTGCTAAATCAAAATTAATTTCTTTATAATATTTGGCACACTTATAAAGTATAACTTTCTCACGAAGTTTAGGCACATCAAATCCACTCTACATGAGAGTAATAAATATTATTAGCATATATATGATTTAAATGGGTAATATATGATATATCATTGGTATATAAATGTTCATCATATTTGTATATCAGCTCATAACTTATTGTTTATATCATTAGATATCTTTCTCTAATAAGTAATCGTATTGGGATACATTGTACGATCTCTAGCATTTGCATACCTTATAGGATGCGTCCCATTCTCTTCCATTGACACACTTTCATTTTTAAACTCAATAATCATCAATATACCTCCCTTGTGTCTTATCTTAGCCACATTCCTCATATGAAATCACTATATCTTTCCTTTAAAACCTTTCCCCCTTCATCTTGAGATATCATACCTGCATGAAACCATCAAAGAATTAAAATTTTTGGATTTTAAAGTCATTGATTAGTTTCTTTTAACTTTCACACCAGTAAGAAAGAAAATTTTCAAGACCCACATGGATAAAGCCAATATCATTGCAGATACTAATGTGCACTAAATTTACCTATCGGTAAGTAATACAGGGTACTAAAGAGTACCAAATTATTGTTATCATAGAGACTAAATAATAATTCAAAGACTTCAATTACTCTAATTAGGCCTAAGCTACCAAAATAAAATAAAGAAATAAGTATTAATCTAAACTTAGAATTTTAGATGAAAATATATAATATGTAAAAAAATAAAATCTAATAAATATTAATTCAATTAATAAAAACTGTCAAGAAATATGGAGCCACATCTATCTAGTTATGAAATTTAATTAACTAATTACTTGAATTTTTCAATGACCCACAATGAGTCAATGGGAATATATAATTAAAGCACTCTCTCGAGCTATGCATTCATATCATCAACTATCACTCCTACTATTTCTATTCAAAGGATTTAAATAAAGAATTTAGGTTAAATTATGTAATTATCATTCCCTATTATTGTAGAAATAATATAATTATTCTCATAATCTATTTAATTTACATTTATGTTATTCAACCTAAAGTGGATAATTAGCTCTCACTCTCAACTTGACTTGTTAAATATTAATTAAAGATGGTCAATCTATTAATTAGATATAGTCATGAATAATAGAATAAAACACATATAGTAATTTATAAATCAAACAATCAATTAATTAAATAATAATAAAATAGGTTTTTGTCATATAATTGGTAATAATAAAAGTAGAACATAATATTAATTTAAGTAAGCATAATTAAATTAAAGGAAGACTTTGAATTACATATAAAATATTAAACCCAAAATTATTAGAATATAAAATTACATGACTCTATATCCAAAATTAGATAATAAAAATAGTAAGGTGTGGGACCTTTATTTGTCTTGAAGTGTTGTGCATCGATTGTGCGGCACCAATCATGCGTGTTGTTCTTGATGGTATTGTGCAAGGTAAGAAAAAAAAATTCCTTCATCTTCTTATACGCTACCACTCTCTACCCTTCTTCTTCTTCTTTTTGTTTATGTGTTATGTGTTGCCTCTTCTTTTTCTTTTCCATTAAAAAATATATATATAGGCTATGTTTTTGCCGATAAATCCACAGTGAACTTGAGGATTGGTTAAGAAGTCAATACGCATCTTTTGATTTTCTTTTCTTTCTCACATGATTTTTACGATTAGTAATCTTTATCATTTTCTTTATTTGTTGCCTCTTTTTTTTCTTTCTATTATTCTAGCTGTTGGCTCAATTGCTGATGGTTGGTCATGGAAACAAAGAAAAAGCAATAAATAAAAAACTTCTAAAATCTTTTCAAAGAATTCTTTTATTTTCGGGTGTATTTTACCTTTAACTTTAAGCTAATTTTATCACCATTATACAA
This sequence comes from Tamarix chinensis, assembly GCA_030549775.1. NCBI lineage: Eukaryota > Viridiplantae > Streptophyta > Magnoliopsida > Caryophyllales > Tamaricaceae > Tamarix > Tamarix chinensis. Next base: position 105,394,977 of record CM060171.1, on the reverse strand, counting down.
TCAATTTAGGAAATATCATTAGAAATATAAATTGTAGATCTTGATTTTATTTTTACACTAAAATTTCAATAACTTAAATCTAAGTTTAAAGTGAAAGTTATGGTCAAAATATCATAAAATGTCAATAACTATGTGTAAATCACTTTAAGATTGAAAATAACTTAATATATGATATTATCATTGTTGAAATCATTATCCTTATTTATATGATAATAGATGGGTTTAGAGAACTAATATGTTTTTTTAAGTGTGCATGAACTATAATTACCAAATAAAGAGACCAAATCACGCATACTTAAATCATCTCTCAAGTGAAAACTTAAAATATCAATCATGTTTCAAAGGAAAATAGAAGATTGTGTGAAGATAAGAGAGAATTAAGGTTTATGGATCATATTTCTAATGTCTTAAGTTTTCATGTAAAAAGTTAATTTGAGCAAATTTCACATTTTCATCAAAGCTCTTTAAAATGTTTTTTTTTACCACTTTATTTGAATTCACTTCATGTGAATTCATGGTTAATCTTAATTTATAAATCTTTCCAAAGCATTTTTAAAACCTTTTTATTTCTAGTCAAAATCATTTGACGGGTATCAAGACTAATCAACAGGTTTGGTTTAATCAAGAGAATAAAATGAGTTAAACATACACAGATCAATTGATGTAGCAAAATAATTGACTAGTTTGAAAACTTATTGATAGGTTTGACTAACCAGTGCACAAGTTTAACAACTACAGAAACCCATTTGTATATGTTAAAGCTCTTTGACCAGTTTCCCTAAATTGATTGATTGGTTTAAGAAAATTGATTGAGTGGTTTGACTAATTACTCCATGGGTTTCTTTCCCGTAGAAACCCATCCATCTATGTTTAAATTCATCAAATGGTTTCATCAATATGATCAAATGGTTTAACCACCCAATACATGGGTTTCACTCTTGTAAAATCCCATTTGTCTCTATTTAAACTTTGATTGGTTTTACTAAATCGATCAACTGGTTTAACCAACTAGGATAAGACTAGAGACAAGATACACAATGGTTTTTCCCAAGCCTTAAAACCAATTAACTAGGTTTAATAAACTGATCAATTAGTCCTATGGACAAATTGGCTGGCTTACTAAACCATATCATTGCTCATATATTTTCATAGGACCAACTAAGTACAACATAAACCCAATTGAATGGTTTCACTAAACCAATTGATTGGTTTGTGTAATGATAACTTTCTCATCTCGGGTCCAAACATATTTAGTCGACTGGTTTGAAAAACCTATGGACTAGTCATACAACTGATCGTTTAGTTTTCCCAGACCGATCAACTCATGGGCATTAAATGTTGATTTTCTACATATTGGGCAACACAACTTTTTGGTCATTTTTTGTCCAACAGCTACACGATAAGGATGAGCCTTATAAATAAGCTCCCTTAGTATTTCCTACAACAAATTATGCAATTAATCATCTACTATTAATTATTCAATTTCTCATTTAAACTCTCTCAACTTTCAAATTCAAAGTTTTTATTAAAAAAACTATTATTTACTCACTTCTCTTAGCTAAAGTTGCTCTACATTTTTAATATCTTTTATTACTTCCACCTAGATTACATCTCATCCAAAGTTTTACACTTTCATATCTTTATTTTTGGTGAAAATAAATTGTAATTATAATCACCTTACAAAATTCATGATAAAGGAGTTAGTGAATGTTTGCCTATAATTCTTAAGAGATTCTTGTTTAGAGTCCAGAGAAGATAAATAAATCAATTTGTAAATAATATCTTAGAGAGTCATTAAGATTACCAATCTCATAAACTAAGAGAAGAGTGATCATCAAAAAAAGTATTTTACTATTTAAAATTAAAAAGGAAGAATCTTTTGGTAGTGGATGTAGAGAGTAATTTGCTCTTGAACTAGTCTCCATCGTGTGTGAATTTTTTATTTTTCATTTCCATTATTTTAAACCCTATTCACCCTCTCTAATGTTGTTTTAATCATTATTTAATCAAATAATTAAAAATAATATGTTATTCAAATAAATAACCAAAGAGCTTAACTTAAAATAGTTTAAAATCAATAAAAGTATATGTTTAAGTAAGAAGACATAACACTCCTTAAGTTCTTGTGTGAATGTTAATCGGTTGTTTGAGAAGTTTGGTGAGATGGGGATATATTTGATTCAACAAAATGAGTTTGAGGTTTGAATAAGTGGTTTGATTATCATACTAACTGTGTTTAGTGAGATCTGAGCAAAGAAACCTAGGGATATCAAGCTCAAATGGATTTGATAAAAGATACACAACAATATAGTGGAGAAATTCAAGATTTATAAGTATGGTATCATCCATTACGGGGGTTGCTAGTGTGTGCCACAAAGTTATACTGATTTGAAGTATCACATTAACTCACTATACTTTGTATTATGTCCATCCATGAGGAGATAAGTTGTATAAGTACCTTAAGTCAATATATTATTGGCCTCAAATTAAGCAGGAGGTAGAAGAGTTTGTATGGACATGTATGATCTATTAGAATATCAATATAGAGTACCATAGATATTCAAGGTTGATTCATCTATTATATGTTCTAGGATATGGAAGTTAAACTTCATCTCCATGGACTTTGTGAGTGGTCTACCAATGACTCTAAGGTGGGAGATATGATTTCGGTCATCATCGACTAGTTGGCTAAATTACCAGTTTTTATACTAATGAAGTTAACCTAGAAAATGAATTGGTTAGTAGATGTATACACAAAGTTTTTAGTGAGTTGGCATGTTATACATTCCAGCATAGTCTCTAATAAGGATTTAAGGCTTCTTTTGCACATATAATGGAAGATGCATGAGGTTATGGACATGAAGTTGAGGACTATTTCCCTTATAGATAAATCAACCTTCATTTTCAAAATAACAAACTCAATTATGAATTTGAAATATATTTTTAATTATGCATGTATATCATAGAAAAAACTAAAGTATTCAATAATGAACAAAGTCAAGGAGTTCTAAGGACATCAAGTTTACAAATCATATCTCAAAAACATGCCAGAGATAAACAAGGACAAAGAAGACTCTAGATTCAAGAACTTCAATTTCATATGCAGACTACACAAATAATAAAGGAATAAGTAAGTGTGCTAAAAAACAATACTCAAGCTTCAAAGAGTTTGTTATAGTCTTAGATTTATATACATATGATTGGAATATTTAGCACATGTATTTTTCAATGATTTGATATTTATCCGATTCCAAAATCATTTTAAAGGGTCATAAAATGATTTCATGAATACAAAATGTCTACAAGTATTTACACAAAAGGATGTTCAAAATTATTTATTTCTTAAGCCCTTTTCCATATGATCTAATTTGCAAAATTCACCACAAATTACATAGACAATATTCTTGGATGAAAAATAATACTTTAAAAATATTAAGATATATACTTTACAAGAAAAAAAGATAGCATATAATTTTTAGCTTTCAAGTTATGGTTTTTTTTAAAGGTGTGGAATAATGAAAATTGACTCCACCAATATACTAGTTTCTTAAAACCCATCGGCTGGTCTGAAAGTTGATTGACAAGTTTAAACTATAGGAAATTTTATTTTAGCCTCTAATTAAATACATCAACTCATTAGTAAAAACCAGTTGATTGGTCTGTCAAAACTAATCAACTAGTATGAATACTAATCGGCTTGTTTGGGATATTATGAGATTTTCTACCTATTTAAGTACTTTTTGTACCCAATGGCTAGTGCCAATTTTCTCATCTTTTATCTCTATAAATAAGAGCTTTTAGACTTTAATAAAAATGAATGAAGCTATAACAACTCTTCTAAAATCATCATTTTCATAACTTATAAAGAATCAAAGAGAATTTTTATTTTATACTTTCAAGTCTAAATCAAACTTCTCTAGTGGTCAATGTCTTCTTCATAATTAGCTAAAGTGCTAATAAATATGTTATTATTATTTCTCTATCTAGATCAAAATCTTTATTAGTGATTATTCACTTTCATAAGCTATTGAGTGAATATTCTTATTGTATTAATTATAACTCATTATCTCAAACACAAATGAAGAGGTGTGTGTCATCTAGCATTCCTAAGAGAGGTCACTGATATTGTAGTCCCATAAACCTAGATAGGAGAACTAGGCAAAGTGTAAAATATATCTTAGAGGGTCATTGAGATTATAGGCTCATAAACTAAGAGATGACTGATCATCATCAAACACCCACTATAAATAAAAAGATATTCAAATGCTAAAAGCAAAACCTTTTGGTAGTGGATGTAGAAAAACTTTGTAGAGTTTTTTTTAAACCACTGTAAATTGTATGTTTGTTGTTTGCCACCCTTATACTTATATGTCACAAAATTTCAATTTTTCATTATAGATACAAAATACTTTATTCACCCCTCTAGAGTATCCATACAAGCTTTCAATTAGTATTAGATCTTTGAGCTTCACCAAATTGATCTAACAATCAAGAGCTTCATCAATACTCTATCGGTGAAGACTTGGCACTTTCAAAGCCACCATTGTTCATTGGAGAAAATTGTATGCTTTTAAAAATGGTGAATAGAAGCTTCTTAAATGCACAAAATCAATAATTATGGTTTATCAATAAATATGATCCAACCAAGATTCAAAAATCTACCATCAATTAACTAATTGATAAACCGATTGAAGAATGGATAGAGCTAGACAAATAAAGGTCCACCTTAAATAACACAACAATGTTGATGCTCCATTTTAGCCTTGGATAAAGTGTATTCAAGCACATCCTTGGATTCTCCACTACTAAAGAGATTTGGGAAATATTGAATATCACTTATGATGGTAATGAGGAAGAAAAACTTTTACATACTTGTTTCATCTCTATAAATGATGACATTTTAAATAAAAAAAATATGTGGTTATCAATTTCTCACCAAACTCTAAAATTAATTTGTGTGATATTGATGAACATATATTAAATCATTTTGAGATTATGGATTGTCAAAATTTTGAGTTAAATGGAATATTTTACCACTTATTCTCAAAGTACGTAAAATTAAAGAATAAAAATGAAGATTTTGCATCTATGGTTGAAACCTCAAATTTTGAATTAGATGCAAAACTTGAAATGATTGAAAACCATTATTTCAAAATTTGTAAAAATCTTAGAAACAGCCTTAATAAAAAAAATTGGGTTTCATTTCCCTTTTTAAAAAATGATTTGGATTCTAAAAAACTATATTGCTAATTCATTAAGGACTAACCCATATGGACCCAAAAGGATATGGGTACCAAAAGCAAGTATTTTAAAATTCATTATAGGGTATAAAAAGAATAGGAGGATAACCTTGAAGGAATAAATAAAAATTGCAACATCAAAGCCTCTTCTACCTCTTCATACATGAAAGTGGAATATATGTGAATTTTGCTAACTCCAAGTTAGTATTCTATATTCTTGTATTACATTATCTTTGATGTGAAATATTACATTTTTTCTTACAAGTCTTAATTGAATTTGACTTAGAAAATGTCAAATTTTGAAAGTTATGTCAAAATTACATTGTGATGGACTAGATAAGTGTTGAAATGATTTGGAGTTAGCCTACATGGTTTGTGCTTAAATTGAGTTTACAATGCATGTTTAAATTCATGAATTGATTATATTTCATTCTAATAATAAGTATTTATATCCTTAAGAGACCAATCAACTAGAAAAAAACCAATCGATGTGCCTAAGGGACATGTCGATTTGTCCCTTGTAAAACAATTTATGCGTGTTGAGCTTTTTCTTTCAAAATAAGACAAGAACAATCAATGATTTTTTCAAACCAATCAAATATTTTTTCCAAGTATATAAGGTTTTTTCCCGGATCAAAACCATTGACCTTAATTTCTTTACCTTCGATTGGGTACTTAAATCTGAAACCTTTTAGTCTTAGTGTTGTATGTCATTTGTTCTCAATTGAGTGTTTCTATGATTAATTGAGTTATCTTAAATTCATTGATATTCATTAACTATAATGGCACCCAAAAGGACTGGAAAGCTTACTACCATTCAAACAAAAAGGTAAAGGATATGATTCATATCAATGACTCACACCTCATGTTCCACCTCTAATTATAAAGGAATCACAACCTCGTGTGCATTATGGATCTCCTCCTATTTTACCTCAAAGTATGATCAACCTTTTTTTTAACTTCTTCACCTCACCAAGGAATCAACCCTTAACCATCATTTATTTTCATCTATGTTTGAGCAACAAAAGTGCTTGGTGGCTTTAAGAAAAACAAATTTATCCTTAGATGTTGTATTGATATTGATGTTTGCATCAATCAATTACATTTATCCATTATGAAACACCTACATGACTCTCACATATTCTCACTAATCATACTAAAAAAAAGTATCTTGACTTAGTCAAAATCTTCTACAACAATCTACCCTTTGATAATAGGATGCTAGCAATTACTGGTTATGTCATAAGGGTTGAGATACACTTGAATAAGGTTAGGGAATCTGATGTTCTTGGAACTCCATGAGAAAAATAATAATAAAAGAAAAATATAATTAATTCTAGCATTGGTTCTAACATTATCAAAATGTGCTTTACGTAGAATCACTTTGTTCTTCACATTCATCCACTCATTAAGCTCTATAATCATATCATCTTTAATCCCATTTGCCTTTTCTATATGAACTTGATTGTTTCTACCAATGGTTTCACTATCACCATGAAAGCCCTAGGTGTTCCCATTTAGGTCAATGAGACTAGACATGTTAGGAATCTAGGCATTTAAGTGGTTGCCTCTTTAGGGGTTTAGATATCATATTTGGATAAGTAGGAGGACACACGACATGGTTATGTAATATGTACCTAGGTATCATTATGTGGCTCAAGGAAACACTAGCATTTATTGTCTGCAAACCTACAAGTGAATATTCCACTATTTTATTCCCAAAATTTTGTTCCCTTAAGCAACATATGGGGCTAATATGACTGCCAAAAATTTGTACGAGGCTGGTTGCATCTTATCAGAGGTTGTTATATACTATCGGATCAATATATCTCAAAGCATGGCGCACATGGTGAGTCACACACAAGATTCTTTAAGGTATGGTTCTCTCACCATAGGGACCTTGGACGACTTCTAAGTCTCGTTTTGAGATTTCAATTCCACTCCTCTCTATTTATAGAAAGGAATGGGTATCTTCAATAAGATAATCTTATGACCAATAGGATACAAGTTGAGAGAGGATAGTCAAACTCTCATACTTACTACATTGGCTAGAGCTTCATTCATATGCACTAGTAGGATACCAGCTACTCACACTCCTCATGATCATGATATAGATTATCTAGAAATCCCTTCTACTACTCATGATTCATTCATCATATATCTCACAACTCTTATTGCTATATTATATACTTTGTCGATATCTACTACTCTCCTCCATCAACTCCTTAAGGTATATTTACAACGTAAGGTTTGTAAGACTTTCTTATTAGAGGATTTTAGATTATTAACTAGATCTTTGTACGCATAGATTATACACAAGCTTGGATATGGTACCAAGCTTGCTAGTCTGAAGAGACTTGCACATTCTATGCATCCTAATGCCTCCGCTGAGGATTCATTGGGTACATAGACTCATTTTTATGCTCCTATTATTGCTAAGACATAGAATTAGTCACAAGATAAACCTAGAGCTCCATAGTTTACTATATTTGAGGGTGACATGGTTACTTCTATTATCACTAATGGTGATCAAAGTATTAAGATTAATGACAATAAGGAGATTGCACCTCTACTTAGTACTAATAATTGTGCATGCACTACGTACTCAAGATGATTTTAATGTTGATTTAGATGGTGCAGAAACAAATAATTTAGAGGATACACTATTAAATACTTCTATTTACCAGGATTGATCATAACTTTATATAGTCCTTGGTCATATCAATGTGTAGATCATATTGCTTGTTTTGATGATTTTTTTTATTTGTAATCATGCTCTTATTGTTATCTTTGCATGATATTTGTTGTCATATCCCCATGAAACACATTTTTCTAGGTTAGTTTACTTATATATAAGGAAGAATTACTTCTAAATATTTTTGACTCATATCTGGTAAATTGAATGAACTTTATTTAATTTCTTCCTACCCTAATAGGTTGATGATTAATGATAATGTGCAATGATGAACACTTAATGTGCTCATACATCTACCACACTCTCATGCTTCTTGATGGTTTATCTAACACATGAATAAGTTAACTTGTATAATGATATCTCTCATGTAATTATACTTTCAATGTTACATTTTGAGAAAATACTTGAAATATTATATTAATACAATGCTTTACTTAAGTATGTTTTAAAAATATGCTCTTAATATTTTTGATAAATTTCTACATTTATCAATAAGTTTAACCATCATGATACTAATACTTTCCAATGATCAAATTGTCTTGATACATACAAACTACATTAGAAAAGGTAAGTTTATCTATTGCTATTGAGTGTAGGTTATAGGTTGAATGGAATATCCAAATCTCATTAAGGATACATTCATGACATTCCACCATAAATATTGAGTATGAGTGACACTTTAAAGACTATATGAGAAGAGTTTTACTTATCTCACATCAGTCATCTATATCAAGTAAACTCTAACAAAAAAATTTGACATGTGTTAAAATGTAATATATATAATTTAGGTTGCTCTCCTTGATGATTAAACTGACATGTTATATACATTTTGAGGGGATTTCTGGTATCTCTTTCAACTTAATTTATCTATGTTTCTACCTTATTAGTAAGTATACCCCCATGTGCGCATGGTATAATCCTTGAATACTTTGCATTATGCAATATTTAATAATTGATCCAAGTATATTATTATTAATAAATCAAGTATCATTTGAATTTATCTTTCTAAACATGTGTGTGCATATTTATGCTACCTCGATAATATGAAACATTCTCTGACACTACAAGAAAATTCATTTTTAATAACAACAACTTTCATTGCTAATGATAGTAAGTCATTGCAAAAAATATATATCGCAACAACAAATTTTGTTGTGGGGTCATTGCAAGTCATGGCATTACAAAAAAAATAAAGCAGCGACAATGGTAGTTGCAAAAAAGTAATTAAATGCAACCAAAAATATCATTGCTAAATATATGTCATTGCAATACATCACTTGAACTAACTACGTATATTTATATAATGCAACGACTTTTGTCGTTGCGAAATATTAATCCTACTTCAAAAACATGTTATGTCGTTGCAAAAACTTATAATCAGCAACGACTTTTGTCGTTGAAAAAAATTAGTTGTACTTTAGCAACAAATTACGCATTGCGAAAACCTATAATTAGCAACGAATTTTATCTTTGCAAGATATTAATCTATTTCAATAACCGCTTTTCAACAACAATTGATGTTGTTGCTAAAGCTAGTTATTGACAAAGAAAGAAGTCATTGCAAAATAAATAGCAAAAATATTTGTCATTGTAAAAACACATTAAGTGCAATGGCTTATGTCGTTACAAAAAAATTGAATGTACTTTAGCAATAATCTTTATTATTGTGAAAAAGACATATTGCAACAAATTTATTGCTAAAAATTGAACTTAAAACTTCAACAGCCATATTTGTCGTTACGAAAACATATAATTGCAATGACACAATAATCTATTTAAATACCATTGCAATAAATGACCTATGAAACCTGTAATCGATGTACATAAATCATACCATATACACATGCTATGCTTAAATCAATACAACCAAAATATATAACAACAATTCTTGACATATATATCTTAAAATAATGTCAACAAGGAACCAATCGCCAATTTCTATTCCCCAAATACACCCATGTTTAATCTGAATAAAAATTATATTGTTCGTGAATAACCATCTTGCATATTAATCCTCGAAATAACAATTAGAATTGTTCTTCCAAATTTCAACCACAGGTTCAATCTTCCATACTCGCAATCACACATCATGCATAGAAAAATATATAGAAAAGTAAATAATGACATAAAAAAGTAATAAAAATTATATATATCCAGCTTCTTAATACCTTCTCTGTTTGCTAATGCCACCTAATAGAATTTGCTTTAATGAAATTCTATAGATTGCTATCGGTATGACTAATACAAGAAAATATAAATCAAAACAAATTTCTTGTTTATACTACTACTTTTATTAAAGGAATCCAACTCTAGTTTTCAGGGAGAGACCATAAAAGTCTATAAGATATTATTATCATTATTTTCATTTTCGTATAGATATACATGTCGCTACTCCCATCTTGGGTTTGCAATTGAAATGTTTCAAGTTGATATCTAAAACATGCAAGAGTCCATGCCTAACTATAGATATTGTCTACTTTACCATTTAATATAATATTAATCTTAATATGGATCCCATTCAATATGATGTGTAATTGTGATCAAATAATATATAAATTTTATATGATCCCTCCTCTAAGGAAAATACTGGTATCCAACCATCTGATGGTTTTGGATGATGCTGATCTTAGGTTAATATCGTAGGATAATTTGGTTTCATGCTTTTAGTATGTTAGAAATTATGATATGTGTCTCTTGACTAACTTGACTTCACCCTCTTCTGATGTAGCATCTGAAATGAAATAGATAAGGTAGTGGAATGAAAAATTAATAAAACTATCGAGTGATGAAGAAAACATGTGATGGGTTTTGTGGTATTAGGGTATAACTAGAATGAAATAGCTAAGGTAGTGGAAATTGGCCAGGAACTACAATTTTATTTTGTTGAGGATAAGTTATGAGTTGATTAATTAACCATGGTCTTCCTTGCATATTAATAATGATATCGAGTAGTTGTATGTGTGTGTGTGTGTGTGTGTTTTCTTTTAGATTTTATATTGCTTTATACGGCGTCTTTTGCATGTTTGTTTTATAGAAAGAGATAATAGAAAAAAGAGGAAATCTAGAGATAATATCTCTTTTTAATAGCTTTAAGAAAGGTGTCATAAATCCAGAGGTAAAAGGGTTTTATCACTTTCTATATAAGACAACCTATATTTCTTTCTTGTTCTCTACTACTGCTTCCTATTATTACATTTGAAACAAACACCAATGTCTATTAACATTAATTTGTATTATTCAAGCTATAGAGAAAGTTAATTTAGAAGATCTCCATATAAGTCCAGTGTTGGAATATTTTTGTAATTTTCTCTATTTAGTTTATCACCGTATTTGGATTAGTTGTTGCATTTTAAAACTCTAATCTAATCACCACCTCTAGCGCAATGAATACATAATTTTCAACAAGACTTGTAAGAAAACCAAACTCTATAATGATATTCACATTTCAATAACCAGGGTATCCAAATTCTATATTAAAGGTAGAAGAAGATAGATTTTTGTAAAAAGACTTTACCTCCACTAAAGAGAAGAGACATTTCTCAAATTTGCAAATTACTCCAACATCTGTTGTTTAAAATCTTCCATTTCACATTGTTATTACTCTTTATAGCTTTCAAATTGCTTTTGTTAGTTTTCCTGGCTTTCTTCTATTGCTTTCTCCAACTCCTTGATTCTTTGATCTTGTTATTTAATTTTCCCTTTTTTCTTGTCTATTATTTGTTGTTGGTGTATTTTTTGTCTTCATTTGGTAAAGGGACATATTTTATTCCCTTTTCCACGGAAATATCCAGATCTAGCAGGTAACACCTCCAAAAGTATCTCCTCTTGTGACTTCATGTCACCTGATGTAGCAACTACATCGTTTAATTTTTCCTATACATAAAATATGAAAATAAATCAAGAATTTATACACTAACTATATAAATACAAGCATACATAATAAAATAATTTTGTATCATACATGTATCTCCTTTGATTGGTTGTCTGCCCACTCAAGCACCCCATATTGATTCTTATATGTATGATGGGCAAGCCAAATTATATCAACCGAAGGCTTCACGTTATTGTTTTCTTTTGTCTAAAACAATCAAAAATATCATTATTAATATTTAATTCACAATACTAGCTAATATGAACTTAATGAGTCAACCCTTACCAATATATCTTCTGATTCTTCAAATGACAAGTTACTGGTTGTGTGTGTAGACCTCTTATTATATTTATGATATTTTGAATTTCTTTTGTTCATTTTCTGCATGTTAAAAAAGTTTGATGTTAACATAATGAATCAAGCTAAAAGCTAATTATGTGCCTTAAATAAATATACTACCTTAAATTCATTAGAACTAAACTATTTTACACAATACTCCAATTGATCCGGAAGTAAATCAGGAGGTGGATTCTTCAAGTGTTCTTCATCAGTTTGGCCACATTTATCACTCTTGTAATAGTAGGGCAAACGAGATTTCCACAATCTATATAGACGCTACATACTATCGACAACAAAAGATTGCAACTTCAAATAACTCCCACCTTCCTGGATGTCAAATTTATGCTAATATAACACAATTAATTTATCATGAGAATTAGACTTACAGAAAGAAAAAAACATTTACAAACTTGAAATATATATCTTCTTACTTGAATCTCTTTCCACATACTATCACCAGCCACCATGAATGCTGCCTACCAGTTGTTAACATTTAGCAGAGCTTTGTTCTCACTATACGACCACACTCATTTACCAAATGCCGAGCATTCTCTCCAATTGCTTGATCAATTTTATTAGGAATGTAAATCTTCAACTTCGATCATTTTCCTTTGATCTTCATGTCAACCACATAGGATTTATATTTTCTCTTTGACCTTTAGTTTTCTTGCTTGTAGCTAATTCCAAATGAAAATAAGAAACAAACAATTAATTAAATATTTGAAATATAATTACATAACAAACTAGTAGTCTCACATCTACTACATTAATACAAGAAAGTAATTTGTGTAGGAATATATTATTAAAAATACATACCTTCATCATTTTCAATAGTTGTATTAATTGCGAAGTGTGCTGAAATATAGCCACTTCCCCTTCTTTATTGCTCATTATTTTCAATTTCAGCATTCATAAAGTTATTTTGAGGTATTTCCTCAATCTCACATCAATCAACAACTTCATTGACATTTAACACCATAGAAACTCTCCCAATAAAATTGTTCACTCTCTTCCTCTTAACAATTTGGAGATTCATATCTACATTGAAATATAACTCATAAGTAAATGATGTATATAGGATTTGAGTATCAAAATATAACTTACCTTGACCCCTTGGTAGATTATGTCTTTCAGATTCATTATCGCTAAAATCTTGGTGATCCAAGTGCATATTTGCGGAACCAGTTTCAATCAAATTTGATGCTCTTATGCTGTAACTATTCCCCAACTCTCCTTGTCAAACTATATGGTTGTATTATAATTAGAAGGTAAATTGAAAAAGAAAACAATAGAGTACAAAAATTATTTTATTATAAAATATGTTGCATTGAATACACTGATATATGATTGTAATAACAAAGTTGAGGATTAATGTATGCACTGAATAATATTAGTGTCAATGATGATGATTAGACACAAAAATGAACCTAAAATTAACTAACCAAACAAGCAACCATTTAGCTAAGATATGTCACTATCAAAATGAGCATAAAATTATATATCTATTTACCTCTTTCATTTGTATGAAGACCGCTTCCACTATTATGTCGTCCTCTTATCATACCCAACTCTTCTGGTCCTTTTCATTATTAAACATCATTAAATTTAATAAGCTTCATTAAAAAATTAATAAGATTAGATTGTAGAATAAATTTAATTACCTTTATCACCCATAATATTAGCATCTTCTACATGTTGAGGTTGAAATGTAGTAGATCGGGGAACCTATTAAACAAAATCTAAAGTTCTCCACCAATTAGTCTATACATTGTGATTAATTTTAGTTGCACTTAATAAAAATTTATGAAAATAAATTAAGAAGATTAAATAACATGATATTTGAAAATCTATGTACCTTTTTTGGTCGTATGACATCAACTACTTCTACCGTTATATCCTCCCCTTGTCCTCCTTAACTCTCCTAGTTGAACTAAAGTTTTTTTATCATCATAATCAATAAATGTATATAAAAAATAAATTATGAATAAGAAATGATTGTTGAATTAATTTAATTATCTTCATCACCCATCATATTATCAGCTTCTACTTGTGTAATTACCTTCACCACCCTATTATTTGCTCCTCTACACCGCACCATCCTTTACTTTTCCTGTAGTTATGTTTTCCCCTGCTTTAACAAACACACACTTGAAGGTTGAAAATAAAAGCTTCATTGTCTAATAGTTTCTAAACTATGTGACAAAATGTGGAATATACCAAATCATGAAATATACAATAACGCATCCAACTAACTAAATATAAAAAGTTCCACGCTTTCTAGTACATGAAATATTTTATTTTTAACAAATGAAGGAAAATATAAAAAATAAAAGAAAAGAAAAACAACTTAAGACTAAATAAAATAAGTGATTCATCATTCTAAATCACCGGAATGTAGCTCGTCTTCTTCACTTGAATCCTTAAAAACTTCAATTTCATCATCATCAATAAAGTCATCATCTAAGTTCCTTTGTCTCTTCTCCTTTGAAATCGTAACCAACTTCACCGCACTTGCTTTCCCTTCCACAACAAAAGCATCTGTAGCTAATGAATTGACAAAAAAAATTATCAACTTCATCTTCACCTACAATATGTGATTGAACATTCACCTCCTCTTGCTAATATGCATCTATATCCATACTTTCTCCGTTACTCTCTTGGTTGGGCATATCATAAAGATCTCTGGACTGGGTCTTTATAACATATTTTCAGTCAAGATATTTTGGATCTTGTATATAGAATACTTGCTCCACTTGTGACTCCAAAACAAATAGCTCATCTGTTTTCAATGATCTTGTCTTATTTACGCTAATCATCCCATATTCATCTATCCTGTAGCCTCTACCATAATGCACATCAAACCAATGACATTTAAAAATGTACATATGATTTCTACCTGGATATTGCAACCAAAATACATCTTTCAACATGCCGTAATATTCCTCATCATAACTCTAATCATCTCCCTTCACCATAACTCCACTATTTTGAGTTTCTCTATTATCACATCGATCATCTATATGAAATTGAAAACCATTTACTATATGCTCAGAGTAACACCTTGCAAGTCTAGATGGACAACAAACTAAATTGTATACATCATCATCGATTTTTCCTTCTTTATGCAGTTTGTGCACCTATCTATCTATCTATATATATATATATATACATATAAGAGATATCAATATTGAAAATAAAAAAGAAAGTTAAGGTAATCATTTTATCAAATCACATACATGATGATGTATGCATTTTGAAAATTGTGACTTATGCCTTTGCTCCACTTGTCGAGGGTTTTCTCTTTCTAGCTCCATCTTGTGCTCCCTTTTTAAAGAAATACCATAAGATATGCAAGTAATCTAACCAAATATGCAATAAATTGGGAGAAATTTAGAAAGTACTTTATGAACTCTACAAGATCATCACAATTTCGAAGAACATATAAATGCCCTTGTTCACATTCCTCGAAAGTTAAATGGTGTGGCACACCTTATCCTATCGGCCGACCAAGTGGTGAAAATATCTCAAGTTTACTTCTCATATGTCCTTCATTATCATCATCATTATGTTCCTTGCAATTATATTTTGTGTCAATGTCATCCATATATCTTGAGCAGAAAGTTAAACATTCATCTCCAAGATAACCTTCGACAATGCAACCTTCGGGGTGTGCTCTATTGCAAATATACTTCTTCAAGGTATGTAAGTACTTGATAATAAGGAATTTTCAACATAAATAATTTCAATTACATTTCAAATGAAATAAAAATTATTAATTTTTTATGTATACCTTTCAATGGGATACATCCATCGATATCTAACTGGTCCTGCAATTTTTGCCTCTACTGCTAAATGTACTACTAGATGGACCATGACATCAAAGAATGCCGGAGGGAAAACCATTTCAAGCTTACATAATGTGTAGGGTATGTGTCTTTCTAAGATATCAATCTCTTCTAGGCATATACTTTTAGAGAAAAGGTTCCAAAAGAATAGGCTAAGCTCAATTAAAAGTTCACATACATGTCTTGGTAAGAAACTATGAATTACATTAGGAAGAAGCTGCTCAATAAACACATGATGGTCATAAATTTTCATGCATGAAATATTTCTCCCATTATCTTTAACATATCTAGAAATTTTGGACAAGTATCCATCTAGAGATTTCAAGTGAGCAAACATCTCACAAACTACAGCTTTAGCATTAGAATTAAACGTATAGCATGTTATTGGAACAAGTACTTTATCACCATCTAAGATAGGGTGTAACTCATCCCTAATACCCATGTTCACCAAATCAATTTGAGCCTTTATGGTGTCCTTTGTTTTATCTTTAATGTTCATTATAGTACCCAAAATATTATCAAAGGCATTCTTTTCAATATGCATAACATCTAAGTTATGTCGAATCTTTAACTTTATCCAATAAGGCAACTCACAAAATATTCTTTTCTTTTGCAAACCATAAACACTTTTAAAGGCATCAAATTTTATTTTTCTTTTACCACACAGCTTGCTGAACATTTCATGCTAGAATCGACTTTAGTGTGCAAGTACATCATCACCGATCAAAGAAGTAGGTGCACTCCCTTTTTCTTTTACCATATCAAAAGAATTAACATCCTTTCTCCATCTATGATTATGTGCTAACCAACAACGATGTCCCATGTAACCACCCTTATTCATTAGTGAAGTGCATCTTGTTTCTTTATGGCAATAAGGACAAGCGAAGTGGTCTTTTGTTGACCAACCAGACAAATCAGCATATGCTAGAAAGTCATTAATGGCCTACAATACAGCTACATGCACCACAAAATTTGGCTTAGAGTGGGCATCATATATTTCAATACCTATCTCTGAAATTTCCTTCAATTCTTCAATAAGTGGCTGAAGGTACACTTCTATATCTCTTCCGAGAGATGAAGGTCCTGGTATGAGTAGAGTCAAGATAAACGAATGAGCTTTCATACATATCCAAGGAGGAAGATTCTAAGGAATAAGAATAATGGGGCATGTCCTTTATCTTCTTTTCTGTTTGTTATTGTCATGGAGTATCTTAGTAGGTCTTTCCAATCCTTATGGAGTAGGAATGATTTTCAAGGGCATCCTAAGTGCAGGAAACTAAATATTATTAATTTGAGTTTTGCTGATGATCTTTTAGTTTTCTACAAAGCTAATGTTGATTCTGTGAAAGCCATTAAGGGGGTGTTAGACAATTTCTCAACATGCTCAGGTCTCCATATTAGCCCTGCTAAAAGTGTGGTATTCCTGGGAGGATCTGATCAGAGTTTAAAGCAGGCTGTAAAATCTGTTCTCCCTTTTCAAGAAGGATCATTTCCTTTTTAAGTATTTGGGTGTCCCTCTTGATGCCTCCAGGCTTAAAGCTGCAAATATGATGGAGTTGGCGCAAAAATTTCTGGTAGGATGCAACATTGGGCTAACAAGCTTCTTTCCTATACTGGGAGGTTTCAACTGTTACAATCAGTGATCACAGGTATAACTAATTACTGGAGTCAAATTTTCCTTCTCCCCAAGAAGATAATACACAAAGTGGTGGCCCTATGCAGGGCTTTCCTTTGGTCTGGAAAGGTTTCTCCCACTAAAAGAGCTTTAGTGGCCTGGAGAGTGGTTTGTTTACCAAAGAAATAAAGGGATTTGGGCTTATTAGATCTGTCTTCATGGAATATTGTAGTCATGGGAAAGATTTTGTGGCATTTATCTCAGGATAAGGATGCTCTTTGGATAAAATGGGTGCATGCTTACTATATCAAAAGGCAGGATGTGAGCTCATGCAGCCTACCCTGCACTGCTTTAGGGTTACTGCATAAATTTTTCATTCAAAGATTTCATCCTACCTGTTTTCCAGCACTGGCAGAGGGACAAAGTCTACTCCATTGCTGAGGTTTATGATTCTATCAGATTTACTGCACCTAAGGTGGCCTGGTGGAGAATTGTGTGGTCCATTTTTGCAGATCCCAAACATAAATTTATTTTATGGTTAGCTGCACATTCCAAGCTTCCTACTAAAGATCATATTAGCACCTTTCTGCCTTCCATTAACCAACAGTGTTGTTTTTGCACTCAAAATGAAACTTTGTTGCATCTTTTATGTCATTGTGCTGAGTTAAAGAAAGTATGGTATGCTATAGGTCAGGGTCAGAGTCAGGCATAGCTTCATTGCAGGGGTCTTTACCTCTTTAGCAAGAAGAAGAAATATGAAAGTTGTCATCTCTCATTTTATTCAAGTTTTTATGCTGTGGCTCTTCATGAAATTTGAAAAGTTAGAAATAATTGTATCTTCTCCAATAGAAGTTGGGATTTGAAAGGGGTAGCTCATAGGATTGCTTTGACTATGTCATCTCTTTGCCTTCATTCTAGTAGGAGGGAAAAATTTGTAAGTTTGATTGGAAGGGTAGATCACTTCTACAATTTCATTTGTACCTTATGATCTTTGATATAATACTTCATCTTTCATTTAAAAAAAAGTCTAACATTTCGTGCATCATCACTAAAGTAAGTGTACTCATCATCGAATGATTTCCAAGCAAATGAAACAGCAGGATGCCTCATTATCCCATCTTCTACCCTCTTTCATTGTGCCACTGCATATCTTTATCCATCTTTCTAGACATATATAGCCTTTGTAATCAGGACTTTAATGGAAAATATTGAAGAACTTTGTGGGGTACTCTTTTCCCTTTATAAGAGCCTTTATCATCTGTCTTCCACCTACATAGGCCAAAGGTGGGGCAATCATTCAAATGTTGGTTCTCTCGCCACTAAAGGATACAATCATTGTTACATGCATCAATCTTAGCACACTCAAGACCCAAGTCTGCAATGAGTTTCTTAGCCTCATAGTATGAATCAGGAAGTGATGTTCCCCAAGCTTGAGCATGTACCTTAAGTAGGCTATCAAAAGAAGAATCACTCTAATTATTAAGAACCTTTAAGTGCAGCAACTTCACAATATATGATAACTTCGACATTGTCATGCCATTTGTTGTCAATGGCTCTTGATATTCTTTTAAGAGCCAATAGAATTTTTCTGCCTCACCAATAGGTTCTTCAGACATGTCATCCCCATTATAAATGTAAGTACCATCCCCCAAATTGAATCCAGCAACACCACAATAATCTTCTAAAATTTTAATATCACTATCAACATCATTTGCTTCACCATCAAAATATTTTATTGTTTTACCATGAAACTCCCAAACAGTATAATTCTCATATATTCCCCGCTTAAGCAAATTAAATCTCACTTCACTTCATTGCTTAAAAATTATATTGCGATAACTATCACAATGACATCGAATTGTGATAGTATCTTTATCCTCATTTCTAATTTTACGTAGAGAAAAATTCAAAAAACCATTAACACCATTGACATATTCGCAACATGAATGATTCTTTATTTTCATCCATTCCTTGTTTAAATCCATTACTTATTTTGAAATAGCAATATAGTTAATAAAAATGTCTAACAATAAGCAAGATTTTTATATATGCTCTCAAGCAATATTTTAAAAATACTAATAGGGGATAATCTAGAAAATCATAATTATATTATCGAATATCATAGCAATTGAAATAGATAATATTTTTTTAATGTGTCATTGCACATTTGATAAACGAAATAAACAAGAGAATACTATTTGATAAGTACCTGATAGCAAAAAAATAAAGATAACACTTCCTCTGACTAGGATACTCAAACCTCACTATTTCAACCAATAAACATGTGGAAAATTAACAAGTTCAAAAAAAGCACTGTGTGCCTAAGAAGAAATTAATCAACCAAGTAATGGTTTTAACTGGCAGAATAGGTAATAAAAAAAAGGAAAGAAACATTTCTCACTAAGGAGAGACTATAGAGATGGTTTTAAATTTATTATGACTTATCATATTAAAAAAAAAGTTTCTCTACCAAAGCAGAATCCATATATAATTGATATAATGAGACATAAGCACTCGTTTGCTCTACCAAAACAAAATATTTATAGAACCATAAAATAAACTATGATTCCTATATGTAATAACAGACCAGACTAAATGCATTCTTATATGCCAGTGTTATGAATAGCCAATCACACAGCCTCACTTAAATTGTTCCACCTATTGTAAAACCTTAAATACACAGGTAGGCAGCATTTGCAGGTGTGACTTTGTGACTTCTTTGCGATGACTAATTTCTTAGCCATGACTGAGTTCTTGGCCATTTGAAAAATGCGGATATCATTACTACTTTAATCAAGAGGTTCTATAACACCCTCGTACCCTATAATTTGAAAAAAAAAAATCAGGATAGTCTAAATTAAAGGTTCAAATTGTAAAAAAGGCCCTAAAAATAAACCCTCATACCCTACAATACATTATCAAGGTTGTATCACTTGTATGTTAGTTAGGAATGTTGGCTATGTTAGGTGCTCCTACCCTCATACCCTAGGTTCAATGAACGTTACAAAAAAATATGAAGTATGTAACAAAATATGAAAATTAATATTAAAAAATCTCAATTTAGAGGCCAAAATGGCCTTATTTGGGCTCCCAGATTGCCCAAATCGGCTATGTCGATTTTCCATATCGTAGATCTCAA
The DNA here is from genome assembly GCA_030549775.1 of Tamarix chinensis. Classification (NCBI taxonomy): domain Eukaryota; kingdom Viridiplantae; phylum Streptophyta; class Magnoliopsida; order Caryophyllales; family Tamaricaceae; genus Tamarix; species Tamarix chinensis. Next base: position 105,374,233 of record CM060171.1, on the reverse strand, counting down.
ACAAAATACCCAAAATACCCTCCTAGATCACCTAAATTCGAGGTCCCATGAAAACGTTATGGCCCTCCAAAGTTCATAGTATACATTATTTTTCTTATTAAATTTTATTACTTAGGGACAACTCTATTATTCATGGCATATAAGTAATAATGCCTTCTCTTTTTTTATTGCTCACTAATTTGTTGAATGGTTTTGATATTAGTGATTTTATTGCTTATAAAGATAATGAGGTATCCTCAAATGTTTAATTATATTTGGCCCATCCATGGGTCTAAAAATATGTTGTATTTCTAATCCATAGTACCCAAATTTATTTCCCAAGAGGCATTCATATTAAAGTAGAAGAGTTAGAGTCTGATGCCATTATTCAACAAGAATGCTAAATCTATAGTCTCCATACAAACAAATACCACCAAAATAACAGGCCAAAAAATGTGTCTACAAAGTTTAAAAGTCTTATGAGGATAGGGTAAGTGGGTAACTAACTCCAATGACCTGTAGTCCCCAAGAAAAGAGGTAGGGACAGAACCATATTCTGTTCATGGAGAGGAAGGAAAAAGCATTAATGGAGAACTCTGCTCATAGAGATCATAGAAATAAAAAAAATGACAGAGAAAAGAGGCATAGAAAGGTACAAAAATAAAGGCAAGGAGACATTATTTTCTGCTAACTTGGTCTAGTGACATAAATTAAATAAAACATAAACAAACAAACAATGATACAAAGAAACTAACAAAAGCAATTTCACAACTGATTGACTAAGTGTCCCTCAAAAGAACATTTCAATAAAACAGCTGGGATGTCAGTTTGGGTATTGAGTGATAAAGGCGTAACCATAGCTTGTTCAGGAAGGATTTGGAGATAGATTGGTTCTTACCAATAGGGATATGCTTAAATCATTATAATAGCATATAACATGTTATTGGCATGTGATTAGTATCTACTTAAATCATACTGACAGTGACATCATAGAATTAGAAGCGGAGAGGGCAATGCTAAAATAATGCTTAACTATTTCCCTCTAAAATTTATCATTTATTAGTTGCATATAAAAGAAACTAAGTATGACATATGATATATTAGATATGGTAGAGCATATTTTTTTGTCTCTTCAACTCTCGAAAATGTGTCTATTAATCAAGATTATCTACCAAATCACATAGCATAAAAATGGATAGCTGTCAACTGGTGTCATATAATACTGTATAGACCAACAAATTATCACCCATCCCTTACTAAGTCTGACATCACCTCAACAAAATAGCTCTATTCCTTACTAAGTATAACATTAGCTCAGCAAAATGGTTGTATTCCTTACTAAGTATGACATCAACTCAACAAAATGGCTATATTCCATAACTACAGATACAATACTGAATGACTATAGAACAAAAATTATTCCTCATGCCAAACAAATCCATACATTCACACAGTAACAACTCACAGATATAATCCAATGTATTGCCTATAGTCCAAATTAGAAGATATAATCAAGTTCTGTAGAATAGAGTGCAGAAACACTAGTTCACAGATATTCATAGATATATATAGATATCACTTTTCACACAAGAAGCTAATAGTGTAGAAATACCTATGTATATATACACACACACACAAAGATATACACAAAGAAGATATCTTCAAGTTCTGCAGAATATAAAGAAGTAGAGTCAAACTCACCTTAGCTCAGCAGCTTGTAATAACTCAATCAAATACCAATCTTGTTATGTTCACATAACAATTCAATACTTTCCTTGAACTCCAGTTTGTGTAAAGATCAAAGTGATAGACATGGCTAGTTCATAAGGTGAAATGAACAAGTATTGCAGCTGAAATAAATATGAAAAGTAGAGCATGAATAGAGTAAAATATCAAACAGCTAACAACAAAAGAAGAAAGGAAGGATGGAAGGAAGGAAGAAAAGATATGGTTAGGAGTAATGAAGTTCTAAATTATACATTAAAGTAGCATCAAAACAGGTTGCTAGTACCATAATTGTATATACCTAAACAACCTAAACGAACACAAGCAAATGATGAGATTATAAATCCCTGAAAATCAATACCGACATATACTATGGGTTTTCTCACTGAAGTATCTGAACAAGGTGAAAATAATTAGAGATAAAATCTTTATATGTTTAGTTCAGGGTTACACACTACAACATTCAAAAACAAATAAGCTGACACACTACAACATATATATATATATATATATATAAGTAAATCAATCAAAATACAGACATTAAATGAAGAATTTAAAAACAAAAAATCAAAAATTAATGAATAGGCAAAAAGGAAGGAAAACATGATAGGAGATTAAAACAAAAAGAAATGACTTCTCATGCAGCGGATTTTAAACTAAGTGAGCCAATATAGAAAGAATAACAACTCCATGGTTGGGACAAGAATGACTGTAAAAAGTAGCCATAGAAATGATGTAGCAAATTGAAGAACCGGTATAATAACAACAATCAACGAGCAGTTATGTTCATATATTTCATGAAACTGTTCATGGTCTCTAGTCTACCGATAAAAAGAAAACATAACAAGAGATCGAAAATATAATTAATGGCTTCTGATATAGTAGATTGAACAACTAGGCCAACTAAGCCCACCAATACAAATAAAATAACAACTCCATAGTTGGGAAATAAAGGTTTGAAAAAATTAGCCACAGAAAGGAAGCCCTCTGGTAAAATGACAACAACTGATGAGAAGTTATGTTCATATATTTCATGAATACCATTCATGGTATCTGATCCATCACCAAGCAGCCAACAAGAACAATAGAAACAAAAATGTCAACAATAACAAATGATATGTCAACAAATGATGGAAGTGACTAATTTAACAGCTTCATGAAAAACAAAAGGAGATTGAAAGTCATGACTTCTCTTACTCAGCAAAGGAATGATGATGCTTCTCTACCTCATAAATGAAACGCATATACAGCAACGATAGGTACTTCTTTCTCAGCTAAAATATCTGAACGAGGTGAAAAGAATTAGAGATAAAATATTATGAATTGAAGATTGATTCATTGAATTGAAGAGTTCTGCAAAATAATTACCCACTGTTGAGAATTAATTAGGGCTAAGAGGTGGTAGGAGACGCTATCTGCTAAAGCTGGTCTAGTATCTGGTGATGGTAGCAATCGACGAAGGTAGCACACAAACAGAGATCTTGTGGAAATATTGGGTCTGGTTTGTGCTTTCTTCCTCTATGGTTGGTGATGGCAGGGTAGCTTCAATAAAGCGCACGAAGGGAGAGAGATATATAGTGAATTTTAGAACTTGCGCCTAATACGTATGTAGTAAGTATTGGCAGACTATCAGCTATTATTTTTTTGCAATGACAAAATATAATTGTTGCTACAAAATTATGAAGTAAATATTGAAAATTTTTATATAAAAATTTTTCTTTTATTTTTTACTTATTGCAACAACAAGTCGTTATAGTAGAATAAGATATAAATTTGCAACAAAAAAAATCATTTTCATAGCTTAATTAAATGTTTTTCCACGACAATATATCGTTGCAAATAATTCATTAGATATTGCAATGAAAAATTATCGTTAAAAAAATTAAGTTGTGTATATTGCAACGAGATTTGTCGTTGCAAAAAATTTTCTTTAATTTGTACTCAGCTATATATATATATATATATATATATATATATATATATATATATATATATAGGTTAATTATTTTATGCAACAATTATTAGCAACACCAACAACAACAATATACTATCGTTGCAAAAAAACTATTGCTTAAAATTTTGTTATATTAATTTTTTCTTTTATTTTTACTTATTGCAACAACAAGTCGTTGCAATAGAATACGCTATAAATTTGCAATAAAAATATCATTGCCATAACTTAATCAAATGTTTTTCTACGACAATATATCGTTGCAAAAACGAAGTTGTCTATATTGCAACGAGATTTATCATTGCAAAAAAATTTCATCAATTTATACGCAATACGTATATAGGTTAATTATTTTATGCAACAACTTTTAGCGACGCCAATAAATTGTCGTTGCCATAAATAATTTTTTGCAATGAGAATATATTGTCGTTGCAGAAAATAGTTGCTAAAAATACGTTTTCTTATAGTGTGAACTATCACAAATCTTACACTTATTATCTTTTGTGATAATGTGATATATATATATCAGATATTTGATATAAGTCATATGTTATACATAAATTGATAAAATTTGAAGACCATATTACTTTTATTCTCTAACTCATTTAAGGAATTGGACTTCATAAAAAATGAGTTTGAAGGTTTGAAAATTTTCATAAACATGTTTTCTCACTACATACAAGCCAGTTCATGCTTCCATTTTAATATCTTTGACTAAGACATGGTTTGAATTATGCTCAATATTCTCATAAATCTTTCATATCCTATAAGTGTACATGACACTTTTACTAAGTTTTCTAAAAGTTGATCTCCAGAATCAAACCTCCATATTTTCAAGTTATCTATGTTGGAAAAATTACTTGATGTTTACATTCTTCCTCCTTCTCCTTCTCAATTATACATAGAAAATCAATTCATGGATGTATTTTTGATTTATTTTTATAATTTAATTCCTATTGAAGTGTGAATACCAATACTTTATTGCAATAATCTAAAACTAAATTCCACTCATAGATATTGCATGAAATGAGAAGTGCTTAAGACATGTTTCCTTTGGTAGCTCTGAATCCATACATTTAAAAAATTCTCATTTTGATGGTTAAATGCTCATACTTGATATTATTGGATGACATTTTATGTTTTCACATCGATATATTTGTTATATTCACCAATTCAACATATTTTTTACAATTTGGTTCTTGTGCGCATACTTCATCCTATTTCTCTTCCCTCACACTTCTTTTTTGTTCATTACTATTAAAGGGAAGTAATTGATATGATATGCGCATAATAGGGAGTTAAGATAATTCCCTAATTGAGTTAACTTGTGCAAAAATCATATGTGACCTAAATATGTTTGTTTTACTCTTTGATTTTACATAACCAAATGCAACAATAAATTCCTCATTTGTTGCTTAGGTGTATACTTGCAACTATGATATTCTTTTTCATATCATTTGTGCTGCTTAAGTATATACATCTCATTGATGACATCTACTTCTATGACCTATGTCTTGGTGTTTTCTCAAGTTATTAACTCTTGAGTGATGTTATACCCCTACATGATTTGATCTAAAACTTCCAATTATAAGACCATTATGATGCAACTTAGTACAAATAAGTGATATTCTTTTATTTCATTGTTATGCTTGTCTTGATCTCTAATTCATCATAATGTTAACAAGATACTCATTGAATGGACCATTCATCCCATTCCCTATTTTTATTATGCTCTTTATCCACCATATAAAAGGGAAACATGTGATAAGATATTGTGTCATGACTTTTAAGATGAAATTGTCATTGCACTCCCATGTTTATCTTTGTTTATTTAGATGGACACTCTTTTATATTCACATAGTCTTTAGCCACCTCACCTTTCTAGTCAATTGGAGTAGTTGACTCATGAGACTTCACGTTTCATCTTCATACCACCAAAATGTTGCATAATTCTCTAAAACTTATTCATAATGTGCACTAAATTGTTACATACATTTTTAATATCTCATGTGACTTAACATTATCATATCTGAGTTATTTGCTTGAATCTTGATATTCAAGTCTCTACTTTTAATGTCCATGTTTTTGAGATGGTAGTGTCTTGAGAATTTTCATTGTGATCTAGCTATTACTATTACTTTATTCATAACTTTAAGGGTAGCATATTTCTTCATCATTTTATCTAAAACCCTAGGTATGATAGAGGGGGAGATATGTCATATTTGTTTCACTCATGCTATTAATTAATAATATTAAATTTGGAAAATCTCCATATACTTTAATTAAGAATGAGCATATCATGAATGGGAGTTATACTCCCTATCAATTTAACTCTTTATGCACTTATATTTTGACTAGAGATATAGTTTTCTTAATTCATTTCGTTTGTTTTATGATAAAAGGGAGAGAAATGGTGAAAAGATCCTAAGTGCTTACTTGTGTTGATCATCATATTGTCATTAATATTATATTTCTATGGTTTTATTGCAAAATGGCCAATATAAGATCCATTTGATTTAAGAAAAATATATCAATTTTCACTTTTTCATTTCTATACTTCATCTCTCATGATATTAGCATCATTTTGTTTGTCATCATCAAAAGGGGTATTGTTGACCTCATAGGTCAATCAACCTTTGTTTTGATGATAAAAAACTCAATTATGAATTTGAATTTTCTTTTTAAGTATGCATGTGTATCATAACAAAAACTAAAGTATTCAATGCTTAACTAATTCAAAGAGTGATAAGAAAATCAAGTTTACAAATTATATCTCAAGTATAAGAAAAAGATCAAAAAGAACAACAAAAGAAGCCTATAGTTTTAAGAACTTCAATTTCATTTGTGAAATACACAAAATATGAAAAGATAAGCAAGTGTATTATAAAAAATAAGACTCAAGCTTCAATGAGTATATTATGGCCTTAGGTTTATGTATATATAATTGAAATAATGAGCACTTAGATTTTTCAATAATTTTTTATCCTATTCCAAAATCATTTCAAAAGGTCATAAAGTGATTTCAAGCATAAAAAAAAGTTTAGAAGTATTTACACAACAGGGGGTTCAAAATCAATAATTTGTTAAGCCCTTTTCCATATGATCTAATTTGAAAAATCCACCATAAATTCCATAGAAATTATATTTGGATTAATAATATTTCTTTAGAAATCTTAAGATTTATAATTTAAACCAAAAAATATGGCATAAAATTTAAACAAAAAATCTTAAGATTTCTAATTATTATTATTATTATTATTATTATTATTTTGTAAAGGTGCGCAGTGTTAGATGTAGACTCCACCTATCGAATAGTTTCTTAAAACACATTGACTGGTTAGAAAACCAATCAATTGGTTTACTATCCACAAAATCTATGTTATCATCTTCTTAAAAAAATAGACTAGTTAGTTAAAGCCAGTCAATTGGTCTATCAAAATCAATCTACTTGTTTAAATATCGATCGATCAGTCGAGTGTCATTGGAATTTAACTATTGGAGTACTTTTTACATCCAACGGATAGTATAAATTATTCTCATCTTTTGGCACTATAAATTAAGAGGGTTTAGACTTCAATAAATATGAATCAAGATAGTACAACTATTAGAAAATTTTAATTTGGCATTATTATTTTAAAATATACTATTCACCTCTATAGAGTATCCATATGGACTTTTAAGGACAAGTACCACCTTTCAAAAAGCTATAGTTGGGAAGACTAAGATGATGATCCAGACTCTTGAGGATATACTATGGTGTTGTATTTTAAATTTTTAAGGTAATTGGGAGTATTATATACACTTAGTGGAGTTTTGGTACAACAAGAGTTATCACATCAACATCCGGATGACACCATTTGAAGCATTGTATGAATGCAAGTATTGGATGTCATTATGTTGGAGTGACAACAAAGAGAATTTTGTATTGGGGCTGTATATGATCAAGGAATTGACGTAACATGTTCACTTGATTTAAGATAGGATGAAAGCAGATCAGAATCATCAAAAGAGTTATATTGATTAAAAGTAACACAATAATAGTTTTAAGATAGAGGAAAAAGTTTTTTTTAGAGTCTTACCCTCCAATGGGGTGCTAAGGTTCAGTAGAAAAGGCAAGTTAAGCCCGAGTTACATTGGACTTTATGATATTCTTGACAAAGTCGGTGAGGTTACCTACCATCTAAAACTTCCACTAGATTTGATCTGAGTTTACAACATCTTCCACATCACACAGTTGAAGGAATATATTATAGGTCCTTTCACCTAATCAAACTCAAAAATATGAAGCTTGATGATTTGTTGATCTACAAATATGTTCCTTTATAGATTCTCAACACTAAAGTGCAACACACCCATATGAGCTCAATTCTACTTGTTATGGTCCTCTATAGTTAACATGGAGTAGAGGATACAACCTAGGAGATGGATAAGGACATGTGTAAGGTGCATCCTATGCTCTTCAGCACAAGTGCATTAGGGTTTTGGGTTTGTCTCTTTTAAAGGGGTAGTGCCTGATAGGGTGTACCAACTTGCATAGGGTTAACTATTGAGATCACATTTCTCCAACATCCTTCTTCTCATCTTCTCCAACCTTGTGTAACACCCCAAAATTCACTAATTTTTTTGAATGAAAACTATTAAATTAAAAATCCATGAATTTTGAGGATGTTACTGCTACACTTAGTACAGGACCGGTTCACTCAGACCATTCCAGTGCCGAGTACTAAAGCTAAGAAATATTATCCTTAATACTCAAATTTATACATAAACCAAAAGTTCATAAACACGCAAATCAGAGTACGCATGAGTGTTTATATAATTTGAAGTACGAAAGCAAGTTCTTTGAAAAGGAATAATATCTACGAACATTATAGTCGATTCTGAAGATTCATTACATAAAAGAAATGATAAAAAGGGGTAATAATATCATCAGAAGAGAAACCAACCATGTCACTCCAAGATTCGATCCAACCTATGATCATCACTTAGCCCTGCCTAATGCCTCATGGATATCAAAGGCACCAAAATAGACATCATCTACCTGCAACACGACAGATGGGCCTCCTGCTCATGGGAATGAGCAGCACCCATGAAAAGGGTGATCAGTACGCTACGTACGGAGAAAGGTAACCAATGTACTAAGGCCAATACATAAAGTCACATAAGCTATGCAGAAGAATAAAAGAGAGCATATAGTCCATCATGATAACATAATATCGTACAATCATTTGGGTAATTACATGAAGGCCCATTTATAGTCTAGATCTTATCAGAACTCATTCCACACCATACTCTTTATCAAGTCCATGCAAGTACGGAAGCTCCCACTATTATAGCCGGTGGAGTGGAGACGAACAGGGCACAATGCACCTGCCTACTATTATTAGCCGGTGGATCAGACACGCATAGGGTAACATACCCCAACCACTATTATAGCTAGTGGATCAGACATGCATAAGACAAAGCGTCCTAACCACTATTTCTAACCTGTAGATCAGTGAGATCCAGCTCAATAATCTTCCACTTTACATGATTAATGTCTTAATTGTCTTACTCAGAAATTTCATCCTAGACATCCATGATTAACTCCCTCTGCGCATATCATCTAAAGGCCTTGTCCTACATCATGAGACTCAAACACCTCCTAACTCGACCCTACATCCTTTTCTCATTACCCTTACTCACACTAGAACCCATTTCCATGTGTGTGGGTCAAGGCCCACTACTTTTTCACCTCCTACCCACTCACTTCCTCCCTTTAGGGTTTTTACCCAAAAACTCTAGTTTAGATCTAAATGGTCCATCCTAGTACACCTTACACATTTCAAATTACATTAACACACCTCCCACCACAACTCATAGATTCCACCTTCACCATTACACCTTCCTCACCAAGTACACATACAACCACAAAATCCTATGTATCCACACCAACCCTAACCAGCCACACAAAACCTTAAATTGGTCTCCTATGTACCCTTATACTATCCCACGTACTTTTTTTCATTCAAAGCATTCAAGAACCCAAAAAAACACCTCCACCACCTTCCCTACACCTCAAATCAACTTTTCATATGTAAACTTCATCCCCATGTAGACTTTACACACCCCATGACTCTGTTCGAACTTTTTCATACAAACCCTAAAATTCCCACGTGAAACCCTAAATTTCCCATGCAACCCTAGATTCCCCCATACAAACCCTAGGTCAACTCCACCTCATTTCACTCCATATCAACATATTACCCTAACCTATCATGCATGTTTTATGGGCCACATCATTACACATTAAAAACACAAACTTATACATATTAAACACATACCATAAAATATCATAAGGATATACCTCCACTTCAAGTCATACTATACGTAAATTAGTTATAACAATACGCATAAAATACATCATATAACATGGCACATGACATACAAGGAATGTAAAAACACATTACATACAAGCAGCCTTAACTACATCCTTACCTAAAACGACACTGGTCTTGGAGCACACTCCTACGCCTCCTTAGGGCTTTGATTGGTCCCACCTATATGAGGGGGGAAATAAAATTAGATTTCCTCCTACCAAAATACTATTAATTACTAACTTATTCTAATACTAGGTTTTTAATAAGATAATGCCATATTAACAATAACGATAAGAATAATACTAATAATAATAATACTATCATTCAAAACAGATGATGAAATAAGGGCTTCAACCCTTTACTGAAATAATGCTAATAATAACATTATAACATTATTAATAAAAATATTAATAATAATAATAATAATAGAAATTATAAAATAATAATAATAATAATAATAACAACAACAACAACAACAAAAACAACAACATAAACCTAGAGTAAAATAAAGTAGGGTTTTCGATCCTACTTCAAAATAGTAAGAATACTAATAATAATAATAATAATAATAATAATAATAATAATAATAATAATGATGATGATGATGATGATGATGATGATGATATTCGAACTAAGCAAATAGAGTAGGGCTTCGTCCCTCTCGATAGTTAATAATAATAATAATAATAATAATAATAATAATAACTCATCATAGTATTAATACTAATAATCTAAATAAATCCAATAGGGTCTCGGCCCTAATAATAAATAATAATAAATAATAATAATAATAATAATAATAATAATAATAATATTAAACCTAATAATAATAATTATTATTATAATAGTAATATAAATATATTCAAATAATAGGCTAAAATGAAGCTTCATTAAATAGTGAAAAATGGTTGAGGGGGTTTAGGGTTCTACCTTAGACTAGTGGTGATGGGTGAGCGGTGATGCATGGTAGTGGCAGCAGTGGTCGAAAAAAGAGAAAAAAAAGGGAAAAGTTGAAGACTGGGAATAAGAGAGGAAGAAGGAGGATGTAAGTAGGGGTGATTATGGTTTCCTAGAAGGAGAGGAATAGAATAAGGATGGTGGCGTAGCCAATGGTGGCGGCCGAATGGGGAAGAAGAAGAAAAAGAGTGGAGGAGAGGGAGGAAGAGGAAAAGAAGAGTAGAGAGAGATGGAGGAGGGTCTGTAGATGTTTTTGGGTGGCGTAAGAGGCAGTGATAGGGGCGGATGTGGTGGTGGACAGTGGCACGAATGGTGGAAGGGGCAGAGAATAGGTTGATTGAGAAGGGAACTTTGCATGGCCGGGATGGCTCGTGCAGGAAGAATCGAGGGAGAATGATGGCGTTGTTAGTTAGAGGGCGATGCAAGGAAGACTTAGCTAGGCAGAGCAAGCGGTGTAGTTGGCCAGCGAAGAAGGAAAGGGTTTCTAAAGTTGCAGCGGTGCATAGGAGTAAATTTTCAGGGTTTCGGGAAAGTCTTTGAGATCCAACTAATGAGGGGTATTTATAGAGTTTAGAGGAGAGCGTATGGTTCTGTGGGTCGGTGAGGGAGTAATGCACGTAGGGTTAGGGTCATCGATGGAGCCAATTGGCCACCACAAAATTCAAATCATGGCAGCTTATTCGCGTAGGAAAAGGAGGATTTTGTAGAGAAGAAAAAGGAGGTGGGTTGGGTTGTGTTAACTGGCGATTCAAGGGGAAGAGAAAGAGAGGAGAAACGACCGGTTAATTCGTGCATAGCCACTAACACCATTTTTGGGGACGGACGGAGTTGTAGGCCGACAGTGGGAGAGGAGGAAGGAAGAAGACGATGGATTGGTCGGCTGGGGAAAAGAAAGAAAAGAAAAGAAAATGGAAGAATCAGGTCGGCGCCGTGGGATAAAAAATTTAAACAGAACGCTGCATTCCGAGGGAAGAAGAAAGAAAGAACGGTGTTTCATCCCTCGGTTGCGCCAAAGGAGGAAAGGAACATGCCGCAAGATGTAGGCCTAATCAGGAAGAAAAGGAAGAAAATAAAAAGAAAAGGTAAGAACAGAAAGAAAAGGGAAAGAAAAAGGAAGAAGAAAAGGAAAAGGGGGAAAATGAAAAGAGAAAACTAGGTAGGTTGGGTATTTAAATCAATTTGAATATTTTGGATATTTAAAAATAATAATATTCAAATAAAAAAAATTAAATTTCCTTTTTAGGTTAATTTAGGCTTTTTGAAAGATTTTTCCTAAATTTCATTTTAATTAGCAAAACAACCACATTTTCTCTCATTAAAATACTTATAAATTTCCTCTTAATTTTTCCTAATTAATTTCCTTCTATTCTAACAAAAATAATTAATTTAATTAATTTTCCTAATAAATCCTTATTTAACTAAAATTCTTAAAATGTGTATTTGGGGCATTTCACCTTGACTTGTTGACTTTAGTGATGAGGTTTCTTTTATGAGGGTAGTAATGTAATACCTCAAATTTAGCCTGATCCTAATCCTAAATGATCAGTATATTAACATTTCCCTAATCCTTAAATCGTAACACTAACCCTAGGCTATCCTTTTTCCTTTTTCTCTTTTCTTTCTATTTCTCTTGGTCTCATCCTTCCCACATGATTCTTCCTCTTACCCTCAAAAAATCCTTATTCTATTGTTTTGGTTAATTAACCAAGAAACCCAAGTAAATTCAACCCTTGACTCAACCATTATCACCATCCCTCATTTAAGTGTTATTTACGGCAAAAATATGATCCTCATCCCTCTATTTTCTTTTTCCTGGACCCTATAACCCCAACCTCACCCCCAAAATCTCTAAATCCATCCTTTTCACACACAACTTGACCATATATGCCTTCTCCCTCCCTCCTTTTATCATTTTTTGCTTCACCAACCAAGCCCTAATTTCTTCTCTCATTCTCATAACTCTCTTCTATGTTTCTACCCCTTCAACTCTTCTATTTTTATCAAAACCTCCATCCAAACATTACACACCTCACGTGAACCACCTTAATCCATCAACACATTTCATGTTTCATACCTTTGGCAGCATGATTAGCTCACACAATCACCCACATGTCAACACTCAATCCACATGCAACCACCTTCCATCTTCGATTATCCTTTATGTTGCACCACCTTATATCCAATAAACCTTCACACATCCACCAAATCCCCAACATCCACACTCATGTTGCATACCTCAATTAATGAAAATGACTCATGTTTCCATACCACCACCAGTGTGATAAGGTCATGCAATCTAACCCCAATAATGTTCGCCCTCACACAACTAATCACCTTCATTTACTTCCATCTTCCTTTCTTTTCCTTCATCCTTCGCCTGACCTTTAATTTTTGTTTTCTTTCATGTTCTAACCATGGTTTTTCTTGACTTTTAGGTGATCTTCGGGTCTTTTGCTTGCATAGAGACTAGTGGATTTTAGGTAAGAATACATGTCTTAGAATAATTTTTTGATGATATGTGGTGTTTGTATGAAATTACATGTTAGTATAGTATGTTTCTTAGAAATCACATGGTTGGTATTATTCCATGATCTTATTGTATCACTTTATGAAATTATAATCGTTATGCAAAATTATGAGCATATGTGATATTATATGTTATAATCCTTGTCTTGCAACCCTAACCATGTTTTCATGATATATTATTTTAATTTTTACATAGAGTAAATATAAATAACAGTTATCATGATGGATCATGTTAAGGAATAGAAGTTAAAAATGTTGGGACTTGTTTTTGTGAAAGGATTGAGGGGTTTGCAGTCTTAAGAATGGTTGGGTCTTTTAAGAGTTTTGTGGGAAAATAAATATGGAATGATAATAATTGAGGGTTTTACAATTTATTTCATTTGTAAAATGTTAGAGTGTTGGCTGGGAATGACACAAGTTACACAATAAGAGGTTTTGAGACGTTTAAGCAAGATGGGGGTATTTTGGTCAATTCAAGTTTAATATAGAATTTTGGTATTTATAAAGTGTTATTATCTAAAAATATTCATATTTTTTCATGTGAAAATACTCGGTTTAGTTATGATTAAGTAAGTATGAGCAAATGAGAAAACAACTTAAATTAAGAATAGTAACTCTAGGGGCATGCTAAGTATTGTATGTTCAAAACATTAGACTTATACCTTAATTTTTGGATATGATGTTAATAATGATATTTTTAGACTTTTTGTTAAATTAATTTGTTTATATAGTCTTATATAATGAGTTACACGTGGCTTGTGAAACAAGGGTTTCATAGGGGTGTTGTGGTCTTTTCACTTAGGGAATAACCTAAATGACCTTTGGTTCTAATTTATGGGCTTGTTATATCTATGCTAAGTATTCATGAGGTTAATGAGATAACAAAAATATTTAATAATAAATTAATATTCAGAGTAAAAGATTATGTGAGTCAAGACAGAGTTATATATGTTTGGTCCATAGGACGAAAATAGTTATCAGGAGCATTCTGCCCTGAAAGTTGTGCGAACCCATTCCACTAAACAAGAATAATGGAAAGGAGAATTATACCTTGGGGTTATACCTGTCCATTCTACTAGACAATAATAATATCTAAGAGCATTCTACCTTAGGAGGTATACTTATTTGTTCCACCGGACGAGAATAGTAGGAGTCTCTAAACTCAATGTAACTATGTAAATAGAATGTATGCATACCTAATATGAAAATCTACTTCAATTTCCATCAAGATTCATTTTTTATCATAAATAATATGTGTGCATAGTTCTTTCATGTGACCTTATATACAATGCATGTCCCCTTTTTCATAACGTGTATTGTTATATTACTCAATACTCAAGTGTTATCTTTCTTTTTATAGATATTGCTCATACCAACGAGCAGACAACTAGATTTTGGTATGTAGGTTTTTAGAGACTAATATAGAGGAGTAATTTATCATTTAGGACTTTGGCATAGAGTTTATGTTATTCGGTAACTAACATTTTTATCCAAGTATCTTATGGACTATTAGTTCCATTAGATTCCTTTTATTTTATTTTTCGTGTACTGTAGTTTGAGTTTTATCTCTAAAATCTTACCTTATATTTATGAAAACTCATCTCATTCTCCTATTTATATAGTTGTAAGTGTTTTACCTTATATTTGATATGAGAATGACATGGTAAACAAAGCTCATGTCAAGTATGGTTGTAATATCTGATTATCATATGTTAGCTTCTGCAAAATGAAAATTTTCAGTAGTCTTTCTTGGGGTGTTACTATAGTAGGTATCCCATATGTGTTTCTTCAATTCTCCAAGAATTCTTCATAATATTGAGTATTGCAACAAAAAAAACCACCCTTATTATTGACTCATTTCCTTTTGATAGCCCAAAATAGATATTTGCATCCTCTTGCTTGCAATATTGAGTTGTTTCCTACCTTTCAATTGTAATTTGTAGCTACAATAATCAAAATTTCTTAGTATATATTTTTAAATGGTTATATTTAATTTTGTTGATGTGAATATGTAGGAGCCTCCATAACCTATTTCTTGAGTTGCATCCCTTTGTTTAATGGTAAGTTGTGGGATCATTTCAAACAACTCTCTCGAATATATCCTAAACCTTGCCTTTTGCTTAAGAGGTTCGATTTGAATAATAATTAATGATAATATTTCACCTTAGTGTTCTTGGTATTCACGTTCTCCTAAAATATAAGTAAGGTTAACTATTTTGTTGCCCTATATTTGTTTCTTGCCCTTGTTGAGTGTACTTTTTGTATTTCTTGGAATCACAAAATCATTCTTATTTCTTCTTCACCTTAGTCAGGGTCCAATTCCTTCCTCTTGTTGGTTTTATCTTTTTATTCTTTATTTGCTATATGATTTTTACTATTTTTGCAGGTACTTTAACTTCTTGTTGATTTTGTGCATCGCCACAGAGAACAATTTGATTTCTAGTGGTGTATGATATCACTTGTCGGCAAACAAACTTATGAACTTCATGCAATAAAATTTAAATTGATTGAAAATTACAATCATACTTCAAAATTGATATGGTACTTTTATGGATGACAAGATTTTAATTATAATGTTTATTATGTAATTTGATGATGCTTATTTTTTGTTGATTGATGATGAAGCCTACTAGTGCAATTCTAATTCACATTTGTTTATGACTTAAAAATCTAATATTTAGTCTTTACTTTCCTTGTGTTATCCTTTTTATAACTTACTTGATAGTGTATGATAGACTAGAACTTGATTTATACTACTCAATCATCTCTATTTTTTAATAACACACTAATGAACTTCATATAGTGAAATATGAATTGCTTGAACATTTCAGTCATGATCTAAAATTTCCTCAGGTGTGTTATACTAAAGGTACTCGTGTGTGATAACTTTTTATTTTGATGTTTATTCTTTAGTTCCATGATGTTTATTTTTCACTAATTAATGGGTAAGACTACTATGGCAGTTATAATTCATGTTTGCTTATTACTTGAAACTTTGATGTTCGTTATTTATCTTCTTAATGTTAATCCTTCTCAAATTTAATGTTTATAATTATGCAATAGTGGCTTGAAGTACTATGCATCAATAAATCGCTTCAAAAGATCATTAGAGTATTTTTGAAAGAGAATGTTACTAGAAGTTGTTAAAATATACTACTTTAAGCCCTAATATATGTTTTTTATTTTCACATTTTCCCTTGCTGGATTAGCACATGTAACACTTCTAAAGCTTCCTTAGTTTCTGGACTTGTTGCATGCATATGTGATTCTAGTTTCTAGAATTGTTGTATGCATATGTGATTCTTCTTGTATTTGTTGATGCTTGTTTTATGGGTTTGCAATATTATTGTTGTGATTTGTTATGGTTTAAAATTTTAACTCAACAAGAGTTTGTAACTATGAAAATTCACTGAAAAATGCAATTAATTCAAAATAGAATAGAGTTAATTAGTTTACTAATGTGGTCCCAGTAACCAAAGGTGGACACCACTCACTTTACTAATGTGGCTACTTATCTAACGTAGCATAGGGGGTGCACCTTTATATATGTAAAGTTGGCAAAGATGACTGAACCAGAATAATCTAATCTGAAACTCAATTTGGATCTAAAAGATTTAAATCTGATCTTAACCCAAAAATGCAAAAGAACCCTAATCAATTTAAAATTTGCCTAAATTTAACAAATTTGATAATTACCTGTATCCAATTGACCTAAACTAAAATAATCTAAAATAAGAGGAACATAATTGAAACCTCACCTATATTCAGATAGAAACCTAATAATAATTCGACTTGAAGTCACCTAACCTAAACTTACTCAACCTAAAATGACCGGAACTCTATCCACAAACTATCACAATTTTAAACTTGATCCAAACTAAAATAAAATTTGATCAATAAAGGTAAAATTTCACCTCATATAAATTATTACATAAGTATCAATAAAACATATTATTAACAAAATTTTATGTAAAAATAATAATATACAACCCATATAATAACAAATAAAATAAAAATATTAAGACTATTCTATTCACTTTATTTCAATATAATATTAGCATTGAACATATTATATTATATAAATATTTATTATTAATATATTTCTAAAGATGATAATAATAATAACAATAATTATAATAATTGACATGATAATTATAATTATTATAACATTCATAACAATCATTATAGTTATGTATATAATAATATTTATAATTATATTTATAACAATAACTATCATAATAATAATAATAATACTATTGCTAATAATAATTTATTAGTATTATAATGATAATATATTCTATGATAATAATTTATTATTTCATTATATATATTATAATAAAAATTACTATAATAAACATAAGAATAATAATAGAGAATAAAATTGACTTGTGAGCTTTTTTAGCTCGGCTCATTAAGAACTCAACTTGTTCATTTAACTAAACAAGAAACTCATGAGCATAATTTTAGATTCGTTTAATAAATTATTTGTGTTGAGCCTAAGCTCAAAAAACTTGAGATCAAACTCGTCCATATTACAAAAGCTTGTGACCTCAACTTATTTACTACAAAAATTCATGAGTTGGCTCAACTCGACTCATAAATTTTTAGAACAACTCGACTATTTTATGACCATCAACATCATGGTATAAAAAAACTAGACCAGGGTTTGATTACCAGCTAAATGTGTGATTTGGGCTTGGACCCAAGTAGAGCAGATAAAAATTGACCCATCCCAACCCGTAAAAAATTTGACCCAACATAATATAAGAAATTTATCAACTCAACCCGATCCTGACACAACCCAAAACTTACCTAATCCAACATTGACCCGAATATAAGTGACATGAACCAAACCTAACCCGTAGCACGACAATAACCTAATTAGCTATCAACCTTTTATGCCATCAATCCGGCCGGCCATCAACCCAACCCATTATCAACTTGACCCAACTAGATAAAACTAAACCAATATTAACCAATAATAATAATAATAATAATAATAATAATAATAAATTACACATATTTGATTATTTATTTAAATATTTTTAAAATATCTTGTCGTATAAATTTTATTTATTTTTGTACCTTTATTTTGAACATATTTATTCATCAATGATATTTTAATTTACCAAAAAAAATTCATAAAAATACAATATTAAAAAGCCATAATACCAAACAAATAACAATTAATAACATAGTATTAATCACATACTTACATA
This sequence comes from Tamarix chinensis, assembly GCA_030549775.1. Classification (NCBI taxonomy): domain Eukaryota; kingdom Viridiplantae; phylum Streptophyta; class Magnoliopsida; order Caryophyllales; family Tamaricaceae; genus Tamarix; species Tamarix chinensis. The sequence continues at coordinate 105,355,517 of CM060171.1, read as the reverse complement.
AAATTAAACTTAATACTTGCTTACAAGGTTAATAAGTTAGATTAATTTTAGTGGTCAATATCTGATTTGACCTAATTTTAAAGTGATTTGATCTAAGATTAACTCGATAAGAACCAACCCGATCTATCAGAACTTAAAAACCTCAGTTCATCAAGTTAATTAAAACTTGATTGATCAACTTAACTTAAATATAAAATCAATCGAATATAAACTTGCCATCCCAAATTTATCTCGCCCCGACAACATAATCTGAATCCGATCCAACTCGAACTAGCTCAATCTAAATCCGATCCGATCTAATAAATCAACCCTTTAAAATCATGATGTACAAGGATCTAAATTTGATATGACCCGAATAGGGATGGCAATGGGTCTCGGACCTGACCCAAACCCGCCTTATTTTTAGCGGGTCTGGGTCCATGATTTTTGGACCTAACGGGTCTAGGTCCATATATACATTAACGGGTTTGGGTCTGGGTCTAATAGTTATAGACCCATACCCTACCCATCAGACTAATTTAGTATATATATATGTGTGTATTTATATATATACATATATAAATATATACTAATATTATGTTTGTCATTATTGTCGTAATCTTAGTTGAGCTCCTTATTCATTTTTTTTAATTTTAATTTTATATATTTACTTTATAAGCAATATGTACAATATTGTATTCTAAAAGTATGAAAATACTATTTAAAAAGTTAACGTAACTATTTTAATATATTTATATTTTTACATGGAGAATTTTTCTAACAAAAAATATATATTAAGTTATATAAAACTTAAATGTATTTGTATTTACATAGATTATTAATTATTTTTTAAAAAAATATCCGAATCCATTTAGGACCCATTTACTTTTTAGACCCGGTGGATCTGGATCTGGATCTAAACTTTTTAGACCCGACGAATCTGGATCAAATCTAGATCTAGGTAATATAAACTAGTTCGGATCTGGATATAATTAAACTCGATCCATACCCGACCCATTAACATCCCAAGATCCAAATAATCTAACCCAACTCACAAGTAATCTATAAAAGAAAAGGGGGGCTGTAGTCGACCCGATCTCAATTCTCAACACGAGCGCCACATATAGACCCAAGGCCTATAAAACTAATCCCGGTCTTCCTACATTTCAATAACCGCTGACATTCTGGTAGAAACGAAACGAACATGACCGGTATAACGCCTAAATCGGTTGACGGCACGCTGTGCCGGCTCAACGATTGAAAGAAACACACACGAACGCACTGCCCGCAGTTTAGTTCTATAATCTCCCGGTCATTTATTTAGCAGTGAACCGGGGAAATAGCTCCTTTCATTTCTTCATCTTTGAAATCGAATCCTTTGGATCCCTGATTTATGAATTTTGAGGAGGGAGCGAAAAGCAAGCAAAATTTTATTCCATTTGTTTTCTCTTTCTTTTAGTTTTCGAACGGAAAAAGAGAGTGAGGATTACTGAACAATGGAGAGCAGTAGTACCAGTAGTAGTATTAACGATGGAATCAACGGAAGCTTAATCATAAGGAAAAAGCAAACAATGAGAATAGAGAATCCATTCACAATTAAAGTGTTTCAAGTCTTTACTGGCGTTGGCGTCGGCTGTGGTCTTGGTATCGGCGTTGGTTCCCCTTTAAATTTAGGTATGATTTATTCCCTCTAGTATCCAGTCGTATTCTCTCTTTGAGTTTACAATTGGATTTTTTTTTTCGTAAGCTTGGAGATGGATTTGCGAGGTTTTTTCAATTTGAAGAATGCTGAAAACTCAAAAAAATCAGCTGCTAATCGACCCAGTATATGTTTATTCATTCTACTCTCAGTTGGTTTTGATTTCTGTTACCTCTCTGGTTTGTGCATTAGATGTTTCCTCACGTTTTAATTGTCTATATATTTCGTTTATTGGTTTCTTCATGCTTGTGTTTGATGTTGCTAATTGAAGCAGTTTTTTCCTCCCTGATTTTAAGCAGCTAATTTTGTTGATTATCATGCTGCTTATTAATTTGAACTGGAATGGGATTGATCACAATTATTTGAGAGTGATTTTAGTTCCATGGGTATTTCCGCAATATTTATGAAGTTGTTGAAACTCATATGTTTCGAAGCTGTATGGTTCTTGTGGTCAATTAAAGTGCGAGACATCAAATTCGTTCGAGCCTCATAGACTTGACCAAAGTCGTGGCTTGTTGAAAGTCATGCAACTTGGTGATCCAATAGTTTCTATGTAGTCGTTGGAACCTGATGTGTACAAAATCAGCCTGTTTGTAGCCCAGTATGGAGCTTGCTGCAAAATGTCTTATGTTGGGTGATTTGTTCAGCACCATAATGTGAGATGCTTGGGTTGGGACAGCCTTCATGCTTGAACCTTTATGGGTTTGATGGCCTATTGGTCCTTCTCTTTTCGACACTTGTCTGTGTGGTAGTAGGGGTTTTTGGGGGGGGGGGGGCGGTTTGCTTGGATGGATCTGTGCCTCTTGTTGAGTTTCTTTCCTTAATGGAATTATCAGTTTGGTCTTCCTGCGTCATTTCGGCTGATAGAAGATATTTTTTGTACAAGGTGCAATTCCTATGCTAAACCAAGTAATGAGTGCTGCAAGTGGTGCAACTCATGCCTTTTCTGGTGTTGGAAGACATGTGAACGACTCTGTATGTGGAATTTTAGTTATATCATTGGTTTGCACTCTAGATTCTAGCCATTATTTTTTGTATATATTTTTCTTATATTAGCTTTCCTTGTATTTTCAGTTAAAGAAGATGGGGGCCAAAAGTATTCAAGCAGGCATTGGTTGTGGAGTTGGTCTTGGTCATGGTTTTGGAGTCGGTATGTGTCCTTTGGGTATAATGAAAAGAATGAATTCTGGTAAACGTTTCTGGTTACTTATGACTTATACTCCAAAAGAGAAATATCTATAGTAGGTGTGAAATTGATTCATAATTCACAGAGTGCAATGAGTGGCATGAAGCCCACATTCTACATATGAAATTTAATGATGGTAAACTTTGCTGTCCATGATGAGAATGGAAACAGAAGAAAGACCTTTCTGCATCTATATATGTTTAGTGTTTATGTGCATATATTGTCTAATGTGAACTTTAATAAGCTATTTAGGACGTAAGTCCATCCCTAGAGATGATTGATTTGACTTCATTCTTTGGTAATCATTTTAGTCCCTCTTTGGTATGTTTCTCAACACCTCTTTCACACTTAAAGTTCTGGGAATGAATGGGACATTAGGGAAAATTCCTTTTTCCCCAGTTTATCAGTGACCGGCTTTCTACCATCTCTTGGAAATTTGCTTTCTGGTGATCACATCCTAATTATCAAATACCAAAATACATATGGTAGGTCTTGCTGTGAAGCCTGGAGTGGTTCATCAGATTCAATCTTGTGTTATTGTATGTATCACTCTTTGCCTCTACTTTTTAGCAACCCTGAGATTCACTTTCCCTTTTGCAAGTCTGAAACCTTTCATGTGATAAATTATTAGCAAGCAATGAGCAAGATGATAATGAAGTTTGGAGTAACTCCTAGTTTACCCATTGATCGAGGCTCCCTCTCAAATCTCCCATCTTCTCTGCAAAGTGGCATGAGCATTCTAAATGCATCTTCCACTCAGAAACCAATGCAAAATGTTACAAATTTCACAAAAGAGCAAGATGTCATGACTCAAGGCCTGCCTGGACAGATGAAATCAAGTGCTGGATCTGCTTATGAGAATTTATCATCACAAGGAGCTTCATTATATTCACCCTTTGGTACACCATCTGAAAAATCCAGTGACAGCTTCCTTCAGAAGCCGATTTTGAGTGAAGGTTCTCAGTTGAATGATTCGGTGAGACACATTTCAAATATTTACAGAGCTCTATGATAGGTCACTGTGCCATACTTTGAATTGTTTTTAAGTTTGATAATGTTTACTATGTGATGTTGTTTCCAAGAGCTGGGTTGTATGACTTTCCTTAGAACTAGATGGTTAATGGATTTTGCCGGGTGTGGAAATGATGCATCCAAGGACTTGTTTGCTTACAGTTGTCAATTTGTTTCTTGGTTTTATTTGTTGCCAAGGAACTATGTCTATATTTATGACCTTAGTTATGTTTTTGGTGGTCAGCAGTTTATCTCTTTCCTTGGTTTAATCCCTTGTTATTAGCATAGTTGGAATACACTTTCTTAGTAAAGAATGATGTAATGTTATTCTCAAAAAAAAATCAACGTGTGGAATCTGACATCAGAGTTGGTGAAAAGGGAAAAACAGTTGTAAGAACTTCATATCAGGTAGAAGTTTTTGTGGTGATATTGCTGCTGCTGATTATTCCCAGTTTTTTTATTTTGACAGAGACAATCACTTTCTGTTGCCATAGTCATAGGTATAGTTCCCTCCCCACCACATTCAGTCGATAACTGGTTAGCACTGTTACTTTCCTGATAATTTGTAAATTGTCTACGATGTGATGATGCTCTCTCTATGTTCTTTATTTTTCCCTTTTTTTGTTAAACATACTCTAGCTATGTTGATGACTATAGCCGATAACTGGTTAGCATTATTACTTCCCTGATGATTTGTAAATTGTCTACCATGGGATTGTGCTCTCCCTGTGTTCTTTATTTTCCTTTTTTTTTCTTTTTCTTTTTTTGGTGAACATACTCTTGCTATGTTGATGACTATATATTCAAGTAGGCTTTAGTAAATTTAGTAACAAGAGTTATTTCCTCAAGACTTGGATTAATGAAAGAATGGAGGAGTTTCTTTATGCAGACCTTAATGAGTGAAGTACATGCCATTCCACTTCAACACCCCCATATTAAATTAATGAGGAAAGAAAAAGAAAAATAAAAATAAGAGAGAAGACCAGTTTAATCATGATTAAGCTCTTAAGACCACACCACATTGTTGATGCGACTATTCATTGGGATCATGAGTTAGAGGCGGCAATTGGGTTAGGTGGGGTTGGGTCATATTACTTCAAGGGCCAAGTCGTGCCATTTCAGGTTTGAATTATGATGAGTCATTTTGCATCTGGGTTGTGTCCAAATCAATTTATCAGGTATGCTTAAGGTTCATATTTAATTACTTCAGATCATTTTGGTTCTCGAGTCACATTCAGGTCAATTAGTTTGGGTCATCTAGGGTTAATTTATTTACTCACATCAAATTATTGCGGATTGGGTTACCTTGAATTTGGGTTATTGTGGTTCATTTTGGTAGCCAGTTTGAGTTTGAGACAATTGAGGTTAATTTGTTAGTTCTTTCGAGTTTGGTTCACTTTGGGTTTCGGTGATTTTAGTTCTATTCATCAATTCAATTTGAGCTACTTTTCTTTTTGATTTCTTAGGTTCTTGGTTGACTCAAGTTTGGTTGAATAATTTCGACTTTTGTTTATCAAGGGTTAATTTATTAATTGGCATTGAGTTTAGGTTGACTTTAAGTTCACTTTTTTTCAAATTTTAGGTTTTTTTGTTCACATTGTGTCAGTTCATAGCATTTTAAATTAATAAATTAATATCGGGTCATATTAATTTCAAGCCAGGTTGATATCATATTCGGTTGATCTTTGGTTGGGTTAGTGTCAGGTTAGGTTTGTTTTATGTCAGGTTTTGTCAGGTCGAGTTGGCTTCGGGTTTCGGGTTGACTTAAGTCACAAGTCATATTTGGGTTGGATTAGGTTCAAGTTCAGTCAATTATTAATGGCTTATCATCAGGTCAGATTAGTAGTTCGGGTTGGGTTGGGTCAGGTATATGATGTTTTCAGGAAGACTTTCAAGCAGGTTGGGGTGGGCGAATTGGGTCAGCTTTTGCCACAGATCTCCCAACGCTCATTAAAACATCATAATGTATTTGAGTACTTTGCGGTATATTTTTTTTTGTGTTGCCCCCATATGGCAAGCTGATATAATATTGAAGCTTCTTGTGGATATATTGGTTATTCATGTTCTAATGCCGAGTACATGTCAATGTAGGTTGAGCAGCTGCGGTCAGAAAACCGGGTCCTTCAAATGGTAACCTTCACTGTTCACTTCTGTTTCAGTTTCTGTCAGTATATCAAGCATCATGCTTCGTGAAAATGCTTATAGTTTTCTCTATTTTAATGTGCGCTGATGAATAAAAAAGAAATAGCTAGTAATTTGTGAGACAGTATTCCATAGTGACAAAATGTTTCCGGCCATCTGCGGGAAGTGAACCGATGCCTGACCTCATTCAAATTTTTGAAGAAAGCTTTCTGATAGATTTGCTATATAATCTTGCAACTACACAGATGCTTATACTCTCTCTCCTACATAACCTTATACATGCAAATGCGTACCTGTGGAAAGTGGCTACGTAAGGCAGTCTAACGAAGGAAAACGAAATGCATTGATGTTTGAACAAAACAAATGAGGGATAGTCCGTCATATTGGAGCAAACTGTTCCGTGTTATGAGATATATGACTCGTTATTAGTTGGTTCTATGCAATCAGATAAAATGGTTTAACAAGTTGAATATTTATCTTGTGCGCTCAGGTGATGAAGCATCAACAAGTTATTGAGGAGCTTCTAGAGGAAAATGAGAAGCTTCGTCACATCATGGCTGAAGACCTTAAAGTCTCACCCACCAAGCTCCAATCGAAAAATCAGTTGGGTAGATACTCATCACCATGTGCTGATTGCTTTGAGTGCCGTAGAAAAGAAAGGAAAAGATAGATTTATTGCATGCAACATCAGAAATACTTTAGCGTGAAGTTAGGAGGAATAATAGATAGTGTTACCATTTCCCCAAAAATATCAAAGGACTCGATGTTGGCGACCTTGGTTTCTGCTTTCTGAGCCCCTAAGTCACCAGCTTTTGTTCAACGCGGAAACCTGGATTTGGCGACTCTGGTCAGATGCTGTAGCATACTCATCACTGTAGGAGATGACACAGATGTAGAGATTCTATGTAAGATAATTCCCAAGCGGATGGTCTTTTCAATGTTGAAATGATTCACGTATGAACTGCTCAAGTAGTCCTAATTTTACGAGGTAAATCAGTGCTCTGATCTTGAAGCTCTGCGATCATCAGTGCTTTCTTTCTTCTGAGGGATTTTTGTCAGCTTGAAAGTGCTGGAAATAGAGCAAAAGCACCGGCGCTTTTTGTTGTTTCTGCTCTAGCTGCTATTTATGATTTTGAGTTACCTTGTTCCCTTGCTATCGCCATCGCCCTAGTTGTTACAGTTGCAGGCTGTCATTAGTCTATAGTTGTAATACGATTGCACTATGGCAATTAAGTGTGGTATAGATAGTGTTACCTGCATGCTGTGGGTGAGGCACGCAATAAATCAGGTAATCTGGAAATCAAACTTAAAAATAAAATAATAAAATTAGGGGGGAATCGTACACCAATTATAATATGCACGCACGCACGGCCTTTCTTCCTCTCCCCTCTTATGCTAATGATGACCCTAGGTTTCTGACATGATGCACTGCAGGCTGCAGCTGATCCCCATGATTATGCCAAGTATCCATCGGTATGTATTATCGTTAGCCATTTCTCTCCCGTTTGAGATAATGGAACGTGGAGTTTTGCCCAGCTTTAGATACGCGTATAACCCAATTCACGAAAATAGAAGGATGGAGTTGGATCAGATTAATATTTTACAAGGGTTTATATAGGCCCACCCGTGGTGAATTATAAACAAAGATTAGTATAGGTTAACTCTTGGATTATCATGGGGCGGTCGCTATTATGGTTATTCTACTAAAATTAATGTCATCAAAATTCTATCCCAACTGAACTTTGGATAGATTATTCTTGTCTTATCAATACTTATTTGATTTGAATTCGCTCAGATTCGATCAATTTAGTTTGTTTCCACTTTGATTTTACTAGTATCTACCATTTTTAGATCAAATTTTACTCATACCTACCCAATCTCGACTCCTTTAGGTTCCTTTAAACTTTGTGTAATTTAATTCTACCTGGGCTGACTGTAACATTCTAAAATTTAATTAATTCTAATCTTGATTAATTAATATCCTAACCTAATTTTAATCTCAAAAAATTAATATTTTCATCTTATCCTAACTTTTTAATAATAATTCTTCACTTAATCCTAATTTCTATTTCGAGTTACGAATATTATTTTATCCTAAACCTAACCTCGGATGGTTATTAATTAAATTATCCTAATACCTAACCTAAATTATTTTAGCCTAAACCTAATTCTAAACCCACACTATTTTCTTTCCTTTTTCCTTTTTTTCCTTCTCCTTTTCATATTCATTTCCCTAACCAGCCTTTTTTCCCCTTCTTTTCCCTTGCGTAAACCACATTTTACCCCTACCATGGTCTACTCCCAACTATCATCATCTCCCACCTCCACCTCCTACACATAAGGGTTTCCATTGATGATGTTGCCCAATCTGCCTCACTCCCCATCTCCCTCTCTGTTGTGTGTGCAAGTGTGTGTATATATATGCATATATATACCTCGTAGATTGTACATTCAATGCACCCAACAACTTCCTTCCTTCCTCTAATTTCTATCAAAAATAGCATTGTCAAAGAAGCCATATTTCCTTCCCTGACTCATCCTTTCTTTGGCCTTCATCTCTACTCATCGTTCCTTTTCCCTATGCTGTTTTTCGCCATTTTTATCCCGAATATCTTTTTTCTAACTTATGAAATCTCATGAAACTCTCTCTTACTAGTGTCAACATCTCACGTTACTTGTCTTTAGCAGTGTCAATATCCCATGCTAACACCCTCCTAGCAGTGTCACTTCGACGCAACACACCCCAAGCCACAGCATGACCAACCCATGCCATCCACACCCTAGCTATGCCACTTTTTGATGCAACAAGACCCTAGGAAAGTCACCCAATGATGATGAACCCCACCGATATCCTTTTTGATAATGATACTAGTTGTAGTTAGGGCTTTTATGTCAAATCTTATGTATGATTTTGTGTATCATCATGTTGATGTAATTATGTTTTAAACTTTATATTGTTGGTTTTATGATATGATTATGTGGGTTATATGATGGAAAGAGAATCCGAATGAGAGGACATGCGCTTATATAATATCGTTATGATAAGTCTTATGTTTTTTTTAATATAGTTTATTTGTATATCATCAAGAATAATTACAAATCAGGTTGTAGAATTGATCCACCATCTCCAACATACCTCTAAACTTGTCACTCCTACTAGGATGAGTACATATAGAAGACATGATCAAAGAAATACGATGAGCTACCCTTTTCAAGTCCCAAGCAATATTTGAAAAAATAATAGCATTCCTAGCTTTCCATACTTCATAGAAAGCTACAGCATAAAATCAGGAATAAAATTGAGCCTTTGTTGCACCTCTACCCCTTACTTTGGAGATATATCTCAACAAATCCTTCCAAGATCTACGTCTCTTCCTTTCCCTTCAAGCCTTACTTATAGCAAACTATACCTTATTCACCACAGGACACTAGCAGAATAAATGAGAAATATTTTTCTCCCAAGAACAGAAACTGCATTGAAGATTGATGGATGGAACAAAGTTAAGTAAGTTATTCTTTGTAGGAAGCCTTGAGTGAGCAGCCAACCAGAAAATGAGCTTATGTTTTGGAGCTGCTGGGTTAGACCAAACAACTTTCCACCACCCTACTTTAGGAGCTGAAAACCTTATTATATCATACACCTCTGCAATTTGGTAAAGATGATTGCTCCGCCAATGCTGAAAAATTAGGAGCAAACAAGGTCTTAAAACAAAAATATTCTTCAGCATCCCAGAAGTTGTGCAAGGAAGATGATAAGATTCATGGGTATTTTGGTTAATAGGGATTTAATATGGAAATTTTAGTATTTTAATATGTTATATGATCTAAAATATGCTACTAATATGTTGGAGTAAATAAAAATGGAATATGTAACACAAAATGATATTATGACTCAATTTGGGAATAATAACCCTAAAATGGCAATGTCATTATCACAATTGAAAAACTTTGGATTTAAACTATGATTTTTTTATATGTTCTTAATATTGGTATTTTAGGAAATCATATTGAATTTGGTAGTTATATTAGCATTATGGGAAAAGTTATGACATACTAGATAAATTAAGGTTTTGTAAGTCCTATAAATAGTAACGTTTCAAATAGAGTTGTTACCATATGTTTAAGACATTGGAGTTAGACCTTGATTTTCTAGTATGTTGATAATAATAATAATAATAATAATTGAGGAAGAGATATTAAATTTACTGGGTAAAAGGGTAATAGGGAAGAAGTCATTCCTAAAATGTGAAATTGGAGTTTCATAGAAATTATATGGATCTAAACCCTTGAGGATGGACTTGTTATCCACTACAAGAAACTGGTGCATTAACGACCAACAATCTTCATCGTTAATGGCTAAATTTTGGTTAAGAATGTCAATAACGACCAAAAAAATTGAGTGGTTGTGAGCGGTCATTATTACTCTCTCGTTGAAGGCTTTAACAACCAACTGAAATTGTTTTGTCGCTAAAGCAATAGCGATGATGTATGATATTGATCATTAAAAGCAATAGCGGCAATGTATGATGTTGGTCTCTAATAGTAACAACGATAACATATGATGTTGGTTGCTAAAAGCAATAACGACGACGTATGATGTTGATCGTTAAAAATAATAGCGATGACGTATGATGTTGGTTGTTATAATTAATAATGACGAACAAAATACACCTTCGCAAATAATATTTACAATCATTTTTTTATCATAATTAAATAAAAAATATCAAACCAATAACAACTAAATTTTCTGTCACTACTAAAATTCATTCATTATTAGAAAAAATATTTATTGGTCATGAATGGCACAATTATATATTTAATAATATAATTGGCATTTCTATATTCATCTACAGTCCTACAACTATATGCATATATATATATATCCATTTCAATCTTATCAAAACCTGTACCTACATGCATGCATACATATATATCCATTTCAATCTGCTCAATCCTTGTACCTGTATACATATATATCTATTTCAATTGATTCAAGCCCAGCACCTGTATTCATATATATCCATTTTAATATTCTAAAGCCCTATACCTATATACATATATATCCATTATAACACATGCATATAATTTTCTAAATATATGTTTACAAAAATTCAACTAAATATTCGTATAAATAGTTTGTATTAGATGTCTGGTACATTAAAATATTTGATCAAATATAAATATATTACAAAAGAGCTATAAGATGTCATTACATTATAAAATTATCATGATTAGCAGCTACCTAAGAATTAATCAATTTATTCATCAGACATAATAAACTTGGCCAATTTATCAAAATGAACTGGATCTGCAACAATAAAAATATAAAAATAATAATTAATATAAGTATTAAATAAACAATAAGATATCACATCAAAAAAACATCATGCTGAACAATAAAAACAAGAGCATATCATTACCCTTCAACCTGAGATAAAAAATACTTCGAAACCAAGTTAGGAGCATCCAAAATGAGCACCATAAACCTTAACCTCCAAATCCTATCACATCCAAACAATTCCTCTAAGATATTCAGGGTAATAAATGACTCAAACACAGTAAATTCAACTAATCAATTGTCAATGATATACAGAAATATAATAAAATCAATGAATAAGGTTCAAATTTGCATTAGAACCAAAAAAAATTAGCTTTTCATTATTAGGAGAAAAAAATTCACCTCTACACAATGCATATTACTACCACCAGTTAGCCTTTCAAAATCAACGACCTAAACAAAAATATATCCACTTGGAACTTTATGGCTTTCGTTGTGAATTAAAGATAATCGGGAGCTACAAAGAAGATAGTTGACTTTATGAGAATTGGTATTCTATGACATTAAGGATACCAGGATGCAACCCAGACCATACAAGTCCCTTCTCATGGATGTTATTGGATGCACATTTTAATAATTCAACCATAAGTGCATGCGTATTATTACTAGAAGAAGCCTCACTGCTATACAATGAATATTATCACCAACAGTTAGCTTTTTAAAATCAACAACATGTCCAAAAATATATCCACTTGGATGCTGCTGGATGCACATTTTAATAATTAAACCATTAGAGCTAAAACAAAGTATGAAACCAAACTTTTCATAGAAAGAACAACTCAATCTAAAAGAGAGTAATGTAAATAACTAAACATATAACCCTTATGATCAATGATTATAGTGAATAAGATAAACATGATTGAAAACATCTACATGTAACCCTTATAAGCAATCAATATATGCCCCAAATATACTTATTGATAAGCACACTAATATGACTCTTCTAACCCTATTTATAATTTACAGGCCATTCTAAAACCTTGTTACTACTATATATATATTTATAATTTCCTAGCCACTAATATTAGCTTATTGCTTGTAATCTCTCAAAAGTTAGATCTAGTTTTCTTGGAAAAATCCCTATGCTTATTAATTTTAAAAATTCATCCCTAGAAACCATACGTAGCTTATTTGAATTTAGTTAGATATAAACTATCTAGTTAAGCTTATTTGACAACTAGTTAGAATCATACTCATAATGGTTAACACATTTCACAATTTTAACTAACATCATGTTTAAGGGAACCTAGCATCCTATGATGTAGATGAAGAAGCAAGCACGTCATCTACATCATCATCTACACTGCACTTTTCAAAATGTTTTCCATAATAGGTTCCCATTTGTCCATTATTTCTTTTAATATTTGATTTTATTGATTTTTTTCTCAAGCTATTCTTCTTCTTTTTTAAGAGTAGCATCCTTTGCCTTGAGATCTTCTAAAAGTTGTTCTTGCCTTTGTAAGGGCCTCTAATGTCTCTAGACTTCACTCCACCCCCATAGCTAGGAACATAGCCCCTTGTTTGAGCCACCCCATGCACACGTCCAACCACCTCAAAAATTATTTAGAAAATTTTTGGACATTTTACTAATTAAAATGGAAGTTAAGGAAAATTTATCCAAAATAGCCCAATTAATCTAAAAATAAATTTGCCTATTATACTGAAAATAATTATGATTAAAATTAAATATCTAACTTAAATATGTGTATAAAAAATACCAAAATACCCAACCTACATATTTTCCCTTTCTTTTTTATTTTCTTTTCTTTCTTCTTCTTTCTCTTTTTTTTTATCTTTTTCCTCCCCCCAACCTGGGCCAGCCCGTCGCGGTGGCCCAGCTTCCCCGGCAGCGCAGGCCCACGCCACTCCTCTCCTTTCCTTTCTCTTTCCCCTAACGGTCCGGTTCTTTTTCTTCTTTTCTTCTTTTTCTCCCTGAGTCGCCCGGTCCCGAGCCTTTCTTCTTCCCTGAGGCATGGCGGCGACCGAGGAGCTTCAACCCAGCACTCCGCCGGCCGCTATCGCTACCACCGTCCTCCCCCTCCCTCTTCCGTCGCTTTCTTTCACATTTTCAACCCCAACCCACCTATTCCCCTCTCCCGAGCACCCTACCCCTTTCCTTTTCCTTCTTCCCTCGAGCTTACCGCCCCTGCTATGGCAGTGTCGCCTCGATTGCCACCACCGGTGGCATGCCTGGCACCTGCCACCACTTGTCACCTTCCCCTTGTCATTACCCACCCCAATTGGTCTATATATACCCCATAGCCTGCCTCAATTTGAATCTTGATCTCGAAACCCAAAAATCCACCATTCTCGCCGCCACCTCCGCCTATCGCCGCCAGCCAAAAAAACCTAGAACCAATCCTTGCACCACCCTATACCTAACTAGACCCTCCTTTCCCCTCGATTTCCCTACAAGAGTCACCCCATCTGTACAAAACCGCCAAGCCAATAAACATATTTTCACCTCTCGCTGCCCCTCGTGCCGCCTTCTACAGCCACCCTCTCCGCAACCAGCACCTCCTTCACCCTCCAAAACACCCAGGGAACCTTCCCCTACCTTCCCATACTATCATCTTCCCCTACCTCCCTCTCCTTTTGCCTCCCCCATCTTCCACCACCTTCGGCTGCCACACGAACCACCGTGTGCCGCCACTCCCAGCTGCACCACCACCTTCATTCCACCCCTCTTCACCTGCTGCACCTTCCTCCACCTCAAACACCCCTCCATTCTCTCTCTCTTAGCCTACATACCCATTTCCCCCCTCTCTTCCTCCTCCACCACCGCCGTTGTCACCGCCACGCCCCGTTGCCAGTTCCACCACTAACCTTAGGTGGTGCTCCAACTTCCCTAGCCCCTAAACTATTTTCTATAAGCGTTAATAATTTTATTTAATATTAATGGTATTATCCTTAATATTACTATTATTATTATTCATACTATTATTAGTTTGTATTATCATTGTTAATAGTATTATTATTATTACCATTATTAATATCATTATGTATCACCCTTATTTCCTAACCTAATTTCAGAAATACTTATAACTTGGGTATGTTATCTAAAAAGGCTAAAACTTTAGCATTAAAATGGTTATCCTTATCCTTATTATTATTATTATTATTATTATTATTATTATTATTATTATTATTATTATTATTATTATTATTATTATTATCATTATTATTATTATTATTATTATCATCATCATCATCATCATCATCATCATTATTATCATTATTATAATTATTATTATTATTATTATTATTATCACTACTTAACCCTAACTTTTTGTTTTTATTATTATTATTGGTATTATTACTATTGATATTACTATTATCATTATCATTTTTCCTTCCTAGTATGGTTAATACTAACCTTGTCATCATCATCACTCTTATTTATTAATATAAATATTTGGACCTTTGTATTACTATTATCATTATGGTTACTATTATCATTGTTATTGTTATTATTATTGTACTTAAAATTCTTATCATCATCATCATCATCATCATCATCATCATTATTACTATTATTATTATTATTATTATTATTATTATTATTATTATTATTATTATTATTTAAACCAAAGTTGGAGTATTATCATTTTGTCGTTAAAAAGGAAGAATACCTAAGCCTTAGTATTTTACTGCTTAATATTAGAATATCATTAATATATTATTCCTAATGCCTTTAGCACTAACATTGTTAATATGGTACCATTATTAGTTATTACTATTTTTATTACTATTATTGTGACAAAAACATTTGAACGCTTATATTATTGTTATTAAAAATATAACTTTTATCATTATTATCTTTAGGAATAATTGTACTTGTTGGTATTGCAATTATTATACTATTATTTTAATCCTAATACTATTATTAGACTTAGCCTTAGAAATGCTAGGGTTTTTATCACTATAAGCATTAGCATTACTATTATTATTATTATTATCATCATCATTATTTTTCTATAACTAGTATTAGTACTATTATTATAAGAATAAAGCTATTAGGTTTAATTCTATAAGTATGGCATTAAATATTTAAAATAAGCAAATTTTGGCTAGTAATATCTAGTGGGCTAACTTGAAGATAAAAACCCTAGTTTTCACGTATAATACTCCCCTTAATAATAACAATCCTAATCTTAGACTAAAATAAGGAGTGATGGTACTTTTGAGGGAACTAATACTTAGTATTTTCCTTTTTATAGGTGAATCTAACCAAAACCTTAAGGAGTTGTAGGAGCGTGCTCCAAGCCCGGCATCGCTTTAGGTAAGGACGTAACTAAGGCCGCCTGTGTGTTACGTGTTTTACTTGTCTTGGATGCCTTGTACGGTTTATATGTTGTATTCTATATGTTATCTGTTTTATTGTGTAGCGCAACGTGGAACCGAGGTATGTTCTCGTGCTCTTGTCTGGTATGTGCTAATATGGATATGCTGCAAATATGATGTGATGTGATGTGACCCTTAAGACATGCATGCTAGGTTATTTGATGAGGTGTTGGGGAATGGGGGCTTGAAAGAGAAAAATAATAAATTAAGATAACCAAGGGGAAGAAAGTTGGCTAACGTAGGTAAGGATGACCTAGGTAATCTGTGATCCATGAATGGACAAGAAAAAGGGGAATTAAATAAAATGGAAGAGTGGGAGAAACTAAGGTTATATGGGAGAACTAGGGTTTGCATGGAAATAATAGGGTTTGGCATGGTAGAGATCAAAGGGTTTGCATGGGGAGGTTAAGGTCCGTATGGGGGCGAACCTTACGTATGGAAAGTTACTTTAGGACATAGGGAAGGCGATGAAAGGCTTGTTTGGGAGTTTGGAGGCTCGAGGTGAAAAATAGTACGTAGGATAATATAAGGGTACCTAGGGATCGACCAGGGTTTGGGGTGGAAACCCTATCTTGGGAAGGTGGAAAAAGAACAAGAAAATAATAAAAATAGACGAGGAGGAGCGAGGTATGAGGGAAGAGTTGAGTTTGAGGGAGGCGTTATAGTAGTGTGGGTTGTAGGAGGCAGGAAAGGAAGGGCCACATAGGCCTAGATTAGGGTTTCTGGTGAAAACCCTAGGGTAAGGTGGTGAGTAGACCTTGGGGTATAAGGTGGTGGGCCCTGACCCACACACTTAGAAGTTGGGTTCCCGGTGTGAGAAAGTGGGTTATGGGAAGGATGTCGAGGTGAGTTATGAGGTGCAGAAGTCTCAAGATATGAGGCAGGCCCTCTTGGGAGGATAAGTGTGGGTATAGCTAGCCATGCATATCAAGGGTGAAAATCTTTTGAATAAGATATGTTAAGACACTAATCACTTACAGAGAAAGATGTTGAGTCGGACCTAGACCGGTCCACCGGCAAATAATAGTGGTAGGGTATGTTACCCTCATGACCGGTCCACCAACTAAAATAGTGGCAGGGCATAGCCCTCATGATCGTTCCACCGGCTATAATAGTGGGGGATTTTGTGCTCAACAAACCAATCATAATAATGATAAGACATGGGAAAGATACAAATATTTACAGTGGAACACCTTGTGAGTCGGGGCCAGACCGGTCTACCGGTAAATAATAGTGGCAGGGTATGTTACCCTCGTGACCGGTCCACCAGCTAAAATAGTGGCAGGGCATGGCCCTCGTGACCGTTCCACGGGCTATAATAGTGGGGTTCCCGCACTCACATGGATTGATAAAGACTATGATGTGAATCGATTATAATTATCAGAGATCTAATGAAATAGTTATCTGGTTCATAACCGGTATTGTTTATTTGTGTTATTGCATACTATCTACGTAATCATGCCATGTATACTATGTCATGTATCTCTCTGTATGTTGGCCTTAGTGCGTCTGTTACCTTACTCAATACGTAGCGTACTAATCACCCGTTTCATGGGTGCTGCTCATTCCCAAGAGCAGAAGACTCATCTGAGTTTGTGCAGGTAGGGGATGATGTCTTTGATGCCTACGACACCTACGAGGCATCGGGTGGGGCTGAGCGTTGAGCCTAAACCTAACTTGGGGATTGAGAGAGATTTGACCGGACTCTATTCTTTTATCGGACCTTATATTATCATATTTTAGTTGTGTTCTGTACTATGATTTATGTTTGAAAACTCTAGTCACGTACTCTTTGGTTTGTAATCCTAAATCACACTCTGATTTCTGTATGACTTTTGTTTTATTAATGATTCATGTTTCATGTTAACTTTATTTAGCCTTAGCACTTAGTACTGGAACGGTAAGAGTGAACCGATCTGGTACTAAGTGTGGCGGTAATGCCTCCAAGTTTACGGTTTTATCTTTTCGCTTCCGCTAAACCCTTTTAATTAAACGAAATTTTTCAGTATTAAATGTGGGAGTGTTACAGAACGTCATTCATCTTATTAATGGCATGAATGTTTCCACAAATTTTAGGGAATAGTGGAAACATCTTCAATCTAAATCCACACCGCACAGCTCTTGCCATTAGTATTCAATTGACCCGGTGATATATACTTAGGTTGATCAATATTTAATTCAATAGGTGGCACCATTTCCTTGAAACCTGCAACCATACTGTTAATATAAACAATTAGATTCTCAAAAATAGCATTTGGTGGAAGACAATTACATTTCTTTACTCCCCTATCTTCATCAACATTATAACACATTACCTAAATATAGTACATAAGACACTAAATGTATCAAATACAAAAATTAAGATTTCAAAATAAAAAATACATCCTTTTTTCTGAAAAATCAAGCTATTAGTAGCAAGTACACAAAAATACACCGCTAAGAACTATTATAAATCTTAAGGATGGTTAAATTTTAGATGCTAAAGTCTTCACCCGATTGTAATGACTTCATAAGGATCTAATGGTAGATTCTTTAACACAACATGTCAACCCTTGTTAATATTATCTTCAACATAAAATACTTGTGGTGGTTAAGTTGCTAGAACAAAAGATTCTGTAATTTTCCAAATAGGTGTGCAATCAAAACTTGTAAACCCATACTTCTCTTCCTTCACTCTCTCGATTTTATCAACTACATCAAATCAATCACATCAAAATAATATTAAGAAATTATTGTCCAAATACTATAATTCAATAATCTCGATCAATCTACCATAGTAATCAATGGATCCACTGCCATCATCACCAACCACAACCACTCGACTACATTGTGACCTATTTCTTTCCTCGTGAGATGTAGTGTGGAATCGATATCCATTTACTACATAGCCATAAAAACATATCATATATTTTGATGGACCACATGGAAATGAGAGTAAGGCTTCAATACTCTCACTTTTATCTATTTCATATAATTCTACAACCTAATAATTATTATGTTTATTATAGCCTATTCTTAAAAACCCAATAATCTAAATGAACTTACATTACTATATATATTGAATATAGAATACCTTGGACAACTTTTTTTTTTTGTTAAACCACTCAATAAAGATTCTATTCCATTCATTGGAAGACACTTGTGGTGGATTGTCTTCTTGGTTTTGATAATATTTTCTACAATGAAAAATATATATCACATGTCTAATACGTGCCTTTGAAAAAAACATAGATAGAAATAAAAGATTTTTTAGGTATGACTTACACAAGAAATGGTTGAACTTGTTCAAAATTATTGAGAACATACATATGGGCTTACTCTAATTCATTTGCATCAAAGTCTCTAGTTCTACCACTTCCTAGCCCTATTCCTTTGTAAGAAAAGGAAGATAATTTGGCAAATAAATTCACATCATCATCATAATTTTTATCAAGGCGGTTAAGCTTCATCTCTACTTTATGCAAATATCTTGAACAAAAATTCATGCATTCTTCTACTATATACCCTTCTACAATATAACCCTCTAGACGAGCCATGTTACCTATATAAGACTTCAAAGTGTACAAATTACTTTCCATTAGATACATATAATGAGAATGTAAAGGTCCACATAACATAGCCTCATATGCCAAATGAACCGGCAAGTGTAACATCACATTAAAGAAAGATGGTGAGAAAATCTTCTCTAACTTAAAAAGGGTTATTGGAATTTGGGCTTCAAGACACCTCAAGTATCTCATATTCAAATGTTTCAAACCTAAATCCTTGAAAAATACAGAAAAATCAAGAAATGGTTCATAGATATCCACTAGAATAAGGCCACACAATATAGGAGGAAGAATATGATGCAAGAGAATATGATGGTCATGGCTCTTTAATCCGAAAATCTTATTCCATTTCAAGTTTACACATTGTGAAATGTCATAAGAAAACTCATATGGAACCTTCAAATGCTTCAAAAATTTGCATACTTTATGTTTTCCCTCTTGAGACAAGGTAAAACGAGCATCGGGCAACAATATTTTATAGCCATTTGTGATAAGATGCAACTCTAGCCTAATACCATTGCTTGCAAATCAAGATGAGATTTATAGTTATCCTTCATCTTATTTAGTACATTAATTAGTGTTATAAGTATGATATCACATATATTTTTTCAATGTACATTACATCTAGGGTATGCTGTATCAAGTGGTTCTTCCAATATAGGAGCTCAAAAAATATACTATTCTTATTCTAGTTATCTTACCTCTTCTTGTGTGATACATTTCCTTCAAAGGCAAAATCCTTGCTTGATAAGATATCTTCAAGATCTTGCACTTGGTGAAGAATATCTTCACCTGTTAGAGGCTTCGAAGGTATGCCCTTTTCTATAGTACCATCAAATAACATTCTCTCTCTTCTCCATCTATAATTATTTTCAAAGTAGAGCCGGTGACCTATGAAGCATTCCTTTCCCCCATGAACTAGTCTCAAAGAGTGAGTAGTATTATTGCAAATGGGGAAAGCAAGTTCTGTACTCCATCCAGAAAATATTTCATATCCAGGAAAATCATTGATAGTCCGCATAAGAGATGTGTGGAGATTGAAATTTTGATGCTTTGATGCATCATATGTTTGGACACCATTAGTCCACAAGTCCTATGATTCATTGATTAGAGATTGTAAATAAACATCAATAGCATCCCTAGGACTATTAGAACCTAAAATCAACATAAAAGAAAGAAATTTGATGACGTGGATATCAAAAGAAAGCAAGCACAAAATTTAATTTGTTGATATCATAATTTAAAATGGTTGATGAAAGTTAAAGTCCATCACAAACTTAGAATGAACATGGAAAACAACATACTTGGTTCCCTCATGTACAACGAAGGAGGAAATTTGTATGGAATAAGGGTCACAAGCCGCATACCATATGATGGTTTCACATTGTTAAACGGTTGAAAACCATCACTAGCTAGCCCAAATCTACTATTTCGAGGCTCGAAAGTTATATTCGGATTGGTCTCATCATGTTTTTTTCACACCATCCCATCAACTAGATGCCTCAAATATGCATCATTATCTTTATCATGATGCCATATCATTAGAGAGGTCATCTTAATGGACATAAAAGTATCTGAAGTCAAGGTTTTAGAGGAAAGTATTAATGAAAGAAATAAAAAACACAAAAGCATACCAAGATTTATTTCAAAATTTGAAGGTTTCAGGATCTCGAGTTTTATTTTTTAATAACTCTAATACCTCAATTTTTTTTCAATAAATTCATAACCTCATTTTTCATGAACAAGCATTGAATATTGTATTTTTCAATAATTAATGACCACCTCTAGTTATTTATACACTAATAAGGTATGGGTTGATTCAACTTATGGATGCACTAATTTTACAATATTTGAAATATCCCAAAAATTCTAATTTTATTATTTATTATTAAATAATATTTTAATTTGAAAATTAATTAAATAATTTACTTTTATTAAAATAAAAGAAAATTAAGTAGGGAAAATTAAGAAGAAATTTATAAGTGTTTTAAATAGGAGAAATTTTGGTATTTTAAGTAATTAAGGATTTTATTTTGGAAATTAATTAAATAAATTATTTTATTTAAATTAAGAAGGATAAAATAGTTTCAAATTAATATAAACTTTATAAATAATTTAATTAGAGAAAATTAGAGTGTTTTGCTAATTAAAATAGAATTTAAGAAAATTCTTTCAAAAATCCCTAAATTAACCTAAAAAGAGAATTTAATTATTATTTTAATATTTATATTTTATTAAACATCCCAAATTACTCAAATTATATTAATTAAGCCAACCACCTTTTTCCTTTCTTTTTCCTTTTTCTTTTCTTTCCCCCCTCTTTTTCCTTTTCTTTCCTTTCCTTCTCTTCCTTTTTTTTCTCCTTCTTTTCCCCAACCTAGGCCGCCTGCTTGCCCAACTTCTCCCCTCCCCCTGCACCGCCTAGCCTCCCCGCGTCACTCTTTCCCTCTCCCGGCAGGTTCGACCTCCCCTTTTCTTTCTTTCTTCTTTCCCCTGGACCGTTGGTCCAACCCACAGCATCATCTTCAACCTCCCAGCGCCTGCAACTCTCGCAATTGACGTTAGGAATCCTTCTACCAACCACACCACCCACTCCGACCATTCCTACCCTCTCTTCCCCATTGACTTACCTGCCATTTCAATAGGTCCATCCCCCCCCCTCTCCTGCGCGCCATTCCTCCAGCCTGACAAGTTATGGTCTGCACACGCAGACCTGCGCCGGCCCATCCTCGCCGGCAGGATACCCATAACTCTTTCCCCTCTACTCTCCCACTCCTCCTTGTCGTTTCCCCTTCTAATTAGCCTATAAATAGCCCCGAAGGTTGTCATAATCGGGTTTGTATTTTGGGAGCCCAGAAAACCGACCCAGCAACCACCGCCTGATCAACCTGTTATTCCTCTGTCATCAGCCATCTTTGCCGCCCAATCCAACCACCAAAACGCTCCCTGCACCTCCCTCTACACAACCGAGCCACCACCCTTCCTTTCCTCGCCTTGCACGAGCCACCCCGGCCATGCGAAATCACCTTCTCGAGCAACCCATTCGACCTTGTGCCGCCCCTGGTGCCACCGGTTCCGCCACCTATAGCACCACCTATACCCCCCCAAAACAACTAGGAGACCTTGCCCTACCTCCCCACACCTCCATTTCCCCCTACTCCCCTCTCCCCTAGCCTCCACATCCATCTCTCCACTCCCTCCTTCCTCCATTACCGCCACCGGCTCCACCACCCAGCCTAGGTTGTCTCCCAACTCCTTAACCCCTAAACCTTGTATATAAAAGTGTTAATATTTTTAATATTATTAACTGTTATTGTTAGTGTTATTATTATTATTACTACTACTATTATTATTATTATTATTATTACTACTACTACTACTACTACTGCTGCTGCTGCTGCTGCTACCGCTACTACTACTACTACTACTACAACTACCACTACTACTACTACTACTACTACAACTACCACTACTACTACTACTACTACTACTACTATAATTATTATTATTAGTAGTAGTAGTAGTATTATGTTTATTACTCTAACTATGATTATCATCATTATTATCTCTATTTTTTAGTATTCTTATTATTATTAGTATTATTACTATTATTATTATTATCATTATCATTATTATTATTATTATCATGGTTATGGTTGTTGTTGTTGTTGTTGTTGTTGTTGTTATATTATTATTATTAGTATCGTTATATTTACTATATTTATTACTCTAACTATTATTATCATCGTTATTATCTTTATTATTATGATTATTATTATTTTTAGTATTATTATTATGATTAGTATTGTTACTATTATTATTATTATTAGTATTAGTATTATTATTATTATTACTACTACTATTACTATGATTTCGATTATTATTATCATCATTATTATCATTATTACTACTATTATTATTAGTACTCTTATTATTAGTAGTAATATTGGAACCCTCACTTTAATACTATGAATATTACTAAGACTTACTTTGATTAGTGGTGTTTCGATTAACTATCTTGAGAATAATAATAACCCTACCTTTTAATTATAAACTACTAATATTAATATTAGCCTTAGTATTAGGCCATGATAGGGGTAAGATAGGAAATTATGGTAATTCCCGTAAGGGGAGATTAACCCATAGTATTTCCCTCTTATAGGTAAATCGAGTCAAAACCCCTATGAGGCATAGGAGCGTGCTCCAAGCCCGGCGACGATTTAGGTAAGGATGTAGCTAAGGCCGCCTATGTGTTACGTGTCTTACTTGCCTTACCTTGATTGTCCTGTATAATTATATGTCATGTTTTATATGCGATTATCTTACCTATTTTATGACTAGCGTGGCTTGGAATCGAGGTATGTCCATGAGATCTCTTCTGTTACATATTAATGTGGATATAATACAAGTTGTGATGTGATATGATGTGGCCCTTAGGACATGCATGCTAGGGCATTTGATGTGGTGATGTGGGTTGGGGCATGAAAAAGAAAAGTGGGAAAGAAAGATAACCAAGGGGAAGTAAGTTGGCTAATGGAGGTATAAGAGGAACTAAGGTTTGCATGGGATGGTTAGAGTCCGCATGGAGGCAAACTTTACGTATGGAAAGTTGCATCGGGGCGTGAGGAAGGTAATAGAAGTATCGTTTAGGTGTCTGGGGATTTGGGCGAAAAATAGTACGTGGGACAGTATAAGGGTGCGTAGGAGACTAGATTAGAGTTTAAAGGGAAAACCCTACTTTGAGTAGGGGAAGAAGAAAAAGAAAATAATAAAAATAAGTGAGAATGAGTGGGGCATGAAGTGAGGGTGGAACCAAAGGGTCGTGATGTGTAGGGGTGATAAAGTAGTATGGGTTGTGCGAGGTAGAAAAGGATGGGCCACATAGGCTTAGGTTAGGGTTTCTGGAGAAAACCCTAGGGGAAGGCAGTGAGTGGACTTTGGGGTATAAGGTGGTGGGCTTTGACCCACACACTTAGAAGTCGGGTTCTCGGTATAAGTAAGCGGGTTAAGGGAAGGATGTCGAGGCAAGTTAGGAGGTGCAGAGGTCTCAAGATATGGGACAGGCCCTCTTAGGAGGATAAGTATAGCTGGAGTTAGCCATGCATGTCTAGGGCTGAATCTGTCAAATAAGATATGGTAAAATACTAATCATGTAAAGTGGAAGATTATTGAGCCGGGTCCAGCCAATCCACCGGTTAGTAATAGTGGATAGGGTTTTACCCTATAAGTGACCGATCCATCGGTGAATAATAGTGGTGTGGACATCGTCCCGCAAGTGATCGACCCACCGGCAATAATAGTGGGGGATCCCGAGCTCAGTAAACCAAACCTTAATTTGTTAATACACGTAAAAGATACTAAGTACTTACAGTGGAACACCATGAGAGTCGGGGCCAGACCGATCCACTGGAATAATAGTGGCCAGGAGCATTTTGCCCTAAAGAATGATCCACTGGCGTATAATAGTGGTCAAGTGTGTTTTGCCCTGTAAGTGACCGATTTGCTGGCTATAATAGTGGGGTTCCTGTAATCGCATGGATTGATAAGAATTATGGTCTAAAAGTATTACTCAGAGAATAAATAAACAATGTGGACCTTTATTTACCTGAGAAACTATGTGCTATCATGTGATTGTGATTATGTTATGTGTTCTTACGTGTTGGCCTTAGTTATATAGATACCTTCCTCAGTACGTAGCGTACTGACCATCTGTTTCATGGGTGTTGCTCATTCCCATGAGCAGAAGGCCCCTCTAATTTAGTACAGGTTGGTGATTCTATCTTTGATGCCTACGACGCTTACAAGGCATCGGGTGAGACCGAGAGTTGAGCCCGGACCTATCTTGGGGGTTGAGAGTGGCGTGGCTGGAGTCTACCATCCACCTTATCCTTCCTATGTCTTTATATTTAGTTTATTTCTAGTGTATGATGTTTCAGACATTTAGAACTTTAAAACTGTACTCTTAGATTGTAACTTTTGA
The DNA here is from genome assembly GCA_030549775.1 of Tamarix chinensis. NCBI lineage: Eukaryota > Viridiplantae > Streptophyta > Magnoliopsida > Caryophyllales > Tamaricaceae > Tamarix > Tamarix chinensis. The sequence goes on along the minus strand of CM060171.1, from coordinate 105,330,290 downwards.
TTTTCGCACTATGATTCTGTATGACTTGTATTTTACTAATGACTAGCACTTTATTAACAACTCGTATTTGATGATTAATCTTGTTTAGCCTTAGCAATTAGTATTAGGACGGTAGGATTGAACCGACCTGGTACTAAGTGTGGCGGTAATGCCCCCGAGTTTACGGTTTTACCTTTTCGCTTTCATTATAACCTTTTAATGAAACGAAATTTTTCAGTAGTAAATTTGGGGGTGTTACAATATTGCCTACTTATTTCCTCCAAATCAAGGGAAAGAAGATATGGGATGATTTCTATATTTGTAAACTCCACTAAAATATCTAATTTATCGTCTTAAATGTCTTCAAACTCTTTAACCACTATAAAATACCTGCACTGTTTTCTTTATAATAGAAGCATCGTTCTAATGCTACTTGTTTGAGTTTTATATGTATCTTCCTTCCTATAGACATAATGACATATGTGGTAGTTGAGGATAATAGGTGTGATTTTTGAGTCATTCATTTGATGATTTTAATTACGTACAAAATATATAAATATTGTTAATCCTTATTCATTTTTTATATTTATATAGGGTTATTTGTTTTTTGTATTTAATTTTTTGGCCTAAAGGTTGCGGTTTTGGCTTGATGTCAAAGGGGGATTTTAAGAGTAGATATTATGTGTTAAGAGTAGGCATTTTAATTTTGATATTAATTTTTTGATATTCATTCTATGTTAAGAGCAAGCATTTTACATGTATGAATTGGCAGTTTCTTTGGTATATCCCAGGATGATTTATACTCATGACTTGGGATTCAAGGTATGAATTGCCTCCTTTCTTTTCCTTGCCTAGATTATCCTTTTTTTCTTTTAGTTTCTCTATTTTTCTTTCAAGATAATGATGTTATATTATGGCTTAGGCGTAGATATTTGAGTTGATAGGGGCTTTAAACTTTGTGCTCTTTTCTTATCCTCATGTTACAGCTGGATACTTCGGTTATAGTCCAAAATTTTTTGTCTAAGTTGTGGGGAAATTGGGAACTTGATTGAATATATGAGTGTTAAACATTAAATTTCATAATCATCCTTATAATTGGGATAGAGGAAGAACAAGAGAGAAAACGTATAATTATATAGCATATCATGAAAAAATAAACTTTGAATTGTTTTTCCATTTGAATTTGTTCCCCTCACTTGTAATCCAAGCTTGATCGTAAGCATCACAATTATATGGAAAATAGGTTTCTTATCAGCACCAAATTGAAATAAGTACATCAAATTATCAGCACTAATTGAAATAACTACAACAAACAATCAATAACTAACTCATCAAATTATACTCCTTGTCCCTAATCATATACTATTTATTTGCCAGTAGATAACCATTCTTTTCTTCTTCTTCTTTTCTCTCTTTCTAAAATGGTACATTGACTATATATTTGTATTAATATATACCAGTTTCTCTATACTCTTCGACCTCATTTCAATGTCCAATTTTACATTTGACATGTTTCCTAAGCAAGCAAGATCCGTCAAATGAAAACAAAACCACAAAGACCTCTTGGTCACATATACTATCTTTGTTCACACAATAAAAATTTTACTAAAATAAACCATTGGAAAAGGACATTGCGGTATATTAGTAAGTAGAAAAAATTCATCCAGTGCAATAAATGGCTATTCATAATTCAACAAATATAATGCTCTCCCTCTCATTCATACAGAATTCAAATAATAATTCTTAAATGATTATGAAATTCTTAAATGAATTAATATAGAAAATAATCTAAGGACATCAAAAAAGAGATTATAGAACAATATGAAGTAATAAAGAAAACCTTGAGCATCACCATCCATCAATGCCCTTCCTAATTTTTTACTTTCAAAATAACATATATTGTATACTCAATTGAGTAAAATAATAAAGGAAATAACTAATTTAACATAATTAGGGTTCTTGAGTCCAGGTTACAAATTCAATCAAATATTGCTAAAATATTTTAATTAACGGATTGGAAATAAAATTAAACATAATCTAATGCAAATTATATAATCAATTGAATAAAATAACTCAATTACATAATCCAATTTAAATCCACAAGAATTTTGACCTAAGAAATCAATTTTCATTAATTTTCATAAATTTCTTAAGTTGATAGTTCCAACATGAAATTAGATATATTTTAAAGCATATTGTAAATACAATTTATCCAAAATAGCTTAATCGGATAAAAATGATAAATCCCAACATAATTGGGTCGCAAATCCCATTTTGAAAAATCAACTATAACTAACACAATTAACCATTGCAAATCACTCATACAACATATATATATACATAATTAAACAATTTTTTTATCATATCATAAGCTAATTCATCCAAAATTAATCAAAACAAAAGTTAGGGCTTAGGTATTTATACCAAATAAATTGCTGTAAAATTGGTGGGGATGAGGGTTGTTGGAGCTTCATTGGTGATCAAGGACCACTCACCGGTGCTAATTAAAGTAGGAGGCGATTGAGCAGTGGTGTGTCGCTACTGTATTTGTGTGTTGCTGCCTGTTGCTACTCCGCTGATGGTCGTTGTTGCTGCATTAGATGATAACAGTGATGAGAGGAGGAGGGGTGGTGTGGTCGACCAGCGATGGCTGGTGTGGTGGTGTGGCCTGGGTCAAAGGGGATGGAGGCTGAGATAGTTGGGCCTTGATAGGAGGTTGTATGTAGCCGTGGCCTAAAAGGTTGGTATTTTCTAGAAAGGAAGATAAATGAAAAAGATGGGAATGAGAGATAGGGGATGGGTTCAACTGGGTGGGATTTTTTTTTTGTTAAATTAAGTGGTTTTTTTTTTCATTTTATTTCACTTTTTAAAAAAAATAATAATAAATAAAGAATTTTTAAGTTTTTTTTCATTACATCTAAATTTCCTTTTTTTTAAATAATTTAGAGATTTTTTTTATTATAAAACATATATATATGTGACTTAAAAGGTTTTAGCGACTAAAAAATTTAATGATTAACAACTAAAAATTATATTGGTTATAATAGATATACCAATAATAAAAACTTTTTATATTGGTCGTTAATAATATATTAATAGTGACCAAAAAAATTTTTGGTCGCTAAATTGGTCATTAATGCACTAGTTTCTTGTAGTGATCTATATGGTTGTGATTTACTTGATTAAATTATAACTTGTACCTATCAAACTAATTATGAATAATATATTAATCATTTAAAGTGGAAGATCTTATGAGTCAGGGTTGGTTGTACCTGTCTATTCCACCAAATGAAAATAGTTTATAGGAGCATTTTAGCCTGGGGTTGTATAAACCATTCTACCGATTGAGAATAGTAGTCATGAGATTTTTACCCTAGGGTTGTATATTATTGACACCATTACACCTATTAAGAATAGTGGAATCTCTGAACTCAATTTAAACTAAAACATGAGAATCATCATAATCAATGATAAGATATTAATCACTTAAAGCGAAAGACTGCATGAGTGAGGACCGGTTGTACCTATTTGTTCCATTGGACAATAATAGCGGTCGGGAGAATTTTGTCCTAGGGTTGTATATTATTTATATTGTTCCATCATTAGAGAATAATAGAGTCTCTAAAATTAATGTAAATAAATTAATAGCTTATTTTATATCTAATAATGGGATCTAGATTAATAATTACCTTATATTATTTTATGTATCTTGCATGTGTGCTTACCTTCAAATGTGAATGCACATAATTATTTGTATCCCTTACTTGATTGTATCTCTATCCCTTACTTAGTACATAGCGTACTGATCATCATTTTCATGGGTGTTGCTCATTTCTACGAGCAGATAACCCTTATGCTTGTGTGCAAGCTGATGAAAATGCACTAGATGATTTTTCTATCTATGATGCTTTATATGAGGTGGAGTGATTGTTGTAATAGAATTTTGGGCATAGATTCATGTTATCTAGATGATAGTCTTACTTAGATACCTTTTTGGACTCATAGGTCCATGGTATCCCTTTTTATATCTTAGATATTTTACTCAGAGTTAATCTCCAACTTATATTTATATTTATGAAGCTTCTCTCATTTTTAATTTATTGTGTTCTACATTTTAATCATTTTTCCTTATAATTGATTTAAGGATGATATAGTAAGCCAGACTTATATCAATTACGAGGGTAAAAACCAGTTATTTTGGTATGATACTTCCACTCAAAATAATTTTTTTAGTAGTAAATTTTGGGGTATTACAAGTTGATATTAGAGTTTTGGTTTTTATTACCATGCTTTTTTTTCAAATTTAGTTTTCAAATGATCCCTTATCTGATTTTATCAATCTATTTCATATATTTAGAAAAACTTGATTCTTCAATAACTTGAATTAACTTGTTAAGAATTAAGAATGGGTACCCTAGGTGGCCTTTTGAATGTTCATATGTGTATTATGTAATAGTAAGCTAGGAATAATTCTCCTAACATATTTTCTATATTGTAGCTAGTTCAGCAAGGCACTTAACGACTGTGTGGGACATTTAAAGGAGACATTTGAAGCATTCATTGATTTTGTCAGGTGTCTAATACCGTTACCTCAACCTCATCTGCCGCCTTAGCCTCAGCAATCACCACCACCTCCGCATTGCACACAGGAGGGCATCAAAGAGGAATAATTTTAGAGGATTATGGGACATCATCCACCGATATATGCCCGTGATCAGGACCAAATCATCCTAAAGATATGTATTCGAGACATGACAATATGTATAAGGCAATTGCGTGTCCATCTGATCGAAGGGCGAATGTCAAAGCCTTCTTCCTATGAGGGGTGGATCACACTTGGTAGGTAGCTTATTGTCTGTAGGGAGGACCATTAATGTCTTGAGAGGAATTGAATATGTCGATTCATACTAAGTTCTATCTAGAGAGAGTTAAGAAGGACAAGCTAAAGGAGTTTATGAAACTTACTTAGGGAGGCTTGCCAATGAGGCAATACCGCGTGCAGTTCACCTAGCTACTGATATTTGCATAAGGCATAGCAACTAGCCACTTGACCATATTATATCAATTTGAGCAGGGGCTCCACTTTAGCGTCCAAAAGATGTTAGCTTTTGTGGCTTTCCAATAATTGGTCATCTTGTACAAGTGAGCGTGTATTTCTAATGCTATGGTGTAAGTGCAGGCTTCCTAACTAGGCAAGAGGAAGTTAAAGACATAAGTTTTTAGAGGCAGGATCCAGTTTTGATGAGGAGTACATCTAGTGTTCTAGTAGAGGAGTCAGTCAAGTGGTCCTATCAAATATCTGGATCTACTAAGATGCTCTATCTATCAATGGTGCGGTAGGTATCATTTAGGCCAAGATAGCGAGGGAAAAAAATTTGTTGTCACATTTATGGGAGGATAATCCATCAACCGTTTGAGTGTCATTAGTAGAGGGTTCATCTCTAACCATAGAGAGGTTAGTTTCAGCAGAGGGGACCGTTGGTACTACAACAATAGCCTTATTAGCAGAGAAGCTATCCGTTGCTGCCATGTCAATTTTAGTAAAGGGAACCTACCCCAACCAGTGGACAACATAGGGAGGCTAAGGGGTGTCATAGGGGCCTCTCCCATTTCCTCAAAGAGAAGGACAAACCTAGCGTTCTGGAGGATATTATGGAGGATACTAGGGAGGACAATTAGGCGGGCGCTTAAATGTCATTAGCTAGGTAGAGGTTAATCAATAGCTGGATGTGATCACTTATACATTTTCCATCATCTCGTTATCAACTTATGTATTATTTGATTAGGGGGAATTTATGTTGTTTGTATCTGCTAAATTTATTGCTAGAGCTACTTATCTTTATCTGCTAGCGTATATGTCTCCATGATGTTGCCTTCTGGGGGTAGATTGGACTGCACTAGGCTCTACTTATATGTGGCCTTAGAGATAGACAAGGTAAAATTTCTAGTGTATTTGGTTAAGATGGAACTTTGGAACTTTCATGTTATTCTAGGGTTGGACATGTTGGGGAGATTCTTAGCGGTGATAGACTGCATATAGGAGCAAGTCGTGATGTAGGGCCCTAAGATGATAGGGTGTCCTATAGGAGATGAGATCCTAGGACTATGAGGAAGGTATTATCTTTCTATACATTTTATTCATTAGTGCAAAGGGGTTACCCTGTGTATTTGTGCAAAGTTTAGGAGCTGAACAAGGATATGTCCACATTGGAGGAAATTTTGGTTGCTTGGGAGTTTCCTGACGTGTTTCCAAAAGAGATATAAGGTATGAATCTAGTATGTGAGATAGAATTCACCATTAGGTTAGTACTGGGGATGGATCCAGTTTCTAAGTCACCTTATCGGTTGACACCTATAGAGTTGTGGGAGTTGAAGACATAGTTGGAGGAGTTAGTGGAGCACAAGTATATCCATCTGAGTGTGTCTCCATGAGGTGAACCAATTTTTTTGTGAAGAATAAGGATGGGATCCTTCATCTTCGTATATAATATGAGGATCTGAACTAGATAATAGTAAAGAAATGTTATCCACTTCTAATGATCAATAACTTGTTTGACTAACTTAGGGGGTGCTTCGATCTTCTCAAATATTGAATTAAGGTTGGGATATCATTAGCTACACATCACCGAGTTAGACATTATGAAGGTATACTTTAGGACAAGATACGAGCATTATGATTTTATGGTGATGCCTTTTGACCTCGCCAATGCATCTATTGTATTCATAGATTTGATGACGAAGATTTTTTGTTCATTCCTCAATCATTTTATGGTAGTTTTTATAAATGATATCTTGGTATACTCTCAGAGTGGAAAGGAGCATGAGAAACATGTTTGTATGATTTTTTCACTCCTTATAGAGCATAAGATGTATGTCAACTTAATAAGTGTGAGTATTGGCTTCAAGAGGTTGTATTTTTAGGTCACATGGTGTTAGCAGGAGGAGGAGTCGTGGATCCACTAAAAAATTTGGTATTGATAGAGTGGAAGACACCCACTAGCATCCCTGAGGTTTGGCCTGATACTACACATGCTTTGTTAAGGAATTCTTAAAGGTAGCTCATCCCTTGACAAACCTTATAAAGAAGAAGACCAGAATTAAGTGGGATGACACAGAGGGGGAGCATTTATAAATTTGAAGCAACATTTGACTATAACACCATTTTTGACTTTAGCGTTAGGATTAGATGGGTTCTATAGCAACATGATAAGATTGTATCTTACACATCTTAACAGTTGAAGCAGCATGCGTAGAACAACTTGATGCATGAATTAGAGTTAGCAAAACTCATCTTCACATAGAAGATTTGGACACATTATCTGTATATGACTCAGTCCAGATTCTTTACCGACCATAAGAGCTTCAATTATTTGTTCACTGAGAAAGAGTTAAATATGAGGCAATTGAGATGGCTAGAGTTAGTGAAGGAATATGATGTCGAGTTAACCAACTACAAGGGTAAGGCTAACATCGTTGGAGATGCCATGAGTAAGAAGACATCACACTCCTTGAGTACTTGTATTGTGGTCAGTTGGTTACTTTAGAAGCTCGATGAGATGGAGATTGAGTGAATCCAACATGGTGACCTAGAGGTACTGATGTATATTTTGATGATTATGCCGATAGTTTTTTATTATGAAATTTGAGTGGGATAGCCTTAGGATGTTGAGCTCAAGAGGATTCACTAGAAGATGTAGGATGATCAACCATGGGGTTTTAAATTTACAAGGATGGTAGAATTCGCTACAAGGATCGTTGGTATGTACCTCATAGTTATGTTGATCTAAAGCATCGAATTTTAGAGGAGGCTCATTATACTCTGTATTCCATCCATGCAGGAGGGAATAAGTGGTATAAGGACATAAATAGGATCTACTAGTAGCCCCACATGAAGTGAGAGGTAGTGGAGTTTGTGTCGAGATGTTTGACCTGCCAATATGTCAAGATCAAGAATTGGACACCTCTAGGGTTAGTATAACCTTTACATGATCCAAGGTGGAAGTGACAATCCATATCGATAGATTTTGTGAGTGGGATACCATGGACTCACAATGGTGCGACACGATATTGGTTATCATCAACGGGTTGACGGAGTCAACAATGCTTGTGTCGATGAAGTCTACTTGGAGTATGAATCAGTTAGTTGATTTTTATATAAGGTTTGTTATGAATAGGAATGGTGCACCTACTGACATAATCTCTAATCGAGATTCTAGATTCTTTTCACACTCTAGGGGAAGCTATAGGAGGCTATGGACACGAGATTGAGGATAAGTATCGCCTTCCAACCAGCTACAAATAGGAAGACTGATAGGATGATTCAGGAACCCAAGGATATGTTACGAGCTTGTGTTTTGGACTTCCAAGGTAGTTGGGAAGATTTTATACACTTGTTTGAATTCTCGTACAACAATAATTATCACACTAGCATGAGGATGGAACCATTTGAGGCATTATATGAATGCAAGTGGCAGACACCCTTGTGTTGGAGTGATACTAGTAAGACTATTGTACTTGGATGAAAGATTATTGAGAAGATGAATCAATAGGTTTGGTTAATCTAAGACAGGATGAGAGCAGCTCGGATTCACTAGAAGAGTTATGTAGATTAGAGGCGTCATAATAACGGATTTGAGCCAAGGGAAAAATTTCTGTTGAGGGTTTCACCCACAAAAGGGGTGTGGAGATTTGGTCTGTAGGGTAAGATGAGCTTAAGATACATTGGTTCTTATGAGATTTTTGATTGCGTTTGAAAGGTTGTATACCGGCTAGCATTTCCACCAGAGTTATCTCGAGTTCATAATGACTTCCACATCTCTCTGCTGATGAAGTACGTTGTAGACCCATCCCACATGATCAAGCTTGATGAGATCGAGCTCAACTATTCTTTGTCCTACGAGGAGGTACCACTTTGGATTCTTGACATCAAGATACGATAGACCCATACAAGCTTAATTATGGGTTGTATATTATTTATATCATTTCACCGGTTGAGAATTGTAGGGTTCTTGAACTGAATATGAAATAAATCACAAGAACAGTCATAGTCATTGATAAGATATTAATCAATTAAGGAAAAAGACTACATGAATCATGACTGATTATACCTTTCCATTCCACTAGATGAGAATAGTGACCAGGGGCATTTTACCCCCGGAGTTGTATATTATTGATAACTATTCCACCAATAGAGAATAGTAGCAAAATTAATTTTACCCTAGGGTTGTACATTATTAATATTGTTTCCTTGATTGAGAATATTAGGGTCTGTTAACTCAACATAAATAAAAGAATGGATTATGTAATACCTAATAATAAGATCTGAATCAGTAATTGCCTAGTATTGTTTTATATATCTTGCATTTGTGGTCACTTTTTATTTTGAATGCATGTAATTATTCGTATCCCTTACTTTATTGTATTGTTTCCTTACTTAGTGCGTATCATACTGATCATCTTTTCCATAGATACTACTCATTCCCACAAGTAGATGACCTTGATGTCTATGTCTACTCATTCCCCCAAGTAGATCACCTTGATGTCTGTGGATAGGTTGATGAGGATCCGCTAGTTGATTTTTCTACCTATGATGTTTTATATGGGGTGGAAAGATTATTGTCTCGGAGTTTTGTTTTTATAGTTATGCTATCTAGATGATAGTCTTACTCGGATATCTTTTTGGACTCTTAGCTCTATGGTATCCCTTTTTGTATTTGAGTTATTGTACTCAAAATTAATCTCCAACTCATATTTATATTTATGAATCTTCTCTTGTTTTTATTTATCATGTTCTAAATTTTAATTACTTTGCCTTGTGATTAACATAAGGATGGTATGGTAAGCCACACTTATGTCAATTATGGAAGTAAATCCCAATTATTTTGGTATTATAATTCCACTAAAAATATAAAAAAGTTAATAGTAAATTTGGAATGTTGTACTCGCACCACCCTAACTTTGCCTTAGTCAACCCCTGATCTAACTCAACCTAAGCCTGTCTGCCCTAACCTAACTTTTCCCTTGCCAACCCCTCAACTTAACTTCACTTGGGCTAGCCCTATCTCCCCAACTCATCCCAAGCTCTCCTGCCTCAAGCTTACTCAGCCCTACTTACTCGCCCTAACCAAACTTAGCTCGAGCCTACCAAACTTCACCCGAGCTTAATTGCCTAACCCAATTCCTCTTGGGTAATGGACCCAACTCATCTCTACCCTATCCCACCAGCCCGGAACTGACTCCACTCTGACTCGACTCACCCTAATCCCACTTTTTATAAGCAATAATACTCGTATTTGACTTTACTTGAGACTACCTTGCCTCTACCTAACTCCACTAGTCCCACCTAGCCTGGCGTTACCCTGACCTACTCTACCCTAAATCATTCCACTCGGATTTTATCTCAACTCATCTCCTTTGGCCCCAACCCTCGCAACTCGACATTGATCACGCATGTTATGCCTCTATATGATTATCTCCCAGCTTGTCTAGACCTGAATCTACCTAATCTCTGATTTCAACTCAACTACTTGGGTATATCCACTCCCACAATTGTTGAGCTTACATGTCACAACTAGACTCCTCTCAAATTGCCCCGGTTTGACCTGTCCCAACCCAAATCCATTGAAATCGATCAGGGTGTGGCTGACATAGTCGAGTGTTGTTGTGATTATGATGGTGATGTTGAGGTACGACGTGTATATTAAAAAAATGGAAAAAGGTGGAGATAGTGGTGAATCAACAAAAGATAAAAGAAAAACAAATGTGGTCATGATGGTGATGAATTAAAGAAAATCAAAGAATAAAGAAAGGGTGAGACCTATGGTGGTGGTGGGTGCTGGTAGGAGGGGTGTTCATAGACTCATAATTTGATTTATATATATTTATATATATATATATATATATATATATATATATATATTAATCCACAGTAACATATAGTCAACCAGTGTAATTTATAGGTTTTGATGGATTAGGTTAAAAACTATTAATTTTTAATTCAAATATGGTGTAGGTTGAATTATAGATTTTATGATGGACATGAGTTAAGATATTATGAGTCGGACGAAGCCATGTCGATCCATTTGAGCACCTCTAGTGGATACCAAGACCATTATCTATTCATATATCTATTAGGAGCAATTTACTAGCACCACAATTGTTGGACGTAGTAAGGTTACATACATCAGCGCCTCTTTAAACCTCACAAATTGTAGGATTCAGATTGGGTGGTAGTTAACATATACTCGATAGCTTACGTGTTTGGCTTGTTTGGTAATAGTTTGATTTTTGTTTCACAAAGTAGATCTCTACAAATAGCTTGGTCACCAAATACTTACATAATCTTAGTAGGATTTGGCTAGGAATAGTCTATCAACACCTACTTTTTTTTCCTAAGGAAGAACTTAAATTACTTGTATAATGGATGGAAAAAAAAGAGGGACCCAATTATGACATAAAACCAAAACCGATGGATAATTTCAACATTTCTAAAGGATGGTTAATTGAACAATGTAGTTCAATGAGTTACTAATTAATTCACTTAGGGAAAGTCTCAATCTTAGTAGCAAAAATCGAAACTGTCATCTTATACTAAAAGATATCTTGTCAAGCCAAATATAATTTTAAGCTTCATCCATTGAAATTTTACTATATGTGTTTGGATGAGAGTTTTACTTGTTTGAAGTTACTTTTAAAAAATAGTTATTTAAGGTAATTATTAATTTTAAAATTTTTAAGTTAATTTTTTTTAAATAAGTAATTATTTTGAATAACTACTATTGATAAGTAGCTCCAAAAAAGCTCGTCATTAATCGTAACTACTTTTTAACAATAAATATTTTCACTATTTTCGGTATAAAAAAATCTAGCAGCTATCACTTTAGGACATACGTTACTATTTGAAAAAATTAGTTTGAAGTTTGTTTGAATGCAATTAATAGGAGAAAATTCAATATAGTCCTAAAATATTTAGTTTCAAGTATAAAATATTATGTACATATAATTACATTAATATGTACACCTAATTATGCACAAATATACAGATAATATTCTCTCTCTATATATATATATAAATTAAATATCAAAAAATGTGGACTAAATATTAAATAAATTATATAACTTTAGATAATATTACTTAAGTAGATTTTAAAATAATTTTTCCTTACTATTTTTCTTTCTTCTCTTTAGAATGTGCGGAGGGATATGGGAATTAGGTACCCTGGGAGGGAGGGAGGGAGGGGGGGTGGACTGATAGTAATGGATGTCCCCCACACACCACAATCCGTAAAATGTATAACACGCGTTAAGATTTAGATGCGTTGAGCTCTTGTAGCTGGTTGGCTGGCTGGCTGGTACCTCGCGTCCTATTCCAATGATCGGATTCTGAAATGTTGATGTTGACGCATGTTGAGGTGCATAGCTGTCCCTTATTCCATTGTCCCATATCTTGTGACTCTCCGTCACCGTCAGGGAAGAGAATTAGTTGAGGTGGCATAATAAAAGCTACGTACGTCCATGTTTTATAATGTTTAGCGGTATTAAATAACGAATTTTATTTTTTTTTCCCATTGCACATGACCATAGGTCAGCTGCCTAGTATTCATTACTCAAATTTGATGAAGAAATTTATATTTATAATCGAAGTTAAAGTCGACAAAAAATATATTTATATTTATTTATCCATCAAATTTAAAATAAACACCATTAAATGTGAGAAATAATTAGTTAAATTTTTAAAATTTAAATATACTTTTGCTTTTAAATTTATAAAATATTTAAAAAATTATATAAATAAAGGATAAAAAAATAATTTCATATTAGCTAAATGAATAAAAATATAGATATAAATTTTAAAAAATTACTCATATTTATACTTAAATCTGACAAATATATATTACTTTTCATATCTATTTATTTATTTCAATTTATATATCATCATCCCTAGCTTCAATATAGAGCCAACATTTTGCTCACAGGTCATTTATTGCGTGACCCATAAGTGTTTAATTATTTGGTGTTTGTTTGGTATAAGGATAATAAGAATAAAAAAAATTTATTTTTTATATTTTATATAATATAATTAAAATTAAAAAATATTTATTTTAGATTTTAATTTAATCTAAAATAAATATTTTTATTAAAATTATTATTATTATTATTATTATTAAATACTTGATTAAAAAATATAAAATAAAAAAATACATCGTTATCATTCGATTCACCCCATACCAAACAAGGCCTCTAAAGAAGAAAATTCCAATTCAGTCAAGTCCATTCATTTCTCAGCCAGAAGTCCCCCACCGTTTCTTATCTTATGTACGTATGTATGTATGTATATATCAAAATGACTACAAATCACCCTCATGTAACTCCCCTAAAAAAAATTCCGTTCCCTCCTCCCCCCCCCCCCCGGGTCGCTTAGTCCTCGTCTGTCTAATTGTTCACAAATTATATATATCGATTGATTGAATTGGCGTTTTCTTGGCATATCAGTTGACATGTCAAATATACAAATGAAGGCATGATTTGAGAAAGTTGATCATTGACTGATATTTTGGTTAGTCATTTCATTTTAAGAATAAATATATTATATTTAGTACACAATATTAAGAGTTACAAGTCAACGCCAAAACAGTTGCATGAACTGTGAGGTACAAATTTAAGGTGGTTTTTGTCCTGGTAATTTTTTTATTTGAGGTACAAACATTTTATTTAAAGAACTGTGATTCGAGATGATTCATATATAATAATAATAATAATAATAATTTAGCCCTTTGTCTTGGGGAGATAACAATTTGAGGATCATATCATAGACGTGCTTCTTTCTTTCTTTCATTTTTGTTGTCGAATATTGTCGTCCGTAGAAAGAGGGCGTAGAGACTTGATACAACAAGAAGAGAGATTTTTATATTTTTTAAATAAATTAAAATTATATTTTATATTTTAAAAATAACTTAACCAAACTAAAATATAAAATTACAGATTGAACATATATATATTAAAATTTTAATATAATTAAATAATTAATTAAAATTTCGACATCCTAATCAAATTATTATTATTTTTGTAACGGTTAACAAAACAAAACCTAAAATTAGGATGCGGTGCGGTACCCAAGCACGCCCAGTATATGTCGGTTCTTGCGAAGTATATTACTTTTGATACAATATATTACTTTTGATTTTGCCCAATTCGGAAGGAGGAGGAGGAGGACCATATTAACCTATAGGCTAGAGAGAGAGAGGCTTTCTTGCTGAAATCATTCTCTGTCTGCAATTCAGTCCTGAAATTTCATCATCAAAACGGAACAATAATGGTAGAGTAGCAGTAGTACCTATGCCCTATGGTGGAGTAGCATTGGTAGTACTACGAACACATGTCTTTGGTTTTGTGGCGACAGATTCATAGCTGCGTGCGAGAACAGCTTTATTAACATCTATTTACGAGTAGGGACGGCAATGGAGCGGCCGAGCGGGTCGGGTTCGGGGGTGGAGATAAGGTCTCCAACCCGTCCCGTTGTCATCTCTAATTACGAGGGGTAGGTCAGTTGACGGACAGTGATGCATGGGGACTGAGGTGGGGACGGGACGAAATGAAAAAACGCTATGATTAAAAAAAATTAAGAAACGTGGACGGGAGAAAACGTTAATATACATAAATATTAAAATAAAAATATATATTAAATTAAAAGTTTACACAATTAAAATTTAATTCTCAAACTCATACTAAATTACTTAAAATCATACATTCAACATTATTAAATTAAATGTTCATTTTCGTTAATAACATCAACTACTTCTACTTCTTCATCTTAAACCCCTGTTTTAGAAAAAATCACGGTCTCTAACTCAGGTTCATCGATAGAAAGAGAAGCAACATCAAGTAATCCAATATCTTCAAAAGAACCAAAGTCATCACCTATACAAAATAAATAAATAAATAAATTTATCATTAAATAGTTGTCATAGTTTATAATGTAATATAAAATTAGTAAACAACGAGAAAATATTACCGTAGGTATCCCACATCATTGATTTTTGCTCCTTATATTTTGGAAGTCTCCTTGCTAGGAGACGATGATTATTATGAATATACACCAAGTCTTCAGCACGCTTAGGAAGCAATCTATTCCTTTTAATAGAGTGAATAAAACCATATGTACTCCAATTTCGTTTGCTGCATGAAGAAGAAGATACTTGGCCAAGCAATTTGAGGGCAATATCTTGAAGTAATGGCGCACTTGAGCCATGAACTCCCCACCAAGCCTTTGGATCAAGAATGTCTCTATCATAAAGAGAATCAAATTCTCCAAATGGACCGTGTTTAAGTGTAAAATTCGCAAACTCCATATTAACTTGGAAGCGATCTTCATGATTAGGAAAAAGCCTTTTAAAACACTTGTTCATTTCGATGGAAACCTCTTCATCTCTAGAAGGAGCAACTCTAGGTGATTTAGCATCTAACCAAGTATCAGTGTAATACCTTCACTCAAAGGAAACAAAATTATAGATACTATTATTAGTTGTTAAATTAAAGAAATAAGAAGATAACACTTTAATAAAAAACAAAATAAAGTTACCTTGGGTTCAATGAGTATGCCAAACAATGAAGGGGCATACTACTTTTGGTCCAACGGGATGTGAGTATAGTATATACTACTTGAAAGAAAGAAGACACGTCTCCAACCTCTTTACACTCATGCTTATAAATGACACTTCTCACGTCATCAATCATTGTGTCCCACATTTCATAGATAAGGTAAAGGGTTGGTTTATCAGCATCACACTCTCTAATCATATGGTAAATAGGCCGTGTAAACTCAAGGATATAATCAACCTTCTCCCACCATAAATCATCAAGCAATTTTTCCTTCACAAACCTTGCTTTTCCAATATTATCAGCTTTATAAGAAATCCACTCTTCACTAATTACCATAGCTTGAAGGCTATATTTTATAAGCTTCATTCTCTTCAATGTAATAACAACTTGAGCAAAATGAGTATCAACAACTGCAAGCAACTTTAAAGAAGCAAACCTATTGAACATGGCTAATTTCATGGAATGCATCATTATAAAATTCTTGATTTGAATAGCATCTCCATGAATCTCAGTTATCCAATGACACTCCTCATATGTCTCAACATTATTGTTCACATTTCTTGCAGCACAAATATTTTTCAAAGCAAGATTAAGGGTATGAACAACACATGGAGTCCAATGAATATGAGGATAAACTTGTTTAATGATTTCACTGGCCTCTTTACAATTAGATGCATTATCAGTGATAACTTGGACAACATTTTGAGAACCAACCTCATCAATAACTTCTTTCAACAGCTTAGAAATGAAGTGTTTGTCTTTCATCTCACCCGCAGCATCAATTGCCTTTAAAAACATAGGACCCGAATCACAAATTACAATAAAATTTATTAATGGTATTCTTTGTGCATCACTCCAACCATCAGACACAATAGTAACACCCTTTTCCCTCCATGTCATTTTGATTGGTTCCAATAATCTCTCTATGTTCGATTTTTCTTGTTGAAATAATATTGTTCTCAAACGATTATAACCTGGTGGACCATAACCAGGTAAAGTATGGCTAGTAGCAAAAGCAAAAGCTGTAATAAAAAAAAGGATTTCTTGCTAAATTAAATGGAACACCGCCGGTGTAAAATATTCTAGCAATCATTACATCTAATTGAGAACACAATTGATTGTTAAAATCTTTCTCTATAGGATTTATATCACTCACTCGTCTCTTCTTCAATATATCCATGCTTGAATTAGGTAAAGGCACATTTTTTGGCAACATTTGTTCAACTATTTTCAAAGCTTCATTTTCTAAAGTTACCATTTCAAGCTTGTCCTTCGCCCTCACTTTCTTACAAGTAGCAATACCTTTACCAGGAATATTCAACAAATGAGCTCTCACCCTTGTATAGCTTCCTTGCTTTGTTTGATTACAAAAATTACACGTCCACAAAATAGTTCCCCCTCCACTAATTTTCTCACCTTTAGTGACATAATTCCAAAGAGGATTATTATTTACATCCGTAGAAGATACACTAGCACTCGTAGAACCCATGTTACTATTACTACCACTAGAAGTCATGATATAATCACGACACCACAACGCCACAACGCCACAAGCCCACAACGCAATACAACACTAATAACAGAAATCAATGCAAGTAATATATAACAAATGATTAGTGAATCTATTTAAATCACAACAACAACACTACAAACCGAAATTAGAATCTATTTAAATCACAACAACAACACTACAAACCGAAATTAGAATCCATTTAAATCACAACAACAACACTTTAAATCAAAACAACACTACAAACTGAAATTAGAATCTGTCTAAATCACAACAACAACACTACAAATCGGAATCTATTTAAATCACAACAACATCACTACAAACCGAAATTAGAATCCATTTAAATCACAACAACAACACTACCAACACTACAAACCGAAATTAGAATCTATTTAAATCACAACAACAACACTACAAACCGAAATAACAATCCATTTAAATCAAAACAACACTACAAACCGAAATTACAATCCATTTAAATCAAAACAACACTACAAACTGAAATTAGAATCTATTTAAATCACAAAAACAACACTACAAACCGAAATTAACAATCACAACACAACAACAATAATACAAACCAAAATCAGCATTTACAACACAATAACAACAACAACACAAACCTAATCATAATCAACTATCACAACATAACAAAACCGGCGATAATGGAAGATGGATTTTTAAAATGGAAGTTGTCGACAACAAACCTTGCCTCTCTTGCTCCCTTTCCCTCCTCTTCTGCCTTCTCTCCTGAGGTGGACTTGTCCTATTAACAAAATGCGATACATTAGTCACATTAATCGTAAGATAGCAAGGGGATAGAAGGGTCTTACCGTGGCTGTGGGAGCAGCGAACTTGAGGCGTTGCAGAGACCAGTAGCGGCGGCGGAGAGGCGGAGCAACCGAGCAACAGAACAGAGCAGCGGAGAGGCGGAGAGGGAGAATGGAAAATGGATTTTTAAAATGGAAGTCGGGGAGGCGGGGATGGACTATGGAGCAACAGAATGGAAGTTGTTTATGTCGCCGGTGAGTGCTGGGCAGGGAGGGAGGATGCTGCTGCTGCCTACGATTCGTTTGGATCGAAGGTTTATAGTAGCGTGCGAGAGGAGGGATGGAGGCAGGGAGCCGGCAGCCGCATCTCAGGTCAAAAGGAAAAAAAATGCTCGATTCGAAGGGTGAAGGGGGCAAGTGGGCAAGTGGGCTAGGGCGTCGTGCGAGGAGATGAGGCGACCGAGCGGGCGAGTTGCATTAGAAAAATAAAAAAAAAAACCTCCAAAATGACTTCGTTTTGGAGGGTTTTTTTTTAAACCAGCGTCCCACGTCGCGTATCGTCCCCAGAAACGTCCCGGAGACGCGAAACGGGTGCTCTTCAGCGTCCTCGTACTTCACTATTGACGGACCCGCGAGTTTTTTAGGTTCAGATCATCGATTTAATTATTAAATAAGTTAAATTTAAGTATAATAAATTTAGATTTGAACTTATTTACGGTAAAAAAAACTCGTGTGCTCGATTCGTTTACTATTAAAGTTTGAGAGTCGGTTCAGTAAAAGTTCGATTAAATTTGTTAAACGGTTGATTCGTTTATAAATAAGTTAAGTTCAAACTTTATTTTTAGACTCCTTTGATAAATAAGTCAAGTCTAAGTTTACTCCGACTCGGCCTGATTCGGCTTGTTAATAACCCTTTCAGAGGTCCGACATTTTTTTTCTCCGGTCGGGCTTCCTTGACGTATTGCAAGACCGCCGGTAGCGTTAGTTGTCGGTTGGTGTGTATTCTCAGCGTTCGATCGTTCCCCTGTGAGAAAAAAATGACCGAACGTACGACGACGTAAAAAAAAAAAAAAAAAAAAAAAGGAACGATGGCATGTTATCGGTGAGGGTGGAAGCCGATGTCTGAGTATCAGGCGTCGTAGATTCACATGTTTCTTGACCGCTTTCCGTGTTATACTGCTTTCGTAATATATATTTTTACCGCTATATTAAATCCGATCCGATAGTTAATCTAATAGTTCTGGATTTCTAGGTCTTATATATGTTAGGTAGAGGGTAATAAAGCTTCCTTATCATGAACAATTAATGAAAAATGTCGTACACTCCTCCTACGAGACAGACAACTCACTGAAGAAATACTACACCGTCGATTGACCATCGCACAACAGAAGTAAAGAGAAAGGTGGGGCTAAGCTAGCACGTGAAGATCACTATGCATCTTTTATTATTCATCATCATCATAACATAGTAATTCTGTCCCAACTGAACTAGAGTATATTGAAAAAAATAGGCGGTGGTTCACTTAGATCAAAATAATTAAAGTTGTATAATTTATTTAGTATTTAGTTCAATTTTTTTGATATTCTAATATACATGTACATATAAAAAATATTACCTGTATATTTATATATAATTAGATGTACATATTAATGTAGTTATATATACATAATATTTTGTACTTGTAACTAAATATTTTGGACCATTTTAATTTTTAACTAATTAATTTCACCTAAATATACGACAAACAAATTTTTCCTTTTTTTTTCCGTCCCATCAACACCATTCGTTGACAACCACACATACATATACCCCACCCCAGCATATATTTCATCCAACCAACCACTTATCTCCCACTTCCTATATGCTTCCGCACGCACTAATAAATTTGCCCGGCCCAGTTTATCTTTCCTTTTTTTTTTCTTCATTTCGTCCATCGCTATAACATGCATGTTATGTTAGCCCGAATATTTGATCTCCCACGTTTCGTATTACGAGCGATTTTTTCATTAATCATACCTTCCTATCGTATTTTCTTAGTAAATATCTTGTTCCATCGGTTGCTATATACACTCTCAAATATATCCTATACCTTACATTAATTTATTAAAAATATTTATAAATCGAGATAATTTTTTTTAAATATTTTTTAAAAAAAATAGATATCCGATACTTTGGATATTTAAAGTTTAGAATCAGATAACAAATAATCCATCGGATATTTGATACTTTCGAAAAAAAATAAAAAAATTACTTTATATTTATTTGTTTAAGTATATTGTAAATATTAGATAAAAAAATGTTCAATCAATCAAAAAAAATTTGACCTAATTTAAATATATATAATCTAATGATTTAATTTAAATATTAAATTACATTATATTCAATTAAAAATTTTAAATTTTAAATGATAATTAAAAAGTATATAATTTATTTATAATAAACACTCATTTTAAATTATACACACTTACATAATTACATAAAATCAACTTTTATAATAAAAAAATAAATAGTATTTATAATACATATAATTTATCGAATTGAATATTATTTATATTTATCGGATTAAATATTTAATTTTAAAAGATATATCAAAATAATTATTTAATATTTTTGATCGAATTAATTTAGATATTAAATTAAATTTTAAGATATAGAGTTACTCTAAAGCTTATCCTGAGATCAGAGCTGTCTGACACCTGGCTATCTATACGTTCATAGACCTGTTTCCCCTAAGCCAGAACGTCAATTCATTCGTCCTCCACCGTAATATCATTTCCTAGATTATTTTTTTTTTCTTTCTTTTTTCGAAGATTTTAATTTTTAACCATTGCCGTTGGATGTTTCCCGTCTTTGATAACAAATTATTTACCGAATAACCATATAATTTGCCTGATGTGGCATATTGTTCTTTTTTTTTTTTTATTAAAAAATAAAACCATGCATCATTCATGACTTAATATCAGAATTTAAAAAGAAAGTGTTCTTAATATAATTAATTAAGGCACGTTAAAGCACGTATTCTAAAATATTAAGCTACGCTCATTTATTTTAATTTACTTTAGTCAGTAAACTAATTTTACACACAGGGCCTTCATCCGTCAGTTAGTTCTCCTGCGATCTTTCTGTCGCGTACATTTTAATAGTTCTTTATTTTATTTTATTTTATTTTATTTTACTAACAAGATCTTTTAAAAATAGATGCAATAAATTGAAGTTCGGCGAGCCATAGCCATGGAGAACCATTCCTATCCTTTTTTAATGGTTCCCTTCCTTATCTTATATGCCTTTACGAACGGCATACGCAGCTTGCTTTAATTTGATCTTCCCACCCACCCACCGTCCGACCTTCCTCATCCAACAGCATACTCTCCCTCACCCGGCCCTCTGTCCTTGCTAGGGCTCTTGTGATATACTTTTATTTTCTTTTCTTTTTTACTAATATATATATATATATAAAGAGTAAGCTTTGCTTTTCTCTATATTGTAAAAGAAATATGACAAATTATATATGTACAGAAAATCTTCAACGAAAACCATCATTTTAGTGATGACGGCCGGAGATCTTTCGATTTGATCTATTAAATCATAAATACATTATTGAGATCAATATTTTGTTACAATTAAGGATAAAAGAATACATTATTAATATCTAATAAAACTACATTATTTCAGTGATATTTTTATAAATATTATATATTTTTATTTTAGACTAGAAAACTACTCTTAATGGTGGTGAAAACTGCCGTTATTGTTTGTGTGTGTGTGTGTGTGTGTGTGGGTATAGAATTATATATAGATTCCCCAATCAATTATTGTTTGACACTATAGTATCAATATTAAATATGTTAGGAAGAACATATTTTAAATAAATATCTTTTATTTGTGTTATTAAATATTTGTTGGCTGTACGCTACTCAATTGAGACGACAGAAAACGAAGCAGCAGTGGAGCTCTTATTCATCTAATGATTTCTCAGAATGCATGCTACAAATTAAGCGAGATCGATACACATTACATACAATATCATCTCTGGATCTACCTCCCGATCTCGCAACATCACAATAAATGGACCGACTATGAGTGCCAACAAAAAAGAAAGGAAAAAAAAAGGGGATCCATGACGAAACATATATGGTCACCACAATGTATGCAAATGGCCGATGATAAAGAGTACTAACTCAAGGCTAGCTCGAATAATAGTAAATAAGAAAAAAAGATGGGAAAAGAGAGAGAGAGAGAGAGAGAGAGAGAAAGAATACACAAGAACAATCCTGCGTAATTAGCCTACATGATCAAATGAAATGTAGAATCAAACTCCGTACAATAAATCTCATATAGCCATCAAATTATTAAAATATAAATATATTCATCGTCCGTCCGTCCTCCTAATTAGCAAGGAGCAGTGCAACTCCTCCAAACATTAACGCAACCAAGCCACCGGTACTAGTTCCGTGAGCAAAAGCACCCGAACTTGGTGTTTCTGCTTCGGCATCTGGTGCCTCGCCGGGCGACATATCCATAGATGATGAGCCCATATCAGGTGCCATGGAAGGAGTAGGAGAAGACGCCATAGGCGCCGTTGGAGTCATTGATGGCATGGGTGGGGTACTGGTACCGGTGGCTGGGGACATAGAAGGTGTGGTCGCCACAGGCGTCGGTGTTGCCATAGGTGTCATTGGTGCCATGGTTGTGCTAGATGGTGGTGTCATCATGGGGGTCGGAGGTGGTGCCATCATGGGGGTCGACGGAGGCGGTGCCATCGTGGTCATCGGAGGCGGGGCCATCATGGTCATCGGAGAGGGTGCCATGGTGGTGGTAGGCGGTGTCATCTTACCGGTACCGGTACTAGGAGACGCTGCCATGGCTGTCGGCGACATTGACATGCCAGTAGGAGGCATGGTGGTTGTGGGCGTTGTCATTGGAGAAGGTGAAGTGTTTTGGGCCACGGACACGACTAGAACAAGCGAGACAGCAGCGAGCGCGAGCGTGGCACTTCCGAATGCCATATCTGAAAGATGTGCTGGTGTGAATGCGATTGGGTGGGGGTGATAAATAAGCAAGCTAGAGAGAAATTGGAATCGATTGAGCGCTTAGTTTAGCTGCTACTACCACAAGGGGGAAGGCTGCACTGTCCTTGTGAGATATATAGCTAGAGTATATGGATGGACGACTAAGGATAGAGCTAGGCAGAGAATTTTGACGTTATCTCTCTTTTTTTTCTTTTTTTTTTATGACACAAATATGACGAACGGAGCTAACTAAAAATTTATTAATAGGAAGAAGAGAGAGAAAGAATCCTATCTTCGCCCATTGGTGCAGGATTTTTTACGATGCGATGCCATATGTTGCAGAAGCCAAGAGGGCCATCTCATGTGGGGAAGGGGTGAGAATAATACACGAAATTAATCGTCTGCCATTTTACAAAATTAAAATAAAAGCCAGGAACGAGACCTTTTCCAAATCAATCGACGATCGTTTGATGAAGTTTTTCATCTCAACATATCTACCTCTTCAACAACATTTTTTATGGTTTATATTTAAATTAATTAATTACTTTTTACAAATAAACAGTTAACGACGATTATCACAAATACCTCTTGTTTTATCTCTCTCTCTCATTGTGGTGTAACTTGTAAGAACCAATTACATTTAGCTAGATAAACGAATCATTAACACTTAACGGCCTCATCTTATTTGCTTAATGGGTTTCGTATGTATTGTTCTATGTCATAGATTGAGATAACTTACCTAAATCTAGCTAGCATCCAAATAATAAATAAAAGACTCTGAATTATACAAAACTAAATAATAAGAACAACACAATTACAGGAGTTTAAAATACAAATTTATAAAATTCAAATAATATCAAATAAGAAAATAACTGCGGGTGATTATAAATATAATAAATATGTTAGGAAAGTTGAAATCTATCACTAGACTACGTCAAAATATAATAATAATTTATAAGTCATATTTTAATCACAAGAAATAGATTGATCAATTAAATTATAAGCCAAAAATATGTCCACACACCTTATATTAGTTCCCTAAAATGATTAATACGACAAAACGTTAATATTAAATTATAGTATTATAGTCACAACAAACAACTCGTACGTTTAACTAGATTTAAAACATTAATCACAAATGGAAGGATATCGGCCTAAGTGTCAAAACTAATACCTCAAGCATATGTAGATGTATTCTCCTCTTTTGACCCACATCTATTAAAATGTTCCACTAATCCGGTTAAAATCACAAGACTATAAGGTATACTATTATCTAATCTAGCTGCAATTTATACATATGGATTATATCATGCTCATATATCCACCTAGATAGCATAAATGTAACACTCCCAAATTTTCTACTTAAAATTTTTATTTTGCAGAAGCTCTAATTACAAAAATGGTTGGTGTTACCGCCATACCTAGCATAAGTCTGTCATCCTCTACTATTCTTATATTAAGTGGTACGGCTAAAAGTTACTTTGTTTAAATTAACAACAATGATAAAAAAAAAAGATGTTAATATAGAATAACATTATCCAAATAGCCCAAAACATTAGGCAAAGAGTTATAATCTAATGAGAAAAAAAAATAGATCTGATGGAACATGAGACTCCAAGGAAAATCCTGATCAAAAGATGCCGGGATGAACCTCTAACACTCCTAACTTGTAACCCCTATCAGAAGTCGTCAGACTAAACCGTCAAAGTAATCCTGCAAGGTAAAGAATGGTCATTGAATAGGCAGAGGACCATGAAATGAAACCCATTTGTATTATGGTATAACCCATTATACAAAAATAATATAAAGAGTCTGCATGAAACATATAAAGATATCACATCAAAACATAGTATAAGATATTGAAATATACAAGTGATGAACAAAATATAATAATCCTAGCAGACAAACAATAATCACCAAAACCATATACCACTCACAACCATTCATTTAGAACATAATGAAGCTTACCAACCAATCATACAAGAGATATTTTTTGAAGTGATTATTAAAACCAAGTTCAACACAATAAGCATAATCTTCACCATATATCTCATATCTCAATACCAAATCAATAATATCCGTAATACTATAGATAGAACTCAATCCCTAATTGTGTAAGTGATTTTTGATAAAATTTACTTATTTTATATTATTTTATGTTTTGAATAGTTTTTCTAATCTAGTCTTTACGTTTTCTATTGGCGATCTAGGAAGGTGCTCTAGTGGCTCCCAAAAGCCCAATGTCTATACCAGTTTATAGTTTTTTTTTTGTTTCTCTTTGGTCATTTTATATAAGGTGTTGATTTGGTGATAGGTTTCTTGTATAATTTGTGGGTTTATGGGTCTTTTCTAGGGCTTTTGAACTGCAAGTGCTCAAAGATAATGCTTTATAGTCTAAGGTACTTGGTTTTTCCCTTTTGTGTCTATAATGGCCTAAGATTCTTTTGGATTTTGATGGAGCTGGCAAGGAGGACTAAATTGGTATTAGGAAAGTGTTTAGACTTTTCTTATTTTGTGTTAGTCATTATTGATGACATTTTATCTTTTACTCATAATAGGGCGGTGTATGAAGCATTAGGTCTTAACAACCCATAGGGCAGGTTCCTACTTTAATTTTTGTTCTTTGCTGATCAAATTTGGTTGATGTTTATGTCTCCCTGAGTTTCTATTATGGCTACCATTAATTTAGAAAAGGGGGTTGGATTCAATTATAAAAGTGATATAATTTGTGTAAAAGCTTTAACAATGTTGTAAATTATTGATTCCTCTTTCACTAGAAGTTATCTTCCTTTTAAGCTATTATTACTTGTCGATGAAGTCAATGAGGTCAACACTTAAGTGGTTGTACATCATTTTCTTAATAGAAATTGTTGTCACTTTATGGTAATGTGGTAGGAAACTATTGCTTGTTGTTTCTTAGTGAATATGGTTGTACATAATGGTTGTTAAACATTAGTGAATCCATGGAATATTTCTTACTAGAATAATTATTTGAATAAAAGATTTTGTTTGCTTTTATGTTGATGATATTTGAATCTAAAACAACACCTATCTCTAAGATTTTATGTTAATGTAGCTTTATTATCTTTTTTGATTGGTTTAGAATATGAAACATAATTTGTTTTTATAAATAATTCTTCTTTTACGATCGAATGTCATATATGCATAATGGTACTCTCCTATTTTTATTTTTTTGATATATTTTTCTACACTTGTCTTATTGGAGTACTTTGAGTATTATCCGAATTTGTTGATTGAAGTTCTTTGGTGAATGCCAGTTGGAGACACATTTCTAGATATTTATCAATCTATCTTTTTCCTATTGAATTGGTTGGTTGTTATCATTTTTTAACCTTCTTGTTACTTTTATGATGTTGTCTCTATTTGTTACTTTTTTAATCATGGTTCAATTGATGCAAAAAAAAAAAAAATCAATTCACCAAACATGCAAGGGACACTATATGGTCCTCTTATATTGGTTTAAATATTAGGTAGCATCGCCTACAATTAAATTGTAGATGTATTATAATTATAATATATAAAGCCACACACATCGGGTGCTAAAAAAAACTATTCTTCATTATTAAACTCTGTCCTTATTTTTTTTCCATTATTTTGATGTCTCTGCTTGTTGAAAATTATGTAGAAACTTGATGTTATGGACGTATTTAACGACAAGAGTTGGGTGAAACTAAGGAGAGTGGAAAATACTTACAAAAGAGCTTTAGAAACATTCCTTGACTATGCATTTGCAGCCTCAGTCATTTATGGAAATAAGATTATTTGTCCATACTCAACTTGTGAAAATCAATTTTATCATGAAAGAAATGTGGTTGGAGGTCATCTTATAATGAGAGAAATGGATATATACTATAAAAGGTGTGTTTGGATTTTTCATGGGGAACAAAGGGGCAATGAAGATAATGAAATTTTAGATTTAGAGCTTGATGATGATATGTGAAATACCCTAGAATTAATTATTTTGGGAAATAAGTCTTTAAATAAGGATTATTGGGGAATTTATTTAATATATTACTCTTTATAAATTAAAAAGGATTTTTGTAGGGCAAGCTAATAGGAATTTTGAGATAAATTACAAGGGTATCTTTATACAAATATATATATATATAATTTTGGGCCCTAAATTAGCCTAAAAGGGAGATAAATATTTTATTTAATTATTTAAATATTCTTACTCTAAGTACCTAAGGTAAATACTCTAAATATTTACATAAAATAAAATACTAAAATAAAATAACATAAATAAATTTTTCTCCCTTTTTCTTCCTTTTTCCTTTTCTTCTTTCCCCCCCCCCCACCTTCTCGCCGTTGGGCTAGCCCCGGCCCAACCCCCTTTCTTCCTCTCCTTCCCCGCGGCCCAGCGCTGCTCGGCCTCCCTCACCACAGTGAAACGCAGCGTTTCGCCCCCATTCTGCCGAAACGCTGCACCCCAATTAATGAGAGTGACCGTTGCCTGCCAGCTATACTCGACGCCGCATTTTGTCCATAACTCACCCAAAACGCCGCGTTTTGGTAGGGTCTTTTGACCGTTGCCGAACCGGCCGGTCTCCCCCCTTCTTCTTCTTTTCCCCCCTTTAGTGGCATGCATGCCTGGTAATATATGTGATGAATATATATTACGTACGTTAGTTTCGGAGAAATCGTAATCATCTTCGGTGAAGGTTTGAGAAGGATCTGTTGAAGTAGCTCCTTTTCTAGGCCCGAATTTCTTTACTGATAAGATTCCATGCAGTATAGATCACTAGCGTTCCTTCTCCTGTTGATAGGCTCATGCAGTAGTTTAATAGCTCAGACTCCCCTACCAAGCTCATCTGGATTTTCGCGTGAAGTTCTTTTCCGCCGAGACGATGGTGTTGCAGAAATGGAAGTAATTTGCTCCGTCCAGAACTTGTGTGTGTTGATTATTATTTCTTGGATCATTGCTCTCGGCAGCCAAAGCTCCATCCCTCCCACTAACAGTCACCAACATGAAGTCCCTCAGGAATGGAACCATCGCTACCTATTTTTCCATATTCGAAATTCCCTTCTCCTCCGTCCAGTTTTCTGTTGAACTTGATCTGTTGCCGAGTTCATGTCCTCTTGCTCTGACTCCTTGAAAGTTCATCTTTGTTTTTGTTGAAACTTTTTCCCTTAGAAACTGGTCGATTAGGTAGCTTACCCGCCATTCGGGCTTCATGCCCATACAGATGTCCAACTCACTCGGCTTCGATTCGTTGGGGTGGCCTACCTATTTCTTTAAAAATAAAAATAAAAATACTAAAAATCGCGTTTCTTATCGTAATTTTCAATGTTGGTTTCACAGACTGCTATGTGCGACACAGATCATTACAACTAATGAAAATTAATTTATACTAACATTTTTTTTGTCTGTTTTTTAATTTTATTTTAATTAAAATGAATTATTTTTTTGGGTAATTAAAAGTTTATTAATCAGAATCAAACATTGGTGGGCTATAATGAAACATCATCCATTTGGTTTGCTTAAAATAGGGTGGAATGAAAATGAAAATGAAAAGAAAAAAAATGAAAGAAATCAACTTTGTTTTTTTTACTTAATTGTTGGATAAAATAAATTCTTAGAAAATAATTTTTTAAATTTAGTTTCTTAGAAAGAAAAGTATAAGGAAAGTTAATTATCATCATCATGATTATCGTCGTCGCCGTCATCGTCTTGACTATTATTTTTATTAATATTTTTATTATTTGAATATCATTTTACATTAAAAAAATATAAAAAATAAAAATATTACATTATCAAATGAAACTTTTCATATTATTTTTTTTTTGTAAAAAATTATAAAACTCTATTAACTCAATACTACCACAATTTTTTTACATAAAAACTAAAGTATGCAAAAATATTTCATATTTCTTTCTATTTCAAATATGACACAATAATATATAAAAACATTAGGCATCAAAGTTGGTTTGAAACTCGAACAAAAACATGAACAAATATATTAAAAAAAATCAAATAATTCATGGAAACATATTTTTTCGTAATGGATAAAATAATTAACAAAAGATCCAAATGGATACGGATTGATGTGAAAAAAAAATTAAAAACCAAATATATAAATATATTCGATCTCCAAATTTATTCGGAGCCCAAATGAATTAAAATAGATAAAATCGTCTAATTGTATAAATAAAAATTCCTGCAATTCAACTATTCGAAAGGAGCATATGAATAAAAATGAGATTAAATGAGTCGGTAAGTTAGAAAAAAAAATGAATTGTAAATTTTGAACGAATTAAAAATATGTGAAAACGGTTAAATAAAAAGAATTATAGAAAATACAAATTTCCGCGAACAAATAAAATGAATTGTGAAAGACTCAAACTTAATACAAAAGGCTTGAAAAACAATATTAAAAATCTAGAAATGAATTGTAAGGCTAATTATTTGATAATTAGAGTTAGACTAATTGACAAATTTCTCCATTGGTGAAACATAATATTAATGTGTGCGTGTGTATAATATTAATATATATCAAAATTTTGAATTAATTATTTAAATAGAACACAAAGAAAAAGAATAGGGGAAGAAAAGAAGAAAAATGATAGCTAACCAGGAGAAAGAAGTAAGAATAGAAGAAAAGAAAATCCGATTAATATCATTTGCTGGTACGGTACGTGAAGTTTTAAACGGATTCTTTGTAACTCGTCCTTCATGACGCGCATGACACACGTCTTATTTTCTCAAGACTTTCCTTTGGTTTTTGTAAGTAAAGTCTGATAGTTTCAGATAGTTTAATTTGCTGGTACGGTACGTGAAATTTATTTTCTCATCTTATTTCTTGAACAACCAAACAGTAAAAAAAAATTCAGTTTAATTTTATTTTCTATTTTCGAATATTTCTAGGAATCAAACAAACCTTAAGCCGATATCCCTCTTGCGGACGATAAAACAAAAGAGTACATACCATAAAAAAATAAAAATAAAAAGATCATCCTTTCACGAATAAAAGAGCGGACAGAAACGATTGGCCCGAAAGTTTGATAGTTTGTTGAAGCCGGAAATGTAAAGCAACGGATTGCAGCTTATTTGCGATCTTTTCACAAAAAATTAAATCTCGTACGCGCGATATTTCAATTTGTAAGTGTGTCGCATATAAATATGAGTTTTAACATAACTAATTGTATGCTCATCATTTTCTATACAGAATAGACCAAAGGGGTGAGCCATACCAGATGGCTGAGCCATCAACCTGGTGGTTTGATCGTTTGTTGGGGCTATATACAATAAGAACAACCTTTTTGTGAGAATATGATAATAACCCTTAGATCAAAGATAAAGAATTAATGGAATAAAATGCTACCATAGTTAAAGAAAAAAATCATCATAGATGAAAAAAGTATCTTCATTAGATAAAGGTAACTATTGTAAAGTAGTTCAAAAAATTAAAGTATTTTAGTGTTAGAAAAAAAAATATGACTGTATTTATATAAATATTATGTATTTATGATTTAAATTAGGAAATTATCCTCATTAGGTGAAGAAAACTATTATCAGTGGATGGACAAAAATATTGTAAGCAACTCAAAAAACTTATAATATTTAAAAATTAAAAAATAGTAAAATATTTATTAAAATTATGCATTTATGTTTTAGATTAATAAACTACCCTCAGTAGGTGGATAAATTAAACTACCCTTAGTGGTTGGAGAAAATTTCTATGAATATGAAATTAAAAATGGTTCCTAGTTTTCACCATAATAATGGTTCTTCCTAGATATATCATACACATACATTTATATATATATATATTTGGATTAAGCAAGTCAAGAATTTTTATCATACACTACTATGGAAACTAGTTTTAATAATGCTATATGAATAATGGTAGCAATGACGATTGACATAAGTGTTAAAATTTTGGGTGAAAATATTTAATAACGGTTTTGATGAAAATCCATTATCAAAACCTAAATTTTTTAGGACCGCATTTAAGGCTTGAGTTATAATAATGATTCCATAGATAAATCGTTATTAAAACTCTAGCATTATCCTTTAATGGCAGATTAGCAACCAACCCTCCATAATTTTTGACTGTCTAGCCATTGCCTCTAGTGACCCTTGCTCGCAACTGTTTTTCCTACCCTAAAGCTTTGCTTCTTTTCACATAGAAAAATGTTTCACATTCTCATTCAACCCCCTGGTCTAAAGATTCAAAACCTATATCTGTTGTTGTAATGTCCAAATGGAAACATTAAATTGTTATTGTTTAACTCAACACACCTAAGGAATGAAAACTTTATCTAGTTGTTACCGAACTTGCTCAAATCTATCACCCTCTATCTAATTGTTCGTGATGGGTCTTGTGTAAAAACCTATTTTGATTTTTCTTATCTCATATCTAAAATATTATGGGGTTGAATGTTTGATTTGCATGGTTTCTTTTTTGGATCTTGGTTTTCTTGTGTCATTGTTGCTGCTTGATGGTTCGTACTTCTTGTTCCTCTTCAGTCCAGATCTCAAATCTAAAATTTGAGTTGAGCGTCGCTTTTGAAGTGAATTGTTGTTCATGTTAATTTTTTTTGGTTTTGCTTGATTTGTGTTCAATTTTTTTAGCCAAAAAATTTAACGATTTCTCATATCAGTTGTTAAGTGTTTGATTTTTATTCTTGATTACTTTGATGTAGTTTTAGATATGCTTATCTTCGCTTATATATGTTTGATTTTTGGAATGAGAAAATGAGGCAAATTTTAGGCAATGGATTTGCTCACTTTTTCATTAATTTGCTAGATGTTACTTTGTTCTTTATTGTTATTAGAACCAAATATGTGATTCAATAATGATGGAGTGTGTGGTATATAGTTTGATTGAGAACTAGGAGGGTTCAACTCCCTCACACTTCTTATTGGTTCAATATGTGACTCCGTGTTTTGATTATGTTGTTTGATCTTATATGGCTTTTAAAATTGCACAAATGTGATTTTTTAATGATGGTTTTGGGGAAAAAATTGTTAGTAAGAGTGAGTTTTAATAACGGTTCTAGTCGGGAACCATTATTAAAAGTGACATTTGATAACGGTTCTGGCCAAGAACTGTCATGAAAAGTCCACCATCAACATGTGTTTAGGAAATTTTGATAGCTATTTGGGAACTATTATTAAATCTTTAACAATGAGTGATTCGATAATGGTTAAAAACTATTATCTAAACCCAAAAATAACTATTATTAAAACCTATTTTTATGGTAGTGATATATGCCAAAATAATATATACTAGTACATTTTTAGCAAAGTAGGTGCTTTATAGGAATAATTGTGTTTCCATTGTAGGGGCTAATAATAAAGTAGACCATATCAATCTATATAGAAAGACAAGAATGTATTTAAAGGTATAAATATCTTGGATTTGTTTCTATAAAAGTATAGACATTTTTGATTTTTTTGAAATGACTCAAGCACTTAGACTTTGATCTTATTAAAGAATAAATATTTTAAAATTTAAGGCAATTTAATCCTTAAGGGTTTTCTAGTATGTAAGTAATTGAATGATTGAAATTACCTTAAAATTTTAAAATGTTGATGCCTTAATGAGAATAAAGTTTAAATCGAGAGTATGATATAACTAGTTGATACAAATTGAGAGCAAGAGGTGTGGTGACACATATGTAAATTAGTTAAAATTTTATTATATTTAAAACTTTAGTAATGGGATTTCCTTTAATTATATATAGTAAAAAAATAAAATAATTATATTAAAATATTGTTGGAATTTTTCTTTATGAACATATATTATTCATATGGATATACTTTGGGTATAATTTTTTTATATATTGAAACATAAACATAGCAACGCTGAAATATTGGCGTAAATATCAATAAATAATAATGGTAAAATATCGGTAGTAATAATAATAAAGTATCAATAATAATATTAATTAAAGGTGAAATAAGAAGGTGGGTATAGTAAAACATAAAGACATTTACAATGAAATATGAACGTAAGTACGGTGAAACATGACAATTTATTTTGCTTGGAAAAATCACAACAACCATCAATGATATATAACTAACATTGGTAAAATATAACGGTAAATATGATAAAATACAAAGACTACAATGGTGAAATGCCTAAATAATAGGTAGTTAATTATAACACAATAAATTGCAAAATACGAGAGCAGTTATAGCATGGAAAAAATACTTACCATTAATTTGAATTTACTTTATCTGAGCTGTGAAAAATAATCATAACTAAAGAATAATGCTGTATATCTCTGGATTTTTCGTTTGATGTTATTGAGTCACGTAAACAAATGGAACAAAATATATTTTTAATTAATTCATATTAAGGAACACACTGATGGAGCTAGCTAGCTCCTATGAGCCCATACTCAAACATAGGCGAATCAAATTACTACACGCATCAAGAAGCTAGGCCAATTAGTGTAGTGTAGATATATATGTTTCAATCTCCCAGAAAGGGGTGGGTAATGCATGTATATGCTGGATTCTTTTTCCATGCTTGTACACAGAGAGTGACATAAAAAGAGAAATGACGAAGAAAAATACACGAGTACTTGTGCTTCGCGTAGAAAGGAACAAAAAGAAAAGGCACAAGTCCACTATAGCAAAACCTATATATATATATATATATATATATATATATAGGTTCATGCATACAAGAATGAATGAATAAAATTAAACCTCGCTCACATCAGGCGGCAGAAAACGACCATTCTTAGTTTAGGCTTAACTTAAGCAAAGAGTGCAGCACCTCCAATCAATGTCATAAAGGCAACGGTACCGACTCCACGAACAACAAAGGCTCCTGAGTCCGAATCCCCTTCGCTTACGTCCATCATAGGAGATGGTGCAGTAGACTCAACAATTGAAGGTGCTGTAGACTCGTCAGCCATTGGTGGTGGAGTTTCAGCCAACGGAGTAGAGGATGCCGGAGATGCTGTCGATGTTGGAGGTGGTGATTCAGCCATTGGAGGTGGTGTCATCGGGGCTTCTGAATTGGCATCTGGTGATGCAGCAATGGTGTTTGATGCTGTTGGAGCACCCATGGGTGATGTTTGGGGTGGGGAAGAGATAGGGGCTTGAGCTATGGAAACTGCCACAAGAGCGAGTGCGATTGCGAGGGCTAGCATAGCACGAGACAAAGCCATGACTCAAGGACAAGGTGGCAGTGGGGAGAAGCTAGGCGGCGGGGGAGGATTCAGCTCTATGAAGCAAAATTAAGTGATCAGCCTCGGTTCCTTTCTTTTTCTTTTTCTTTTCTTCTTTTTTCTTTTTTCCTCTTCTTTTTTCTTTAGAGGAACTAGATAGCTAATGATTTGCCTGAATGATCCTGGGAAGTTTGCGAGATTTTATAGCATACAGACGATTAATGAGGTAGCTAGCTGGAGAGTTAGAACTAACGGAAAGACATTGACATGATCAATAGTTAGAGGGTGGCACATTCATGTTAGCTAGTGGTGGAGGGGCAGTTCTGTTTCGTGCTTCCGATGAATTAGGAATGCAACATATGGTTCCATCCTGAGAGGACTTGTAATATTTTGTGTTAATTGGACCAAATCAATCACTTATAAACCAAGATAGGTGCTCGGACGTTTTCAGTCGACTCAATCCTTTTCTTTTGTTTTCAAGGTCAAGTCATAGCGATGTATTGCTATCCGCAGGCTTTCGATTATGATGTTCTTGGGCCAGACTACAGCAATAACAAACATGAACAGATGATAAAACAAAGTACTTCAACTCAATCCCGTTATGAACGTTGGGACTGGAGAGAGTTGGCCTGTGATAATGATAAATCCTTCAAGAGTTGAGGTGACTATCATCTACTCTTCTAAAAATGTGAACCTTTGGATTCTAATAATGCATGATTCCACCGGAGAAGGTTTGGTTGAGGATAGATGTCGGTTTCTGAATATCAAATGTGTCATTATTGAATTCTCTTCCTACTATTCATATTATTACACCTTTACAATAACATCACTTATAACCCCTGCACGTTGGGTGTGTAAAAGTCTTTTCCTTTACTTGCCAAATAGCCACCCACAAAATGATTAGTAGTTTGTATTAAATAGTTTATGTTATATGATATCCAATTTAATATGATCAAATAAAATAGATAACCGGTTCGATAAAAAAAAATTTCAAATCAAATAACTAATCCAATCAATAAAATCAGATAAGTCAGCTATTTGATCGGACAAATACAAATAATATCTTATCCGATAAAGTATATATATATATATATACACATACTATTTATCCGATCCTATAAAAACTATTTATTTGTTAAAACATTTTATCGTATATAATTATATATATTTATGGATAATATAAAAAAAAGCTTATTGTAAGTAAATATTATAAATTTTTTTAGTATTTTTTTAGTAGATATTTAAATATTATCCTAAATTTGAATTTACTAATTGAATATAGTTTAAGTTAATAATCGAAATAAATTGTTAAATCAGATCAGTTCATTTTTTTTATCAGATATTTTTTATTTATGACATATTTAAAAAAATTAGATATTTACCTAATTATTTATTATTTAATTTAAAATTTTAAATATCTAAACAAAATTATTGTATATTCGATGCGTGATGACCCTTGGTACTTATTAAATCAATTCGATGTAGCTGTTAAAATAGCGAGATAAAATATTGCCAGTCGGACTAACGTACTTGTATTTTTCTTTTTTCTTCTTCGGCGATGGTCGTACTAACATATATACTTATTTACGCAACTACATCAAAAAAGACTGGTGAGCTCTTAAAAATAAAATAGTATTTGTAGCAATCGATTAGCCTCCAACAAAATGAATTAGTAGTTCTTATCAAATGAATCGGATTTAGCTGTTAAAACAAGGACATTGCCTTTCGTATTAATTCAATAACTGAGTCGAAAAGGACAATGTGGCTCTATGAAAAAACAAGAAGAAAACAAAAACAGAGACACCAATGATATTAATCAAGAAAAATGTTGAGGGCACGTCCGATGCAAGATTATCCGAGAATTTAATAGGCAGCATTAGCATAAATACAGTGGTAGATTAAATGGGTGTCGTATTAGGGAAAAAGGTAAAAGGGCAGCATTTAAAGCTACCTAATGAAGAAAATAATATATAATTTATTATATCATGAGGGTATACTAGATAAAAATAAGAAATCACAAATAAGTTAAAAAATATGGAGAGAAATTAGGCAAATTCTATAGGCATCCCTAGCATGTATTTCAATAATAAAAGGACATATGTTCCACCCCAATGGACACACATACCAAAGCATAAACATAATATCTGCACAAGAAAATTCACGAGTCATAAGCATGTATGGACACGAACTTTAAGGCACAAGCCTATACATTCAACTATATCACCAATGAACAGAACCAATGGGGCACAAGTAATAACAACAACGCATAAAAGCCAAAAGCATGCAGGGACTCCAACATCCTACCATAAATGGACAACAACCAAGGGTACAAATAATAATCATAAGAGCATCCTACTCCACGATAAATGAGCATTTGCACCGGAAATTTGTACAAAGACTCAAATGTCCACCTATTTTGGAACTGTAAATGTCATTGCAAGTCAGACATCCCACCCACTACCAGTCAACCCTACCACTGATGAATAGAACCACCATGGTACAAGTAATAAAATAAGTTATAAAAGCTAAAAGCATACAAGGACTCTAACACCCTACCACAAATGGACAAAAACTAAGGGTACAAATAATAATCACAAGAGCATCCCACTCCAATGCAAATGAGCATCTATATCGAAGGATTGTACAAGGACTCAAATGTCTACCTAGTCCAAAATTGTAAATGTCACCACAGGTATGGCATCTCGTCCAATACCATTGGACTCCAGCCAAGGTAGTCTCTCCATAGTATCTTAATCCTCAAATATGCATACCTATTATAGAGTAGAAAATGTAGCAAGCTACTATATGACTAGTAACCCCTAACATTACATAAATGTAAAATGAGGATCTAGAGGACCGTGTTTTTCAAATGTCAACATAGAGCATATTACACAAGCGGAATCTCAAAGAGCACATGATTCATATATTAAATAAGTGTTTAAGTTTATCACAAAACCCTAGAGATAATTAGTGATCGTTCAAATAATGTAAAAACTAAATATCCAAAAGATCTCTTAAAACTTAAAAAAAATTCAAAAATCAAAGGCTAAAGGCTATAGGGAAAAAAATCAGAGCCTAAAAGCCACAAGAAAACTTTTCAGCATAAAAAATTAGTACACCTCTTACCAAGTAAAGTTTTTAAAAACAAACTCAATTCAACAAGTCCTTAAACTTCAACCTAACTTCATTCATCTATTTAGTCAAACAATGATTGAAATATTCTTTAAAGATCTAAAACCCTTTCCAAATGTTTATATACCTCAACACCAAAGTAAAAACACCAAAAATCACTTTTTGCCGCTAGGAATAAAACTTAAAAATAAATGGAGATTAAAAAACGTATCCAAGTCTAAACAATGTCTCACGTCAAATTTGAAAATTTTTACTATTTATAAAAATACTATTCATTGATCAATGAAAAATATCGTTTTATACCCAGAGTCTTAAAAATAAAACAAAAAATAATTTACTTTTAAAAATTATTATTCACTAAGATTCACTATTCCCACTCAATTACTATTCATGAGGATCAAGGGTGAATAGTTAAAGGTCGTGGTCAACCATGGTTAATATCTAATTTATATAAACCAAGTGGAAAAATATTAATATATTTTAAGTTTTATAAAATTACTATGACTATTTTACATATAGATATGATTTTATGTTTTATAAATATTTTAACACCCCCAAAATCAACTACTAAAAATTTTTGTTTTTAAAAGTTACAAGTGAAAGTTAAGGCGATAAATTTTAAGGTAATACCGCCATACTTCATACCAGACTAGTTTTCTCTACCGTTTCACTACCAAGTGGTCACACCAATCATATGAGCATTGAATTATGCATATGTTCACTGAAATGCGATAATCATTTATATAGCCACATGCACCCAGATCATATGCTACTAATACTCGTTAACTTAGAAATAATAGAAACTTACTAATAGAACATCCAAGTAATGCTCTTTGTAGTATAATTAGAAAACCACCTCATTCTCAACAGTAGGCACAACTCACTTAATCAACCCAAAACTTCTCAATAACACCACAACAGAATGTCATCCATATAAGTAAATCGTATTGGCTCATGCATTATTATCTAGACTAATGATATTAGTGTAGTAATTAGTCAACTCACAAATTTTATATCCACGTGGTTTCAGGAACCCCACTATTCTCACCAGTGGAATAGTAAATAAAGTATAACCGCAAGACAACATGCTCCTAGCCACTATTCTCACCAGTGGACTGGTAAATAATGTACAACCTCAAAGCAAAACGCTCCTGACCACTATTCTCACTTATGAACTAGTAAATAAGGTACAACCGGTCCTGACCCACATGGTGTTCCACTATAAGTAATTAGTGCCTTCCCAAAAGTTACTATCATCCAAGGGTTTTATTACTTGATTTCGAGACCCCGATATTCTCACCAGTGGAATGATAGGGTATAATTTGTAGGGAAGAATGCTCTTGGCCACTATTCTCGCAGGTGAGCTAATAGGTACAACTGAGCCTGACTCAAGTGATCTTCTACTTTAAGTGATTAGTGTCTTCCCAAAGTTTTATCAATCAATGTTTTTAATTACTTGAGTTTGATACCCCACTATTCTCACTGGTAGAACAATAGGGTGAAACTTCCAGGACAGAACACCCATGGCCACTATTCTCGCCGGTGGACCGACAAGTACAACAGGGGTGATTCAAGCTATATTTCCCTTTAATTTATTAGTGTCTTTATTTATTCCAAATTCAACACACAAACATGAACAACTCATGCATGGCTCATGCCCTACTACCATCTTGGATTAACCCTGTTCCCTTGGAAACCCTGAGTTCATAACAAACTGTAACATGTCATACTTACCTTCAAACAATACATATCATGTAAGAACAAACCCCTATTCTCATATTGAACTACAAATGACGCTTATCATACATAATTATTAGATCAATCACTATATTATGTTTAAAATTACCAAAATACCCCTAGATAATAAATTATTGATATTCATGTTGAAACATGTATTTCTTATACAGTAAACCACTATTCTCATTCTTAACTTCGAATAACACTGATCGGGCACGTTTATTATAAGAATCATGATAGTACATGTAAATTACCAAAATGCTCCTAGGCCATGTAATATTGATAATCATGTTGAAATAAGTAATACTAAACCAATGAGCCCCTATTCTCATATTTTACACCAATTAATACTTATCATGCATATTTATTAGAGTAATCACCATTGCACATTCAAAATTAACAAAATACTCCTAGGTCATGTAATATTAGTATTCATGCCCAAACATGTGTTACTAATACCACAAACCCATATTTTCATACTTAGCACCAATTATTACTTATCATGCATATTTATTAGCATAACCACCATAGCACATTCAAAATTATGAAAATTCCTCTAGGTCATATAATATTAATATTCATGCTCAAACATGTGTTACTAATACCACAAACCCCTATTTTCATACTTAGCACCAATTATTACTTATCATACATATTTATTAGGATAACCACTATTACACATTTAAAATTACCAAAATATCCCTAGGTCATAAAATATTGATATTCATGCTAAGTCATGTGTTTATGATACCCCAAACTCCTATATCTATTCCTAGCAATACTCAAAACACATTAGACATCCCGACTAGGGTTACATATCATAATGTATCTAAATGACCAAATTACCCCGAGGGCTCATAGTAGTAATATTCTTACAACAAGTGTCTATATATACTTAACCTAACATTTTATATACATATAAAATACATCAACACTTTCCAAGCATAAACCCCTTCTCAATCACTTTTCACACATATAACATCTTACACAAAATAACATGCATTCTTTTTCCATTTTTCAAGATAACATTAATAATCATGGTATTATTTGCAACACATCATCTCTACACAAGTCACATGTTAAAACTCTAATGTGCTAACATATGATATCCAAATATTTTAGGAGGATATAAAGGTTACCTGATTTTTAGCAAAAACAAACTTTACCAATAATAGGCTAAAGATGCTTAGGTTCCATGTAAAAACAATTGTACCTAAAAATAATATCACAAATACCATATAGATAGTAGATAAATGAAGTAATGATTTTTATTAAAAATTTTATTAAATATAAAATTACCAAACTACCCTTATACCATAAATATTATCCAATACACATAAAAATTGCATAGCATAACTCACGTTGCATGTGTAGCATGAGCCATGCAAGAAATAAACTAAATGGAAGGGAGAAAGAAGATGTCTTGGGTAAGGGTTAGTAGGTAATGGTGGAAGGTGTGGGTTTTGGTTGTTGGGTGTAGAAGGTGGAGGTGGAGATGGCTGGTGGTTGGAGGGTGTGTTGCAAGTGGTTCGAGGGCAGCGGCAATGGTGGCTCAAGTTGTAAAGAG
This sequence comes from Tamarix chinensis, assembly GCA_030549775.1. NCBI lineage: Eukaryota > Viridiplantae > Streptophyta > Magnoliopsida > Caryophyllales > Tamaricaceae > Tamarix > Tamarix chinensis. The sequence continues at coordinate 105,289,835 of CM060171.1, read as the reverse complement.
AGGTGATGCAGGGTAGGAAAGGAAGAAGAAGACAAAAAGGAGAAGAAGAGCAAGGAGAAATGGGCAGGTTCAGGTGGTGTTAGGTGGTTGCGGGTGATGGTGTAGGAGATGTGTGGTAGTTGTGGCTAGCTATAGGCAGCTAGGAGGAGCTATGGTATAGAAAATGACGGGGAGAGAGGTGGTAGAAGAAAGGTGGCAGCTGCAAGGGTGTCGAAGGTGAGAGAAGGAGATGAGGTAGGGCTAAAAGGAGGTTGGGTGTTGGCTGCTTAGGGTTATGCAGGGAATGGTGAGGTGGAGGAGTTGGCAGTGGTTGCGATGGGGGAGGGGGCTGTTGCGGGGAGATTGGATAGTTGTAGGGGAGAATCGGCAAGAACATCTATAGGGGCGAAAGAATGAGAGATAATGTGACAGAGGAGGAGGAGAAAGGAGGGAAGGAAGGAGAAAGGGTGGTGGTCGATGATGGAGGCTAGGTTGGTGGTGGAAGTGCCGGAGGTAGCTACAAATGAGGTGATGGCGAAAAATAGGGGTGAGGAGAAGAAGAAAGCAGGTAGAAGGGAAGGTCAAGAGGAGATAGCATACCACGATGGAGAAGAGAGGAAGGGAAGAAGAGAAGAAGAAGAGGAAGAGGAGTAGGGGAAGATGGTTGGCGTGCGACGGCAAGTGGGTGTAAAGAGTGGTAGATAGGATAGGAATGGTAGGGGTAAACATGGAAGGAAAGGGGCACGCAGGGGAGGAAAATCAGGGGCTACAGGGCCGGAAAAGGAAATGAAAGGGATGACAAGAGGGTGGTAGCGCAGGGTTTCTGGCCTGGAAGAGGGGGCAACATTGCAGGTGTGCAAATGTGTAGGCTGCACGTAAGGGAAGGAGGAGATGTGTGCAAGGAGAAGCTTGGGGCATGTTTGGGCGAGTGCAGATGGGAAAAAAAGTGGAGGGGGAAAGCTGGATCACGCAGGGAAAGAAGAAATGAGAGGGAAGGCTAGGACGTACAGGGAAAGAAGGAATGAGAGTGAAGTGGGCCGGTCACGTGAGAGAGAAGAAGAGAAGAAGGGGGAGAGGGGTTGGGCTAGCTCGAGGGAAAAAGAAAAGAAAGAAGGGGAAGAAGGCCTAGGTTGGCTTGAGGGAAAAAGAATAGAAGAAGGGGAAACATTTGGGGTTGGCCCGAGCGAAGAAGAAATAAAAAGGGGAAAGGAAGAAAAGAGAAAAGGAAGAAAAGGGAAAAAGGAAAAGAGAAAAAAAAAAAGGAAAGGAAAGGAAAATAGATTTAGGGTTAGGATTAGAATTTAGATTAAAATTGGGTTATTGGAAAAATACTATAGTAATTTATCCAAAAATTAGGTTATTATTTTAAGAAAATAATTTTGGTAACATTATGGGTTTAGGGTTTATTTAAATAAAAAGAATAAGATAAAATGATAAAAAATAATTTTATTAATTTATTAAAAATTATCTATTTTTTTAAGTCAAAGGTTCACAAAGATAATTAAATCAATAATTTAATGATTAAATTTTTCAAGTTAAAGGGTTAAACATCTAAATTTTAGGTTATAAAAATTCAGGGTGTGACAAATATATTAACCTTTAGTGTGTTAGTGCTCCATATGAAATTAGATATAAAGTTTGGTCGCAAAGTTAGTTAGTATAATAATATGTCAGTAATTTACCTAACTTATATCTCTCTAACTAATTCTTGATGGTCAAATTGGTATTAAGTGTGTGTTTATACAAGCATGTGCTCCGTGCATGATAGTGGTCGATAAGTAATTGAGTTAATTGATTAATTTAATTACACATTTTTTTTGTTTAAAAAAATGAAAGGTTCCACTTTTAGATGAGAATATGAAGGTTCTCTTGTATTTTTTTCATTATTTAAGAATACACACACACTAACACACACACGCACACGCATATTCTAAAAATATAGAGCATTAGGAGGGAGTTATTCTTCAATCTCTTAGCAATTCAATGATATATCAAGTACACAAAAGATAAATTTAGATGTATCTACTCATGTCTCTTTCATTCAAGGCACACGCCTTCAGGTTGAAAGAGGAAGGATGTAGAACAACTCATTTGTGTTTCCATTGTAATTTATCAATTTTTAGACGTTATCGATTTAATCACTTGACTAGAGGTACATATTATGCAATTATTATAACATATACGAAATATATAATCCATTAAACTCTACATAAAGAGAGTATTGCATGTTATTAGGGTGTAACTCATGAATTGTGTTCAAAGTATATGAATTCATGTTAATTATTGTCTTATGATCACAATTTATGCTATAGAGCATTTGATAGGTAGAGCTACTACACATAATACATGCTATAAAACAAGGCATGGTTAAAAACCATCCATTGCCTCTTTTTTGAGTGACCAACTATAATACCCCTAAAATTTTAAAACCTAAAATTTAATAATTAATCCTCATTTATGATATTTTAATTTTTAAATTATTAATTTAATTATTTTATGGACTTTTTGGTTTATAAAAATTGATATGATTATTTAATAAATTAAAATAAATATTTTTTATTTTATCATACTCATTTTATTTAGATAATCTTCCAAACCCATATTTTACTAAAATTACCTTCTTAAATTAATATATTATATTTTAAATAAATTAATTTATCCATCTAAATAATTAAATACCCTTATCCCAAAAATTATTTTATTTTATTTTCCCCTTTTTCCTTTTCCTTTTCTTTTTCCTCCTTTTTCCTTTTTTTCTTTCCTTCCTCCTTGGGCCGCCCGACCTACTTCTCCCTTTTTCCCCTCCCTACTATACCGCTGGCCCTCTTTCTTTCCTCCGGCCCAACACACCCTCTTCTCTCTTTTCTTCTTCTTTCCTACCCCGGTTGGGCCAACCTGTAATACCCCAAATTTGAGCGGAGTGTTATAAGGATTGATTTGGCTACTTATATCAACATGGTATACCATCCTTTTGGTGATTCCGTCCTAAGAACTCCACAGTTAAGCGTGCTGGCCGTGGAGCAATTTTAGGATGGGTGACCTTCTGGGAAGTTCTAAAAATTTCTCGGAAAGTGCGTGAGTGAGGACAAAGCGCACTGAAAGGACTCGTGTTGATCTGTGAGGCCAGTCGATCAATCCGAAAGCACTTCAAGGCAACCCCCGCATGGTCGTGTCGACTCGGGGTGTTACAAATGGTATCAGAGCGAAACCGCGACCGTGAGTTGAACTTGGATGAGCCAGTTAGCCACCTAGCGGGACGATTCTTGGGATGAGCTGTATTGAGACAATCATTGGTTGAGGCGCAACGAGGACGTTGCGTTCTTTGAGTGGGGGTGAATGTAATACCCCAAATTTGAGCGGAGTGTTATAAGGATTGATTTGGCTACTTATATCAACATGGTATACCATCCTTTTGGTGATTCCGTCCTAAGAACTCCACAGTTAAGCGTGCTGGCCGTGGAGCAATTTTAGGATGGGTGACCTTCTGGGAAGTTCTAAAAATTTCTCGGAAAGTGCGTGAGTGAGGACAAAGCGCACTGAGAGGACTCGTGTTGATCTGTGAGGCCAGCCGATCAATCCGAAAGCACTTCAAGGCAACCCCCGCGTGGTCGTGTCGACTCGAGGTGTTACACAACCCAACCCTCCTTTTTTTCCTCCCTTCACTCTCGCATGCACAGCCCGGCCCGCTCTCTTTCTTTCTCTCCCTCCCGGTTGGTATGCCTCCTTTCCTTTCTTCTTCTTCCCTTCTCCTCCCTCCTTCACCCATCAAGGCCATGTCATCCCCTGCACCTACACCTGCCATTGCACCCCTACCCTCTCCCTCTCTCCCTGTCCCTTTCCTTTCCATTTTTGGTCATGCAAAGCTCCCTTCGCGTGCCCCTCTCCTTTTCCTTCTCTTCCTTCCCTTCCCTACCACCCTATAGCCTCCTCCCCTTGCCATAACCTAGCTTGGCACCTCTTCCTCCCCTCCCCTCCCCCTTCTTTTTCTTCTTCTCCCCTGCCCATTTCCTTACCTCAAGCCCCCTTATTTCCCCGATAGAGTCTCCCTTTTTTCTTCCTTCTTTCCCTTCTCCTTTCCTCTCCTGTTTTTGTTTCACCACCCACAACTGCTACCTCTACCACCCAACCGACTAATACAACAACCCCCTAACCTCCCCTAATACCTCCCCACACCACCCAACAACCACTCATTGCCCTCTACAGCCACCTTCTTCTTCCCTTTTCTTTTCTCCTCCTCTCAACCCTCCTCCTTGCACGCCACCTTGCACCGCCCATTCCCCCTCTTCCTCCACCATTGAAGCCACCCCTTGACCCATTGGCACCTCCCCTACCACCACCCTACCTCACCTTGCCTAAAATTCCCCTATAGCCCCCTCCATACTAATCTTCTTTTTCCTTCATTCTCTTCATCCTCCCTTCATTCGCCCCACCTTTCCAGCCCTACTGTTGTCGTCACTGCCACCTTGAACCACCAATCTCCAACCTCGACCACCACCTACACTTTGCCTCCCTCCCTACACCTAGCCACCACCCTCACTCCCCTCCACAAGCCCTTAACTTGCTCCTAAAACCCTTACCCGAACCAACCCTCCCTCCTTTCTTGCATCTCCTCTTCGCCCATTTTCCCTCTTCATTTCATGCATGCAACTCACATTGCTCATGCAGCGTGAGTGTTGCTGTATATTTTGAACTAAACTAATCAAGTTTTTGGAGGTATAAGTATACTTAGTATTAGCATATATTTAATAATCTTCTGATAAAAATTTATTCTTTTAATTTTTCTACTACTAATATGCTAGTTTTGATATTATTTTTAGGCACAAAATTTTCTAATCAAAGCTTAAACTTTTAATCGAGGTACCGATAAGGTTTAATTATTGCTGGAAATAAGGTAGACATTATACCTTACTAAAATGTGTGGATATGCGTATGCTAGCACATTAGGGTTTTTTTAATATATTTATGTGCATGTTGTATGATAATAAGTAGGTTGTGATTTGTAGCATATGTTGGTAGTTGAAATGAAAAGCATACTATATTATGTGTCATGTGTAGAAATGATAGTTAATGAAGGAGCTTATTGTTAATAATAACGTTAAATGCATGTATATGACATGATAAGATAATGTGGCCATTTATAACATAGATAATGTTAATATGAGCCATAGGGGTATTTTAGTAATTTTTCTTGTACAAAAGGTGTGGCCTAAATAAGTATGTATGTAGGTGATAATGGGTATTAATAATAAATAATAATAGTTAGTGGTGTTAGATGATGCATATAGGCCATGGGTGTTAATGTTGTATCTGGTAAGGGTATTTTAGAAAATTTGGGATAAGAAGGAAAAATTGGTAATTTATATGAATAAAAAGGGTAATGTGGCAATTTAATAAAGAAGAAGGGCATTTTAGTAATTTTTCATATAAAAGGGGGTAACTTGGTAAATTTATGAGTAAAAAGGTAATTTGGTAAATTATTAAATGAAAATGGTATTTTGGTAATTTTGGCATAAAAAAAGGTGACTTGATAATTTTATAAATATAAGGGGTTAAAATGGTAAATTAATAAGTAAGAAAGGTATTTGGGTAATTTGGCATAAAAAATGGTAACTTGGTATTTTTATGAGTAAAAGGAATAAAATGGTAATTTAGTAAGTAAGAGGGGTATTTTGGTAATTTGGCACAAAAGGACAATTTGGTAATTTTAATAAGTATGAAGGATAATTTGGTAATGTAACTAACCAGAAGGGTAATTTGGTAATTTTAATAAATATGAAGGGCAACTTGGTAATTTAACTAACCAAAAGGGAAAATTGGTAATTTAATAAGTAGAAGTTAATAAACCTAAAGGGGTAGCTTGGTAATTTTAACAAGTAAGAAGGATAATTCAGTAATTTAACAAACCTAAAGGGTAATTTGGTAATTATACAAGTATGAAGGGTAATTTGATAATTTAATAAGTACAAATGGTATTTTGGTAATTAAATAAGTATGAAGGGTAATTTGGTAATTTGGCAAGTAAAGGGGTGTTCTAATATATAGGAAAGCAAGATGGCTATTTTAGTAATTTTGTAAATATTAAGGGGGTAAATTGGTAAATTATATATAACATGGCATTAGATTTTATAAGCCTCCATAATAAGATATAGGGGATATTAAATAATAGAATAAGGGTATATGCAGGGGTGGAGCTAGAGGTATTTTATGGTGTCACGGGACACCATGGGATTTTGGGTTAATAATAATTTTCATATACAACATATCACAAAGCTTTATTTGGTTCAGTGGAAGACACCATGGGAGCTGAGGCTTTAGTATTAAAGAGTTCATAGGATCAAGATTTTATTGTCGTGTGTTTCCTTCACTCTTTTTTTTATAATTTTTGACCCATTATTAACATATTACATACCTAATTGGAGTCCCCTATACTCTATTTTTATTTTATTTTTATTGCATCTATTAGTAAAATTATACTCAAACATAGCATTATGATATATATTAATTGGTAAATCTAAGTATTTAAAAGATCTTATGTTATTAATTCTATTATTCGATAAATTGCTTTAGTTTTGGTTAATCTATGAATACATACCTTAAACCTTTTTTTTAATAATTTTATCAAAAACAAGTTATAAAATTGTGTGATTAAATGGAAGAGTCAATGATATTTTTGTGGGGTTTTAATAAAATAGGATTTAATATTATTAATTATAATATTATTTTATATATTTTTTAATATTTTAATGTTATTTCTTTTTTAAATCATTAGAATTTTTTTACAAATTAAAAAAATGTTCTATTATTCCAATTCAACAAAAAAAATTAAATATTAAAAAATATCATTGTAATCATCTAAAATTAAAAAAATTACAAAGTAAAATAAAAATTAAAACATATAATACATAAATAAAATTATTTAAAATATGTAATATATAAATAGATATAGGCCAAATATTGTAGTAGTTAAATAAATTTATCGTCATCATCGTCATATATAGGACACCATAGAGCCAGGAGTTTAGCTCCGCCACTAGGTATATGACCTTAGTATCACTTGTTTAAGTATAACCATGTATATTATATGGGTAAGGATATTTCGGTAAATCAGTGAATATCATAAAGGTAATGCATGGTATAGGGTTGAATGGGTAATTGAGGGTATGATATGATATTTATCTCGTATTCATGCAAGAGGTGTCTTAATTATTAATTATGCATTAAAAATGTGTGTTGGATGTGTTAAAAATACATGTTAGGGTTTATGTGTTCTATGATCCTTCGATATAGAATACTTGATTCTATGACCAATATTATAATTATGTTATGATAGCTTACTATGGTATGTGAATAAATGAAAATAAATTTTGTAATGGAAATGGATGATAAAATGGAGCCTTAACCTTAAGGGCATTTTGGTCATTTTAACCTAAGGTGCCTAAGTATAAGAATCGGAACCTAGGATGGCCTTAGTGGATTGTTTATTACTACTAATAAGGATTGCTTGATAATAATAGAAACAAATAAAAGTGATTAAGTTGTGATTGATGTGTCTCTTGTGGTCACCTTAATTAAGACACTAATAATTAAAGTAGAAGACCTCGAGATCGGGAATGGTGGCTCTTTAGGAGTTGTTATCCTAAAGACGTAGTTTAGCCCACAATTGTTCTGTTTTTTTTTTTGCCGGTGTGCCTTAGTGCCCCAGTTAGGTCCTACATCTTACTCTATCTAGCTCTACGGACCTATTGACGGATTAGGTGTTCTTGTCGATAAGGTACTGTGTGTCTTCATGCACCAGTACGACAAAGGTACATTTACGTCCCTGGGTTGATGGTTGGAGGGTATTATGCTGCTTGTACACGCCAGTATGACTGGTGTACCTTTATGCCTTTGAGTTTGTGAACTCCCTGTCGAGTTAAATAAATGGACTTGTTGTGTTAATTAAACGAAAAATAGTAATCGTGTAAAGTGAAAGATTATTGAGCCAGGTTGTAATACCCCGTATTTTTAAAATCCAGATTTATTAAGTTTAATGATTTTATTAGCGTAATTTGAGGTCAACAATTAATTATTTTAATTTCGATTCTTTTTATAGATTTATCGACGATTTCGAACCCATAATTGAATGTAATTAATCATTGTCGTTGCGAACCATTCTAGACAAATTCGTTCACGACAATGATTTTATTATATTCTTATGGATTTGATTCTCGGTTAAAAATATGTATTTTCGTTGTTTCTCATACTGTTATTTTTATTTTTAATATTTTAGATTTGTTTTCGATTATAACTTCGTCATGTGTTAACGGTGTATTTTGAGGTTATATTTCGTTGACAAAATATATTATTTAAATTATAGAATTTCATTTTAAATAGTTAAATTTATTTTAATAATTTTATCCGTAGAAAATATTTCCAACTTTAAATTTATTCGTTTTCGGTAATCGCTAATATTTTCGGAAAGTTTTAAATTGAAAAGATTTTACAGAGTTTATTTATGAAATTCCTTTTGGAATTAATTCTCTTTCGTTTTATGCTTTTTGGGTGGCGGAAAACGGATTTCAGAAATTATTTAAATTAATCTCGATTCATTAGAATTTGACTTAAATATTTTATTATATGTTTTTAAATATTACTTTGGGGTCTTCTAATATATTTCGTAAATAATATAAATATTTACATTCGTTGGTAAATTCTCCCGAAAATATTTCTGAAATTCTTTGTACATCTTTTTATTAATTTTAAACTTTCGGATTGTTTTGAAATAAAGTTTGTTAAATAAAATTTAGATAAAATCTTTTGATAAAAATTTTAAATAATTAGTATTTTACTTTTACTTGTGTTTGTAAAAAAAAAAAAAAAAAAGCCTGCACCCGTGCCCCGACCCCCTTCCTTTTCTTTTCCCTCTTCTCTCCCTTCCCTTCGGTTTTCCCTAATCCCCGACTCCCTTGCCCCTTGGTTCGCAACCCTAACCAGCCACCTCCTCCCCAGCTCCTCCTCGCCAACCACCGCCGGCCACAACGGGCGACTCGACCGACCACCGCAACAGCTGCAACCGACACAGCAGCAGCCAGCTCGACCGCAGCAGTAGCAGCAACCAGCAGCAACGCGAGAGAAGCAGCAGCAGCGCGGGAGCAGCCGTAGCAGCGACGCCACCGCCCGGCCACCGTCGACACCTCCCGACCACCGGCGAGCCATCCCTATTCCCTGACAAAGCTTCTTCGGCATTTTCTTGACCCGATTTTGTTGATTTCATTCGGTATAAATTTTCGAAAAACCCTAACCCTTGATTTGATTAATTGAGTGTGATTAGCTTATAAAAAGCTAAATTGATTGTTTGTTTATGTATGTATATGCTGTAAGATTGATTTGGATAGGTTAATTGTGTGGTTGTGTTGGAATTTTGGAAAAATTGGATTTTTAGCCAGGTTATGCCCAAATTTTTCGGATCCGCTCATTTTTGCGATTTCGGACAAATTGATTATACAATATGTTTAAAATGTACCCAATTTCATTTTGGAACCGTCAATTTGAGAAATTTATGCAGGTCTTATCGGAATTTGATTCCTAGGTCAAATTTCGGGTATAATGAAATTGGGTCATATAATTGAGCTATTCCACTCAATTGATTTTATAATATTGTTTAAAATGTATTTAATTTTATATTAGAAGTGTTGATTTGGGAAAATTGTGCGTAATTGACCGGAATTGGATTTTTAGGTCAAAATTCCCGCGGGTTTAAATTGGTTTGGGTAATCGGGTTATTTTATTCAATTAACTATATAAATTACATTAGAATATGTTTAATTACATTTCCGGACCGTCAATTTATATGTTTTGCCAAGAATTGATCGGATTTGCGTTCCGGGCCCAAAAACCCTAATTGGGCTAAATTGTGTATTTCTTTTACTAGTTTTGAGCAATTGATTATTTGATATGTTATAAAATGTGTTTAATTGCATTTCTAAACATTCAATTTGATTGAATTTATAGAATTCTAACGAATTGTATTTTCGGGCCTAAAACCCTAAATTTCAAGTGAGATTATGAAATCGATTACTTGTATTGTTGTTTTTCTAAAATTGAATGTATAGAAATGGTTGAAATGGTATTAATTGCTTTCTAATACCTTTAATGTGAATTGATTAAATTGAACTACCTGAGTTTACGCCGTGGACTTTAAAACCCTGATTTTGAAAATTGATCATCTGGAATTGATTTATCGGAAGATCATTTTATTGAAATTGATTGTCTAGATTTATCTAAAATTTGTTTAATTGTGTTTTAAAACTATCAATTTGAGGTAATCAAAGTGATTTGGCCGATTTGTGGTTTAGGCATTAAAAACCCTAATTTTCGGGGATGATTTTATAAAATTGATTTTTGCTATGTGTATTTTATCTAATCGAATTCTATCCTTGGGTTTTAAACCATTTAAATTCTGTTTTAACCTAATCGGTTTGGATTTGGGTTCTATGTAAATGGTTGGGTTACCTATTTAGTTGTAAAACCTAATAAATAAGTTATTTTCGATAAATTACCTTATGATCGATTACTCTTTCTCAAGATTTCCAAATTAAGTTGAAATGTCCCCAAAGGATAATTGTATTAATCCGTTTTGATTTAGTTTTAACCTTAAATTTTATTAGAGCTATGCTTTTAAGTTTTAATTTTGGACACGTTTTCTAAGAAAGATCAATTGTGTCGTTTGTGTTTATTTAATTAGAATATATGGATTATTGATTGATAGGATAGTTCCTAATTTAGTTTTGATTTCTATCGGGTCTAGGAAAGCTTTCTCGTGGACCCACGAACTAGGGATTCCTCTCCCTCTCATTTCGCTTAGCTAGCTTCGGATCCAAGTAAGTTCTCTACTTACCTCTACTTATGGGTATTTCGTAAGGACGTAACTAAGGCCACTTGTGTGCATTGCGTGTTTTACCTGTCTTGTATGCTTTGTGCGGTTGTATGCTATAATCCTGTATGTTATCTGTGTATTTGTGTAGCGCAGCATGGAACCGAGGTACGTCCCCGTGTTCTCGTCTTTGTGTACTAATATGTTGTGGAACAAGAATGATGTGATGTGATGTGATGTGACCCTACGACATGCATGCAGGGTTATGTGAGGAAGTGTGGTGAAGTGGGGACTTGAAAAAGAAAAATAAGCGGTTAAAATAACCAAAGGGAAGTACGTCGGCTAACATAGGTATGGATGACCTAAGGAGTTCACCCTTTGTAAGACAATGAGGGGAAGGTGGAATTAAATAAACAAAAGAGTGGGAATAAATTAAGGTTGCATGGGGGAAATTAGGGATTGCATGGTGGTATTAGGGTTTGTATGGTGGTATTAAAGATTTCTTGGCGGTATTAATGGCTTATGGTGGCATTAGGGTTTGCATGGTGGTATTATGGTTGGTATGGTGGTATTAGGGTTTGTATGGTGGTATTAGGGTTTGTATGGTGGAGTTAGAGTTTTGCATGGAAATTAATGATTGTATGGGATTTAGGGTTTGTGTGAAACGTTCGAGAGGTTGCATGGGATGCGTAACGTCTGCGTGGGAGCAAAATTTACCTATGAAAGGCTGATTTGGGGTGTAAGGAAGGTAATGCGAGTATTATTTGGGTGTTTAACTGTTTTGGACGGGGAATAGTACGTGGAGTATTATAAGGGTTTGGAGGAGACAGAATTAGGGTTTGGAGTGATTAACTCTGGGTCGTTGTGATTAAGTAGGGTTGGAGTAGCTCATTGTGAATTGCTGAGGGTAATTAAGGTTTGGGATGGCTAAGTATGGTTGTTATGGTAAAATAGGGTTAAGACACGGTTTGGTGTGGTCAATTAGGGTTCGTTATGGCTGCTTAGAGTTGTTTGGTGTTATCATGTGTATTATTGATTAAGTGTAGTTATGAATGTGGAATTTTATTGTTTGTGGTGTGTAAAGTATGAAGTGAATGATTTATGCATGTCAAGGGCGTGATGTGAATTCAATAAGATACGAATAAGACATTAATTACGTAAAGCGAAAGACTGATGAGCCCGACCCAGTCTGTTCCACCGGTTAGAATAGTGGCCAGAGGCGTTTTGCTCTGGGGTTCGATTTCCGTTCCACCGGCTATAATAGTGGCCAGAGGCATTTTGCTCTGGGGTTCGATTTCCGGTCCACCGGCTATAATAGTGGGGTCCCCGTGCTTACATGGATCATTAGAGAATATGTGTGGAATGAATATACTATTAATGAGAATAAAGAATAAGTCTAGTTGGACCTTGGCCAGCTTTTATTATATGTATCGCCACATGCTGTTTATGTGCATAATGAGTCACGTATTATTTCGGTTATACCACGCGTATATGTTAACTGGGATGTTGCATATGTTTTAAATGTTACTATGAATGTATGGCAAGACTCATGCTGTGGGTTGTGAGTATGTATGATATTGTATTAACGTATTGTACTACAATTTAATATGCACTTGATGATATCTCTCCTATAAGGTAGGGTAGCGAGACTTACTCAGTATTGGACCCGTACTGATACTACACTGGTTGAATGGGTCCTGTGATGATCCACCGATGGTGGGGAGCAGACCTCTTGTGCAGGTTAAGATCGGATACTGTTTTGGGGTGGAAGGCTTGACCTGAGTGAGTAGGCGATCCGGATATTTATCCTTCGGGATTTATTTTGTTTAATTGTATTCACCTTTGGAAGTTGCAAGTATTGTTTTCAGATTTCTAAGGGTTTTGTAATTGACTTTAAATTTCTCGTATTCTGATAAGTGTTTACTATTCGGAATTTAATTGTTTGATGGGATTTGAAATTCAGATTTAATTGTTTGACAGGTTTTAGCCTTGCATCTAACATGAGATAGATGGTTGACATTTATCTTGTGTTAGATGTGGCGGTAACATTTCCCAAATTCGCTCCTAGCTTCCGCTTTAATCTTTCAAAAAAAAAATTCGGGAGTGAAATTTGGGGGTGTTACACAGGTCCAGCCCGATCCACTGGCGATAACAGTGGCCAGAAGCCTTTTATCCTGGAGACCGATCCACCAGCAAATAATAATAGTTAAGTATGTGTTGCCCTGGAGTGTATTCTGTTCCACTAGCTATAATAGTGGGGGATTCCGAGCTCAATAAAAACTTTGAATGATAATGAATTATGGGAAATATACTAATCACTTATAATGGAACAACATGTGAGTCGGAGCTAGACCAATCCACCAGCGAGAATAGTGGCCAAAATCCTTTTCCCCTAGAGACCAGTCTACTGGCGAATAATAGTGGCCAGGAGCATTCTGTCTTGGAGTGTGTATTTGATCCACTAGCTATGATAGTAGGATTCTCGTACTCACATGGATATAATTTGAGAGATGATGTTGAATAATGTTTAATTAATGGCTAAGACTAGAAGTGTTGAATTCATCTATATGATCTATTGATATAGTATAAGTTTAGCCTTGGTGCCTGTATCTCTCTTGGTAAGTGATGGAAATGATAAGTAAATGGACCTTATAATATGCATTTGCTTTTATATTTTGTGTTGCATTGTGTATTGGCTCTCACATTGTTGTGATTATCTCTATGTTTGCGTATGTTATTGTTTTTACATGGTTTATGTATAATGTGTTGCATGCGGGCCCTATCTTTTAGTCTAGCATAAAAGGTTACTCAGTATTGTAGTACTGAAGGGTTCCATTTGTGAGCCCCTACCTATTCAAAGGGCAGTGTCCCTTACAGGTTAGCTGCAGGTGCTATTTAAACTGTTATCGAGTAAGAGTATAAGGATTGTCCAGGAAGCTTTCTAGAGCTTCTCTTTTAACCTTACTATGTCTTTGTTTAATGATTTTACTCTTTTAACCATTAATAGTGGGTTTTTATCTTTTGTAACATCTTTGACGCGCTACTCTGATTTAAATAAAAGTTTGAATTTGTGTAAATTATGTTATATTCCTTTTTACCCTTATCACTTGCTACTGGAACAGTGGGAGAAAACCGGTCTGGTACTAAGTGTGGCTGTAGCATCGCCAAAATTTTCCATTTTTGCTTCCGCTAATTTTTAACTAAAATAAATTTTTTTAGTAGTGAATTTTAGGGGTATTACACCAACATTATCAAATGACCAACACAAGTTAGGTTTCATTCTCTATAACTTATTTTTACCGATTTAATTTAACATGATATCATCTAAAGTTATTTGTTTTTATTGGTATTGATCTAATATGATATGATCTTATCTTATTAGTGTTATTGGGAATAATAATTATAATATTAATAAATATAATGTTTATTATTATTATTATTATGATAATTATATTAACTATAATTATCATATTAATAATTATATTAATGGTTATAATAACAATTATATTAATAATGATAATATATCAATATAATTAATAATAATGATGATATAAATAATTATAATTATCATAATTATATTAACATATATTTAAATATTTGATTATAATAATTATGGTATATTTATAATTATTACATAAAAAATAATGAGAAATATAATTATAATAATTATTATTATAATGATAATTCTATTAATTATTATTATTGTTAGTATAATAATTATATTAATTATTATATTTAGTGTTATAATTGTATATATAATATTTATTATGATAATAATGAAAACAATAACAATTATTATTATTATTCATTTAACAACTATAGTGATTATTATATTAACAACAATTATACTATTATATTAATAACAATAATCATTATTATATTAAATAATAATAATAATATTTATATTAAAATTAAATATAAGTGTAGCCATAATATTATTAATAATAATATCATTAACATTTATAATATTAACAATTATTATAATTATATTAATGAATATCATAATTATTAATTACAATATTAATTTTAATTATTTTTATTATAGGAATACATATAATAATAATTATGTTAATTATTATAACATTTATATAAATAATACTTATTTCTATTAATTATTGACTAATTATTATTTTTATGCTATTAAAATAAAATAATTATTAATTATTATGTTAATATAATATAATCTTATTGGTGTAAGCTATAAGAAAAAGCTTTAGAGAACAAGAGAATAATGAAAATAAGTGGTGCATTATCAAATTTGACTGGTCCTACCGAGGTTAAATAACACCTATATTGTACAACCAGTTGTTTGGTGCTACACCATGCGATTAGTGTTTGCACTTTAGTGAGCAAAATATTTCATTAACTATAAACTAATCTTTCTCTATTGAACAACACATCTTTTGCTACTGAACAACATTTTTTTTGTTTGATAAGTACAAATAAAGTGATCATATCACAAGTAACAAAAATAGGTAGTCAACAACATCCCTTGCTATAAGCCAAACATAGAGACAACCCCCATACATACCATACTGGGGGGAAACAAATGACAATAGGCAAAAACACACTACAAGACTCATCCCAATGTTTTCTAACAAGAACAAAACGTAACCTCATTGAAATCAACCACGATCCCCCTACCTACCTACAACACATCAACAAACCTCAACAAAAACCTGCAGAGATCGAGTTAACAAATGAATATGATGCATCACATCATCAATCTAGTAGTCAAACCTTTGTTAACCATGTTTAATCCAAAAACCAACTCAGGGTTTTGTCAACATTAAGAACCAATTAATACAAATTCACTAGTTCTCAAACACAATTGTATTCCTATACTCCCATATGGTACCTATAATGGAAAAGAAGGTAGTCATCTAGATTTTACCTTTCAACCCCTTCCACCGAACACCCAACCAAGCTAAGGAGGTATTAAGAGCATTTACAGGAATCTCCCAATCACAGCCTAGCTAATAAGAGACACCATACCATAGATTATCGGTGATATTGCAATGAAGGTACAAATGATTAAAAAACTCCCTCACATTTTCTCAAAAGGGACAACTTGCATCATTAAGGCTGTTAAGTTGTATATCAGCTAGCTTATCCTTAGTATTTAGCCTTTGTTGTATCATGAACCATGATATTAGTTCAACCCTAGGTAGGGTTATACCTATCCATATTTATTTATAAACGTTGCCATTTCTATCAACCTTTGACTCCTTCCTAAAGTGAGCTTCACGGAAAGATACACTAAATACAACTTATTCTTATCCTGATTCTAAAAGATTGTTTCCTCCCTATTTCTACATGGTATGATATTATTTATCAAATCCAATAACATTTATGTCTACTCCTTCTCCCACCTGAGGATTCTTCTTCACCAAAGAAAATTTAAATGCCACTCTACTCCATCCCAAAGATCCATATTAGCAATCTTCTCATTCTAACGACATGATAGTGAGTAAAGACTTGGAAATAACTATCATATATTTTCTTGTTCAGTCCAATCATCATGCCACAAGCATAACTTATTGCCTTCATCTAGTTTGATTTTGGTTCCATCCTCTAAAAAGTTTCATTGCTTGCCATGCTTGGAAACCCCCCCCCAAGTATTCAATCTTTTGTTATGCTCCACTACTCTTAGCGCACTCAACTAATGTGAGGGGTAGAAAGCCTTAATAACTTGTTTCCACATATCCCCCTCAGTGGCAATGAATATCCACCACCATTTTAAAATCAACACATTATTCTTGACCACTAGACTGCCCACACCCTAGCCTCCCAACTTTCTTAATTTTTAAATTGATTTTCAGCTAACTAAAGGAAGGTGCCTTTGGTCTCTACCTCCTAACCAAAAGAATTTTTTCTACATACAATTGATCTCTTGAAAAATCCTTTAGGAATTCAAAACAAGAACATGTAAAAAAATTGGTAGGATATTCAAAGCATTCTTGATAAGGACTAACATTCCTAGACTCTACAACATTGAAGCCATCCAACTCTATAGTCTCTTCTTAATTTTATCAATGATAAGTTGCCATGTCTTCTTTTTCCTTGGATCATCACCCAAGGGGATGTCGAGGTAATTGATAGGCAAAACACCTAACCTAAAAAGTCAAAATTCCTATTGCTACTTCTACCACATCAATATCCACACTAATCCCAATTAGCTCCATTTTAGAGAAGTTACTCTCCAAATCTGACATAAGGAAGAAGAGATCTAGTAATGTTATCCAATTTAACACATTACTTGTAGAAGTTTCACAAAAGATCATGGTATCATCAGCATACTGCAAGTGAGTCACCTCCTTTCGGTGATTAAAAAATTAGTCTAGATCAGTCAGTTCAACTAATTCGATCGAGTAATGAGATGTCCACCAAGATGAAACTGTTCAATTTTAAATTTAGCATAATAATAGTAAAAATCTAAGGTTAGACAAAAAAAACACCGAGTTGTACTGGTTTAACCTAACACACCCTAAGCATCATAGTTTTAGTAAAAGGGTAAATTCTTTGGGGTGAATGAACTGGTCAAACCGATTAATTAAATTAGGATCAGACTCAGTCTTACCAGATATTATTTTTAATAAAAGAATATTTTGATCAAATTACGGTCAAACTAGTTGGATCATGTACCAAAAGGTCCACCAAGCTAATTTTTTATCTAGTTTTTAAAACATTGCCTTCGGTTGACTACCCCCAATCTTCACTCCTTAAATTGCACCGGCAAAAACCCCTTTGAAATAAGTTGATCAAAACCTTTTGTAGCCAACACAATTACTTGAGTCCCATATGCATTTTGAAAAGAGGAGAAGACGTCTCATCTATCAAGATAGAAATGATAACAATTGTAAGGCACTCCTCAATCCAGCCTCTCCAGGTCGGTCCTAAGTCCATGAGTTCCAATATGGAATCAATACAATCCCATCTCATGGTATCTCGAGCTTTTTGAAAGTCCAACTTAATCACCAAAACTTGTTCCCCTTGTTCTTCTTAAACCAATATACAATTTCATTTGCAATAAACGCTCCATCAAGGATACTTCAGCCCACAATAAAGGTTAATCGAGTCTCACTGACCAAAGGATGAGTCACTGTAACACCCCTAAATTTACTACTAAAAAATTTTATTTAATTTAAAAGTGTTTAGGGAAAAAAACAGATAAAACTGTAAATTCGGGGGCGTTACCACCACACTTAGTACCGGATCGATTCACTCCTACCGACCCGATACTAAGTGCTAAGGCTAAGGCTAAATAAGAATAACACCAAAAATGAGTCATTAGTAAAGCATAAGTTTGAAGGAATCAAAGTGCGAAAGTCAAAAGTTACAATCCGAAGTACGATTTAAAAGTACCAAATGTCAGAGGACACAAAATAACGGAATAAAACAAAGTACGATAATACAGAGAAACAAGACGGGGGATGCTCTCTGGCCACGTCACTCTCGGCCCCCCAAGCTAGGTCCAGACTCAACTCTCAGCCCTGTAAGTAACAAGGACATCGCCCCTTACCTGCAAAACTCAGACGGGTCTTCTGCTCGTTGGAATGAGCAGCACCCACGAAACGGGTGATCAATACACTACATACTGAGTAAGGTAAGAG